>CM066031.1:920984587-921379051 GCA_033557465.1 Ichthyophis bannanicus | reverse complement strand
TCCCCCAGCTGTTCCCATCCCACTAAGACTCCCTGAGGTATTGGCCCATCTTCGCAAAGTTAGTCTTCCTAAAGTCTAAGATCCTCACCTTGGAATGGATTCTAACAGCCCTAGTCCTAATACTGAACCACACCATCTGGTGATCACTGGATGCAAAATGATCTCCCACTACAACATCAGAAACACTTTCACCATTGGTAAGCACCAAGTCCAGTATGGCCCCTTCACGTGTGGGGTCTGTTACCAATTGCCTGAATAGTTCTCCCTGTAGAGAATCCAGGATCTCCTTACTTCTAGATGATACTGCAGCAGGAATGTGCCAATCAACATCTGGCATATTGAAATCTCCTATCAGTAGCACTTCCCCTTTCCTAGCAATGCTGCGTATGTCTTCAATTAACTCTCTGTCCACCTCTTCCTCTTGTGAGGGAGGTCTGTATATCACACCAATGCAAATAGATTTCTCTTTCCCTCTTTCTAGTTTAACCCACAATGCCTCCTCTCTCCCTTTTAAGCTCTGTAATTCCAAAGCTTTAATAGTAGTTTTTACATATAGTGCCACTCCTCCTCCCCTTCTTCCTACCCTGTCCTTTCTGAATAAAGTATAGCCAGGTATAGTTACATCCCAGTCATGGTTTTCTGTGAACCATGTTTCTGTAACTGCCACTAAATCCAAGTCAGCCACTCCCACCAAAGCTTCAACATCAGGGATCTTATTTCCCATGCTACGGGCATTTATACACACTGCTTTCCATATGTTACCCCTGTTACCCATTTCCATAAAGGTATTTAATGTATCACCTACCTGGGGGCTTTCACTTACCTGGGGGCTTTCTTCACCATCCCCAACGAATCTAGTTTAAAGCCCTCTTCAGTAGATTAGCCAGTCTACTACCGAAGATGCGTTGACCTTTCTTGGACAGATGGATGCCATCTCTGCTCTGCAACCCTTGGAACAGCATCCCATGGTCTAGGAAACCAAAACGCTCTCGATGACACCATCCACGCAGCCATGCATTCATCTCCAGGATGCGAGCCTCTCTGCCTTGGCCTTTACCCTCAACAGGGAGGATTGAAGAGAACACCACCTGTGCACCTAACTGCTTCACCCTCTGTCCCAGAGCCATGAAGTCACTTTTGATACGTTCCGAGGTATACCTGGCAGTATCATTTGTTCCAACATGGATTAGCAACATTGGGTAATAGTCAGTGGGCTTGATGAGTCTCGGCAAACTCTCCGTAACATCTTGGATTTTGGCACCAGGCAGACAGCATACCTCTCTGGACATCAAGTCTGGTCGGCAGATGGACGCCTCAGTACCCCTCAGAAGAGAGTCTCCAACCACCACTACCCTTCGTTTCCTTCTGGTCACTGATTCTGCAACTTTGGGGTACTTGAACTCTGGTTCTTCCCTTTCCAGGGATGCTTTCACCTCCTCCACTTCCAGGGCTGCATAATGGTTCTTCAATTCAAGGGCTGGAGAAGTTGGATTGGTGATTTTGCAGGCGCCTGGTGACTTGTGTCCAACCATCGACATTCTGTTGGCACCCATCTTCTCCTGTGCTGGAGAGCTTGGTTGCTGCAAGAAGCATCTCATCAATGTACTTCTCACTGTCTTGAATGCTCCTCAGCCTCGCCACCTCCTCTCTGAGTTCCTCCACTTGTTTCCTCAGAGCTTCAGCATGCAGGCACCCTGCACATGGAACCGGTCCTTCAACTGGCATTAGGACCTCTGTCTGGACCGAGGCAGAAGCTGTAACGGGGGCAACAGCTTTAGCAATACGATTTTTCCCAGCCATTGTTCTGTTTGTGGAGCTTAGGTATCTGTTAAAGCAAAAGAGAGATCTACCAAGTACCAGCCGGTTTCCCAGCTGTCCTTTCAGAGAAAAAGCAGTTAAATCTCTTTAATTATATTCAAAATGTGCTGGTCCAATTCTCTGTGATTTGTTAAAGGGGGAGGTGCCCTATAAAGCAAGACTGCTCACTAGGGGTGGGTGGGAGTCGGGGTGGGTAGGGAGGGACCTAACCTGATTAGGTGTTAGCAGTTTCCAAAGCTGAGGAGGTTACTAGAGTTCAGCAACCTACTGTGCTCAAGGAAAGTTCCACTAAAGCACCAAAAAGAAAGTAACCTTGCTTTAAAAATATACAAAAACCCTTTTAAGAGCTCCCAGTCAGAGAGCTAGCAAGTTAATATAATAAAATAAACCCTCAAATCCTTACTGTTGGTTGATCTGTAGAGCCCTGTTAGGAAAGCCTCACAGGGCAGGGCACTGGAGCCTTTTATGCAGGCCTCAGCTGCTCTCAGGTAATCAGGTCCACTAACTCCTGATTAGGTGTTAGCAGTTTCCAAAACTTATTCTCCTCCATTTTATCCCGAACCTCTCATCTAGTTGAGCCACGCCCAACCATCATGAGTCTGCGCCACTTCTAAGATAGAGTCCACATAAGCTAGCAACATCCCATAGTGCCCCGTGTAATGATGTCCCCAAACACTAGCCAGCCGCAAGAAGGCTCTCATCCAATTAAGGACGTTGCGCGAAGCCTTCCGACCCTCCCTGCCTTCTCATCCTCCTTCCTCTTCCTCTTACTGTCGCCTGACTGCTTCCTACCCTCCAGCAGCCTAAAAAAATATATATAGCACCTCTTCTGTATCTTCCAACGCAGCTTCTGTGGTACCCCCTCCCATAATTCCGAAAAAGATGCCAGCGTGGGAATTACACTGTCTGATAAGGCTGCCCCCACACACACACTACCCCCTGCTCGCTCCCTATTCTCCAAGCCCGACGAAGAAGACGAGAAATCATCTGACGACAAAGAAGAGGACCCCGACCTGCGACATCGCCTACGGGAGTGTCTACACTTCTTTTTTGCCTTGCCCCCGCCCCGCCGTGGGCCCCCCCCCCCCCCCCCCCATTTTCCAGCGTTCCCTGACCCCCTGCAACTCACCAGCTGCAGGAGTCCTGGGCCTCGCCACCCCTACACAGCCATCCTGAGCCAGCAGCCCGCTGTCCGCCTGAAGCACCTCCTCCTGCTCCCCTGTTGTCTCGGCAGCCTGCACACTTCACGCAGCCTCCGCATCCATATTGTCCCCTCGCGTTGCTTCTCCTCCACGCTGCCCTGCCTTCCACATCCTTCCAGGTGGCATCTGTGAAGACAAAGCAGAAAACACCGAGGGGGAAGCTGCCATGGCCCAGGGCGGTTGCCAAGCCCCCAACCACTCGGCCCTGGAAGATCCCTGCCTCCCTCCACGCCAATGCTCCCAAGCCGCTGGACAAAAGCCACCCGGCATCATAGGCCAACCCCACTGGCCCCCGAAACCGTGCCCCGCCTGACGGGCCTGCCCGCCCGCTCCCCCCTCCGCCTCCTGAGGGTTAAGCCCTACCCCAGCCAGCCCTCCCCCAGCCTCCCCCCCCTAACCCGGAAGGCTCCCCCCCACACACAGCTGCCCCCCCTGAACCCCTCTGACACCCCTACCTAACCCTCCCCCTCCCCCCATGGACTTCCCCGCCCCGTGCAACCCTGAGCACCAACCCCCGCCCCTTGACAGGGCCCCTGTGCAGGCTCCGCCGTGCCCTCCTGAGCCTCACTCGCTCGTCACCAACCCCCTACCTCGTGCCCCCCTTTTTCCTACCCCCATCCCCCCCTAGCCTAGGGCCCCCCACCTGCTCCTCCCGCCCTACCCCACTTGCCCCTCTTTTTGTTGTGCACCAGCCTGTCTAACCGGCCCCCTTCCCCCCCTAGCCCCCCCGGCCCCTCACGTGCCTGGCATGCTGCACACCCCCCTTTTTCCTCTTTTTTTTTTTTTATAAACCCTAGCAACAAGCGCAAAGCCTTCCCTCCCTCCCAGGCCTTGGCAACCATTTCCTGCTTCCACTTTTTCCCCCCCCCTTTTTTTTTTTTTACCACAACGAACCTCGCTCCACCTGGTCCCCGGCTGGCTGCGCCTTGCCGAGTCCTGAAGCACTCCCAACAGAACTTTCGTCCTATCTTCCAGTCGCCTCCCTGCTCCTCCCACCATGCAGCACGATGATTGTGGACCGGAGCCCGACAGCCTCCTTCCCCGCCCGCTGCTCCGGCATTCTTCATTGCTCTCTCCCTTTCACCACACCGCCACAATCGGAGCCCAAACCCGAGCTTCTCACACGCCAGCCTACCTTCCCTTGTTCCACCCTGGTGACTGCCCCCCGTCCCCGCCTGGCTTGCTCCGCCGGGGCCTTGCACTGCCCCCCCACTTCCCCGCCTGCTCCCCCATTGGGCTCCGTCCCGCACTCCTCACTCATGCCCGCAGGATTCCCAATGGGTTCGAAAGACGCGTACCCTAACCCGCGCCCCTCCAGCCTCCCTCCTCTCTTCTTCGAGGCCAGGACCACGCACCACGCCATCCACCCGGTTAACGGCGGCCCCAGGTACGTGGCCCGCGGCCTTCTCGATATCGCAGATGTTAGAGCTAAATAGTGACAGAGATATCTAAATGAAAGAAATCTTCATAAAAACTCGCATGCAAATGTGATTTACAGAAAATAAAATTCTGTGACTTTTCACCACTACAGTCAAGTTTGAATTTGCCTTCTGTTATAAATACAATTTAGTTTATTGCTTATGAAACATTTTGGATGAATGTGCATTGATTGGCACAACAGTTTGAATGGGATGGTTTAGATCTGATAAACTAATCAGTACTCTCAGAGTTCTTCCTTCTACGTGATGACGGCAAAAGCAATCATAAACCTCAAATATGAAAATTATTAAATGCTCATGCTTAGAATTGAAAGAAATGGACAAACTACTGGAGCAAAATTAAGCAGGAAGCAAAGAAAATAAATAATCTCCTTCCCCTCCCGCCATCTAATGGATAATGTGAAATCAGGTCACCCAAAGCAATGTTCACTGCTATTTCTGTGACAATAATTTCTACTTCCAGCGACGTGTGTAAATGCATTTTAATGAGATATTCATTCTTTTTAATTTGCAAGAAAGGCCAAACTTACTACCTCGGGCTTTTTCTACTACGGTGTTGTAAAGGACTGGAAGTGCAGGTAGGTCCTTATAGCATTTTAAGAAGTGTCCTCTTTCTTGCTCAACTGTGGCATTCATCTGTGCAATTGTAGCTCATGTGAAATGAAGAGAACATGAAATTGGGTTTTTCCAGGTGCATGACACAAAATACTATGGATACATTGTCTCCCACCCCTGTTCTCTGCCATGTGGTCGAACTGTCGCTACCATTATTTAGTAGCTCGATGCCTCCGAGGTGTTAGAAACCCGACATTGCAATAGTCCTCCTTCTACTGGAGGTAAACAATCCTAAACTGCCTATTATATTGTAACCGTGGAAAATCATTTCTTGGTTTATAGTCAGTCCGCAGACAAGGAGAAGAACAAACAGGGTATAGGATTATTGTGGCTTTCTACCATTCCAATCACTCCTGGAGTTTATACACCCCCGCCTTTTTCAGACTCTCCTTTAGTGAACTGCAACTGTAATAAAAAAAAAAGTCTATTGTCCCTGGGAGATATTATAACCAATACCACCCATAGGAGAACAAATCTTCTCTTTACTCTGGCGTTGCTTGCTTTTCATCAACGGATGTTTGGGGTTTAAAGTTGTAAGTGTTACTTTAACGCGCCAAGGTTTATTCCGATAAAAGCCGGGCCCTCCTTACCTACTTTCCCTTAAATTCCTCCTCTTTCACCAAGTGGTAATTTATGAATCAAGACATGGCTGGACCAACTTTTAGGCACACCAGGCAGTCACCTAGGGTGGAAGCTGTGGTGAGAGACAGCAAAGAACAGGGCATTCAAGTCTTTTAACACAATATATATCTGACAGCAGGGTGCCGGGAGAGCTGGGGGCATAAGTCTTAAGGTTTTGTGCCCGCCTCCTCGTCCCCTAGGGTACCAGCACCCTTATCCAACTCTGAGGCCAGCCACTGAGCCTGAAAGGCACCTCAAATGCACTAGGACAAGAGTGATCAACAGGCAGAACAAACTCAAAGGTATAGAATGTTAAACAATCTTCCAAGCACACAATAAAGTACGTTCTTGCATATCCCCCCAATAACCGCGTCTGTGTTTCTTAAAGAGGGTATTTTTATAAGGAGGTACCTACCGTATCCTTGAAAGGATGTGTCTAGCTAAGTGCTATTTTATAAAGAAAAGTAAACGACTTCCTTATAATTTAAGGAGTTGATCCTACTAATACCACAATCTCTAGAACTGTCTAGGGTGCAATGGCCAAGCCTAGATTTCAAGAACGCACATAACGCGGAAGGCACTAGAGAGCCGTTTCAATAGTCGGGACGACCTACAAGGGAGCTCTTGCTCAAGGGTTATGAGAAAACAGCTCTTTGTTACTCCTTAAATCAGCCGGGTTTTGTGTCTTCTAAATTTGCAAATGTTTCGAGAGCAACGTCTGGAGCTAAAGCAGGGCCAAGAGCGAGACTGAACATACTTTGCCTTACGGCTGCCAATAAGTGCGCCAAGCTAGATTCCTACTGATGAACTTCCTGAAACAAATGCGCCAACCCTCTTTCGACCCCTACTCATGCAGAATTTCTGTTTTGGAAGAAATAAGAGGGCTGAAAGAGTTAATCACAGTGCACTATTAAAAACCTGCAAAATAAAGATGGAGGTTTATGGCTTGGCTGCAGCCTTAGTGGGATTCCATCTGTGGTTAGCAAAAGAGTTGAGCCACAAGTGGAACAAATCACAGCTGTAGAATTAGTTTAGGCAGGCTCCCTCAGGATGAACAGGAGCCGGAAGATCTCACCAACCAAAACAATAATTTGTCATATATTGGGACTTAGCGAAGGACCAGATACAATCTGCTATTTGTTGAGGTAGATTGCATCAGATTTTGTGGGTTAGAATTGCCAACACTATAATTAATGTCTACTTCCCCCATTAATTGCGGGATGTGTCCCTGTAGGTTAGTGCCCATCAGGTCAATGCTGAATCCTGGCCACCCAGCCCCTCTGTTTTCGTGAACAGGGTGCAACTAGAAGTAGACTGCCAGGCCTTATCTTCTACAACGGTAAGTCTAACAGTAACTTGGTATTCCAAATTGATCTCCCATCCACATATTCGCCATAGCATGATGCCTCTTAGCTTTACGACTCCGGCAGCAGCAGTGAAGATGTAAGTAGGGATGTGTCACTAGATGACCATTTACAAAAAAAACCTTCCTCTGGAATATGAGAGGCCTTAGAACTATGGGATCATACCAATGAAGCTGACAATGAGCCACATTTTAAGACAAATTTGGAGAAAATAGTTTTTTTCATTCAACATTCTATCAAACTCTGGAATTCGTAACTACTACCTACTAACTTCTGTTGATCATTTTATATAGAACTCACAAGGCATTACAGCGCTATACAGACACATATAACAACCAGAGAATGCTACAGGTTGTGGGTCAGCATTATTGGCACCCTCTGCATTTTCATTATGGTGTGTACAATCCCTTGAAAACCATTTCAAAATATTCCAACTAGTATGTTATCATAATATTTTATTAGTATGTTCAAAGGTATACCATAACAAAAAAGATATCTGTGCAACTTAGATTTAGTAATTTCTGAGAAAAAAAAAAAAAAAAACACAATAGACACTGGGCAGGATTAAGGGCACCCTTCATTAATATTTGGTTGCACAATCCTTGGCAGTGATGACAGCCTCCAACTGTTTTCGTGAAGCCATCCATGATCACGATTCTCATCCTTCCCTGCTGGTAATTTCTCTCCCACTCTTCAACTATTAGTTTGGTTCCAGCCCATAAATGGTTTCCAGTATGCCTTGTAACCATGGCAGATTTCAGCTCTTGTCCAACGGATCCTGGATTGGCTTGTATCAGGACTCATTGCTGGCCAGTTTTAAAACAGCCCATTTGTTCCTTTTTAAACATCCTCTTTTGTACTTTTGGTATATGTTGGTAGGACCCATAAAACCTTCGACACTCAAACCTATGCTTTCTGACATTAGGTAGCACATTTCACCTCCAAAATACCTTGGTATTTCACTACCTTCATGGCTGCCTTTAATGACATTCCAGATCTGATGCCGTTGTTCTGAACGTCCGGGCAAAACAGCCCTACAACATGTATGGAACCTCCACCGCATTTTTTGCCCTTAGAAAGCTTAAAGTCTTTCTTTGCCTGTAAATGTAGCACTCACTGGTCTTTCCTTGCCCAAAGTGTCTGCAAGTTTGGTTTCGATCTGTCCACACAACATTTTCCCAGTAGGATTGTGGGTTGCTGTCTCAAGATAGGTCTGGGCAAACGATCAGGTGTGACTTTTTATGATCTTTTTTTGAGCAATTTGTTCCGCCTTGGCCTTCACACAAGAAGTGCTTCTTTGTTTAGTGCGTGGCTTATGGTACATCTTTGAAACCCCCACTCTAGATTGCTCCAGGTCATCCTTAAATCTCCTCTTGGATGTTGTGTCCTTGAATCTTGGGGTCATGTTTTTCCAACAGTTTTGCCCTAACCTTTGAACTGATTTCTTTTGCGCCTTTACGTCAGAGTGTCCATCGTACACCACCATGTCTTGGAGATGGCCTTGTACTCCTTTGAAGTTTGATTTTGGTGATAATTTTCCTTTTCTGATGGTCTCATGCATCTCTCTTGTCTTGCCCATGCTGAAAATTGGATAGGGAATGAATGCGACCAGTTTAAACATTATCACGATCATTCATTGTTGATTCTAGTAATGTGAATAATGACAATTGAATCACAGGTGCTTCTAATTTTTAACTGCCATGGGAATGTGGCTTCTTCTGTTGCAACTGATTTGCGAATCTGTTTATAAGGGTGCCAATAATCATACATCCTCTAAATCATAAAGCCCTAATAATGTCGCACACTATAGATTCTTACAAAAATTTGGGGGGGAGGGGGGGGGGCACATTTACTAAATCCTCCTATACTACAAATGCAAACTCCCCTATTATACCGAACATTTAATACCACTGTGCAAATTTCCTAACAGGGGAGTTTGCTTTGATGTAGTAGAGAGTAGTAAATGTGCCCCTTTTTGTGAGAATAATCATATCCTGCGCAATGTTCTCCGTTTGTTAATACTACTTTCCTTTTTCTAATTGTCCCTCTGCTATATTTGATTTCGTCTACTTGTCAAAGATGTGTTGCATAT
Source organism: Ichthyophis bannanicus (assembly GCA_033557465.1). NCBI lineage: Eukaryota > Metazoa > Chordata > Amphibia > Gymnophiona > Ichthyophiidae > Ichthyophis > Ichthyophis bannanicus. The sequence continues at coordinate 921,369,900 of CM066031.1, read as the reverse complement.
ACTGTACAGTCTAAAAGCCCATTTCACGTACCACTTTTGTTTAGGAGATATTGGACATTAAGGGATTGAAATGCAACTGTTCGTCATTTTGTTGCCCACAACTTTAGTAAAACCGCTCTAAGTATAGATGGGTTCAAAACATGTTTGGACAAGTTCCTGGAGGAAAAGTACATTAAACCATTATTCCAAGAAACTGGTCTGAATCCACCATGCTTACGCCAAAGGACAAGCAGCATGAAATCTGCATTACCCTTTATGGTAGCCTGACGGATACTTGTCACCCGTGACCGTAACTGATTGACTAGCCACTGGGTGTAAACAGGGCTACTGGCTTGCATGACACCTTTTGTCTAACCCAGTATGACATGTCTTATGTTGTTTATGTAAGGAGCTGGAAATAGAAAGAGTGCACTGCACACCTTCTCGCCCACTCTACCAATTCACTGTTCCACACTTGAATGATGTGTATACTTCTCAGATACTCTCAGGTGCCTGGCAGGTATTGGTAGCCGGCCCCCGGTATTTCTGCAAAGTAAAGGTACATGGATCTTTACAGTGCCATGATTTTTAGCTCAAATCTTCAGGCTCATCACAAGAAGTTTCTAGAGCTCTGTGGTTGACGTGAGAGAAATGTAGGAGCCCGCTTTGGACTGTATTCACCCTGCCAAGAGGAAGGCTGGTTTGAATTACATGACTTAAAACGTTTGTTCCATCCAGAATCACTAATATCACTTTGGGATAAAATGTTTCGAGTGTGATGAAGTGAAGGGAAGCTCGTGAATTCTCACTATAAAGAGCCCTGTTTTTTTTCAGAGTTGTTTCTGTAACATTCCTTTAAAGACGTCGGTTTGGTAGTGAGTTAGGTGGACTCCTGTCATTTTTCAGCTCTGCCTGCCTAAGCTCGGTTTAGGTTGAAGGAGAAGCGAGATGTGGTTGGCCCTTTGTCGCTTCCGCATTGCTCCACCCTGAAGCTGCGTGTATTTTTAAATTACAAGTTGTTGTTATTACAATATGAACCCCATGACTTGCTGAGATGGGAATAGGATTTTCCTTGTATGACACCCTGCTAAAGGGTTTATTGGTTGTTGCTCCAATCCCCAGATGTTCCTAAGTAGTAAAGTTTTCATTTTGCCTGTTATTCTTTGGACATTTTAGGACTGTAAGGAGGTCGAGGTGCAGTAGCTTTTAGTTCAGACGACTACGGTAATGGAGAATGACCCCCCCCACCTCCACCGCTGTCTGACCAGACTACTCCGATGTGCCCTGTGTTTATGGCTTTGTTTTTCTGTTGTTGCTTGTCCTAAGCTGCGTTGTAATCCATTGTTTAGTTAGAATGCTTGAAACATCAGATTGGTGTATGCACAGATGCTTGGGAAGACTGAGATATAAATAATTATGGAGTGTGGAATGGTATCGGCCTATTTGGATCATGGAGTGCTGAATCTATTTTCTGTGTTTCCCATGTTGCCCAAGGGTAGATTTTCTGCTGAGGAACAATGATCGGGCACGCAATAATTACAATGCAGCTGACTCTCAATCTGCATTTGGGTTGATACCACCAATATGTTGTAACTATGTGTGCCAGGATCTTAAGATATCAAGACTGTAGGTCCTTTAAGTAGCTTACTGCAAGAATCTCACTCTGTCATCCTCTAGGTCGCTGCTCTAAAATTTTAAATTCAAATGGATGGAACTTATGGTTGGTGCTCGTGGCTTTAACTAAAAAGAAACAGGGCAATGATTATATTCCACAAAGAACTTTCAGTGGCCCTTCTGGAAGAGCAAGTGGACTCAGAGAGATACTAAGTTAACTTACCTTTAACGTGAGTTCTCCGTGGCCAACAGGATAAGTCATCCACACCTGGTGCATTCCTCTGGGCGGCACCACCAGTACGGAAGTGCTCTCCCAGAGCTCAGAACTGGCTTTCTGAGCATAAAGCACAGTTATACCCCACCTCACTGGCCCGCCCCCAGCCTTCCCTGGGTTAGCCCAATGCTCTGATCCTCTAGGCTGGAGCGTTTACCGGGGTAGGCCCTATTCTCCATGGGAGGCGGGTGGGCTTGTGTGGCTGACTTATCCTGTACATGCACCTGTTGGGGTTTTCACAGCTCTGCCATAACCCTAGACAGGAGCACAGATGTTCATAGGCAAGCTAGGTGTGTTTGGGCCATGCTCCTGTTGTAGTCAGCCACAACTGCCCTAATCACAGGAGGCCCTCCTCATTTGACCATAGAGGTATAGCTAGAAAGCCAAGTGGCCTGGTATTGGTGCCTGGACAAGGTGCACAGTGTCCACCCACACTTCCACTCTAATTTCGAAACATATCACCCTTGCGTTGTAAGGATATCATGGTGCCCCACCAGTGGCAGTGTGTCCGGAATGATTGTGTGTAGTCCAGGCAAACAACACATGTGTTTGCCAGACCACACAGGGAGTTAGGGAGGACCTCCCCTGGAAACCAGCATGGCCTAAACCACACGTGGCATGGGGCTGCCATGTCATGCCGGTGCGTCAGGAAACAGTATATAGGGTATCCCAGGTGTTACACACAGTTACACATCGGTGGCACTGCACACATGGCTCATACCCACAGCCACACATGCAGTTTGAACTGGCAACAGCTACTAGAGGACACACTGGCCGAGCGGAGCAAGAATCCGCACGATGCTGCGCCACAGAGATGTGTGATATGTGATGGGCACCCACCAGAGATGTATGGTCATTAATGCTCCCACCCATTGCTTTCCCCCCCCCCCCCCAGTAAGAGGACCTACGGAACCCAATGGTCGGGAGTTGCGATTGCACTGCCCCTTATGTCCCTTATGCCCGCCTCCATAGGGGGGAGATGGACACGCCGTGGAGGTGAGTCTTGCAGCCTCTGCCGCTCAGTACATAATGTTACAGCGGCCCACCAGCCTGTGCAGCGACCAAACTCTGTACCTGTTGTAATAGCGAAGTGTCCGCAAACCAATAAAAAACCAGGAGTCTATTGACTACAATTCAAACCATTTTTAATGTGTTACAGACTCAGCGCCGCAATGATTACATACAAAAATGGCTGAGCCCATGAACTACAGTTAGACAACAACACATATACCCTTTCTTCCCCAATCTAATACAGGGCACCTCCTCATTGGTCATGGTGGCCCCACTACTTTCCATCCAATAGCCATCCTGTGACTGGGCTTACCCCCGTGTTCCCCCCTTGCCAATCTCTCTCGCCGGCGCTCAAAACTTAAGACATAATATATTCTGCTGAATTTCATTCTGCTTCTCTCCCAAGGTCAGTGTATTAGCAAGGGATACCGCGTGCAATCAATAATACCGCAAAGACATCTGTGCTTAAACCATAACACAAACAGTGGAAAACGTTTTACGTTCTTATCAGACGAACATTCTTCATCAAGGCAGACGCAAAGCTGTTCTTCTATACTGCCAGCTACTGTCATTTCTGTAATATTCCAAAGTCAGTTATAATACTCTAAAGTGGGTAGATCTCTCGAGGGCTATCTCCATCGTCCCCTGTCTCTACGAGGTCTAAAGTTGCCCCTTCCCCCACAGGGGGGGAAGGAATCTCAAGCATAAGCTGACTAGGCAGATACACGGCCTCTCCCACAATTTTACTTTTTTACCAAGATGAATTAGGGCCCTCCCCTATCACATTCCCCTTTTGATTATTCACAACCGCACATGAGAAATGGTGCGAATCCAAATCACACTATATTACTAGTAAAAGTCCTTCAAAACTATGGTATAGGGACCACTTTTGTGGTATAGGGTAGTATTCCCACATGTGCTCCATATCCTCGTGCAGCTGCCTCATGTGCGGGCTCAAGAACTACTAATCCATAATGGAGCTTATCACTACGCAAGCAGAAGGGAAGGAAAACCTGGATTGGGTATACGATGAGCTAAACAGCTACAATCAATAATACAAGTATGAGAAGTGTCTTCAATGCCGCCGAGGCCTGAAAATCCAGAATACCCAAACCAGCCATCTAGTTGTGCAAGCCATGCCCACGTTTCGACTGGGACATACTTTCTGCTTTCTCCTCAGGTGATTTTTTGGTGGCAGGGCTATGTCTTCTACAACACTGTCCTTCTTATAATCGACCTTTGCAAGCGGCAGTTGGTTAAATTCAGCGTGCCACATCCTCCTTCCTCATCCTTCAAGCAGATAAGCTAAAGCTAAGCGGTTCTGTTAAATGTCTGTACCTCATCTGTGTGGCTTGTTTAGCTAACAGAGGTTTAGTGGCTCTACTGTTTTCATTGGGTATAATTCCAACAACAGCTTTAAAACGTATAATACGGTCTAACATCTGTATATTAGGTGTGCGTCAGCCCCAAGAACCATCTTGCCGCTCCAGGTCGCAGTTCCCATAGTAATGAAACAGTCCTCTCTTGTGGCCAATTCTTCAGAGGTTTGCCTCCCATTTGTGTCCCCCTGGCCCATTTGTTCAGAGCCTCTCGTTTCCTGTCGACTTTTTTATATCAGGGACCCCCAATTGTTCTCGGCGGTTAAAGGGGCAAAAGAAAAAACGATGGTCGTCTTGGATTCCACGAGAGAACACACGCTCCTCCCCATTTGGGCAGGGAGTTTCGCATATGCTCGCGTGCCACAAATTCCAATATAGTCCAGCCGTGTTATCCTGCCATAGTGCTGTGTGTAGCCCAGATTTGTCCATAGCCTGGCCAAATACGGAAAAAATGATCAGAGATGTTAGACGGTTCCGGAGTATTGGCAACCTGACCACCAGGACTTTCACTTTCCAGTTGTGGCAATTGTAATATTTTTGGTTCAAACAGACCCAAGTGTCCTACCACTGCTTCCATTGTGGTCCTCTCTCTTACAAAACACAGTCTAACCACTATATAGTGGGGCTAGGACCCTTCCATTGGTATTGTTTATGCGCATCATTTTGGAAAACTGTAATGGTACGGAATAATTCAGTTCTTGTGCTTCCAAAGGCCCACTGGTACCTCCCATTTGATTTCCTCCACAAAAGAGACAGTCCTGAGACCATGGAGGCCTGGAATTACACAGCTCCAGCTAGTTCGATGAACAACTTCCTGTGAAGCGTTGGGCAACAACAAATTCTGAGCCTTCATGGCCTCGTAGAAGATATTATGTATGCGATACGGTGAAGAAACATGAAGTCAGTCTTTACATTCAGCTGGATGAATATAATGGCTTCCAGGATCATTTCCACCTCCTGCTATGCTCAGGCCGTAATCGAAATCTTGGCTTCCACTGGCTGTGGTCGAAGATCTTAAGCCTTATGGGATCGCAGCGGCTTCGTCTTGCACTTTTCAAGTTCCAGTAAGGGTAATCTGTCCAGCAGCGTCTTTGCGATTAATCTTCCGTCTGTCCTGTAAGGGCTACCCAACCAGGTAGCATAGTACACACAATCCCAGTTCGGACAGAATAGTCTGCTTCGGCTGATTTTGCTATATGTTGTTGGGGAATTTAGCCCCGTGCATATTCCCCAGTTGTACGCACCTGTCATGACACATTATACTTTTCATCATACTAGTAAGCTTGCTCCCAGGATCCACCACCTGTAGTAATTATTTCTCTATAAATCAGGTCCCAAGCATCAAAATTGACAGGTAATCAGGTTGTTTAGGAGCCGAGAGTTGACTTGTAGCAGTGAAATAGGCTCCATCTTCATCTTTCCATCTCAGTTCCAGGACATAGTAAGATGGATTCTGGCGAGGTCTGAAACAAGAACGAGGTCTTTCCCTTTTGTGCTGACAGCTTCAGTTCTGTACCATTAGATACACACCGGCGGACGAAACTTGGTACCAGTGTAGTAAGAGTGATAAAGCACAGTCCCTGAGTAACTTGCATACCAGTTCGGGTGGTGGTTATACAGGCTGCACAAGGGTGCAAAGCAATAGTGGTTCTCAAGTGTCCCCAGGGCCACTCAGCAAGAATGCAATAGCAGAAATTAGTAATCATCATGATTTGGAGTCTTTTATGATTCTCATGAGGGTAGATGATGCGGGGTTAGATTGAGTAAGATAGAGAAGGATTGGTTGGCCAATACACAAACTGAAGGATGTCGCTTTCAGGAGCAGGTTGGCAAAGTCTTTTACGATGACAGGATCTTTTCTTTCGCCGAGCGTGAGTCGCAATGGTGGCTGCAGGATTAGCGATCGATTCCAGGGGTCACTCTCAGGAACTGTTTTGCCGGCTGTTTCACTCGACTGTTGATGGGAAACCGAAGGAGTCGATCTGTCCATTCGGCCACGCTTTTCAACTGCCTGTCTGGAGTAGATAGTAAAATCCATTATGGCCCTTTTCCCAATAAGGCACCAACGGTGGCCTTCTTGCTCACTCTTTTACCCACACCGAGGCTCCAGGCTGTGAAAGGATGCAATGGCTCTGTTAGCTTGATAGGCAACTGGTCCATGCACCCAGGTATGAAGGCTCTGCAAAACAGAACTTAGAGCCAACAATTCGTGCCTAGTGATTTTTGGCCCATTTGATTCATATCCCCATCTTATCCCCTTGTATTATATGGCGGGGGCCCTCCCATACCAAATCTCAAATGGGGATACTCCTAATGGCTTTGTGTGGTGCTGAAACATATTCGGAGAAGTCAATGGGGAGAGCTTGGGGCCCCTTTCAGGTGGGCGTTCCTGACAAAGTTTGGATATCTGAGATTTCAGGGGCGGATTCCTTCTCTCTACTATTCCTGAACTCTGGGGCCTATAGGCTGTGATTGTAACTTTCATTGTATTTTGCAGGGCAGGGGCTAGCTGCTGGGTTACCTGTGATATAAAAGAAGGCCCCATTGTCAGACCCCATAGTCAATGGTATTTCACCAAATCGGGGGATGATCTCATGGAGCCCAGGCCTTAGTGAACTTCGCTCTGGCCTTCCTCAGTTCTGGGTGGGAAAAGCTTCCACCCTTCTAGAAAAAGTACAAGACTATGAACTATCAAGTAACGATATCCCTGTTGCTCGTGGCATTTCTGCAAAGTCTATTTGGATATTTCCCATGGGGGTAAAATCCTACTGACATGAACTCTTGGGGGTGGTACAGGACCTTGCCGGGCATTGCTCTTGGCACAAGTCACACATCTTCGGGCTACTGAGGTGGTCAAAAGGTCCCAGCAAGGAGATATAGAAATATGGCTTCAGAGCATCTGCCATCTTTGTTTTTCCATAGTGTGTGGCTTGATGGAAGGCTTGAACAAAGGCAGGGCCTAGGGCTTCTGGAATCACAGTCAGAGCTACCAGGGGTTGAGCTCCCTTCAGGCGATGGCAACACTATCCATCCAGTTTCTGATAATTGCCCCCCCCCCTCCTTTTGACAGTAATGGTCCATCTCCATTTTGGTATATCTGGGTGTCCACGCACTAAGAGGTACTGGAAATATGGCTGCTTGTATTGTGACATTTGGAGTGATAATTTGTCCTGCAATAGCTGCTTCTCGGGCTGAGGCATCAGCAAATCTGTTTTCCCTCGCGGACAACTTCTCCATCTCCCCAGGTTTGATGGCCCTCGGCAATGTATTACAGCACAAGTGTTTTTGGGGGGCCAATACCGCTTCCAACAAAAGTTTCAATATTTTCTGGGCCAGTGACTTGACAGAACATTGCCTCCTGAGGTGATCAATTCCACGTTCCTTTGTACAGGGCCCCATGGGCATGCTAGTGTTTGGTTAAAAGCATATTTTAGAGTCTGTATATACATTCAGGCTGATTCCTGCTCTCCAATTTCTGAGTGCATGTTTGTGAGAGTTTTTTTTTCTATCAATTCAGCCTTTCTGTGACTGAGGTTCCTGGCGGCTAGGGATGACGATTGCTACTACCAATGTCCCAGAGTCAACCACTGACATAACACAGCACTCGCTGTCATCCAATTATGAGGATACTCCCATCCACGAAGAAAGTTTTTGTCTGGATGGACCTCAGCAGCGGAACGTCAGTTAAAATCTGGGCGACTTGAATATACAGTTGTCCCATTACTATCCAAAGCAATCATGGTCAGGAGGGCCAGGACCAGTTGGCAATAGGGTAGCTGATTCAGAGTTTGGCTGACACTCAATTGCAATCGCGGATTCTCACATAGCATACTTTGATATTTCTACCTTCGGGCATTAGTGAGCCAATGGTTTCCTTTGTGTTCCATCAGGATTAGAACAGAGTGTGGTACAGTGACTTGAAGATTTTGTCCTAAGGTGAGCTTGTCAGCTTCGCTCACTAAGAGCGTCCGCTACTTTCCCAATATTCATAGCTCTCTGGCCTCCCTTCTTTAGGCCCTGCAATAGAGCCTGGCGGAACCGGGTGAGGGTCTTTTCTCCTACATCACTATTCGGGTCCCATCCGGGATCTTCATTGGGGAAATCTGCGGCTTCTGCTGCTGTCGGGGATCTAGGTCTAGGTCTCATCCAACTTCATTGTTCTCTTCCAACCATTATGTGGCTGCTCTCACTATCCGTGCCTGCTCTTCAGTAGTAAAGAGGGTAGCCAAGATCTGGCGACAGTCAGACCAGGTGGCTGATGGGTTTTGCATAATACTAGTCATTAACTCTGTCAAATCTTGGGGCTTTTCAGTATAGGAGGCATAATGCATTTTCCAGTTTAATAACTCTGTTGTGGAGAAAGGCACATAAACTAGACTGGTAGGTCCGGGCACACCCTGACCTCTTCATTTGAATGGGTAATCCTGGGACCTGCCGCAGTGGCAGTTGGCGGACTTTCTTTTCGGGCCCGCTTTTCTGCTTCTAAGGGCGTAACGCAGATTAGCGGAGCTGGGGGTGGCTCTACTACCGGTGTCTGGACTAGTGGATGGCCCTGGACTGGCATCTGACCCTCCAATAGCGGATTCTTCGGGGGATGATTGTTCCACATCAGAGCGCTGCTCAGGACTAGGGCTCTGACTTCTGCGAGGAGGGGTCTGCTCTTCAAGTTTTGGAGGTGGTTGCTCGGGTGGAAGCACCTCGGCTGGAGGTACGCTCGCTACCTCCGGCTCTACTCGGGGTACTGATGGGGGTTCTCGGGGTGGTGCTGACGGGACTGGAGTATATAGAAAGATGGGTGGATATCCCGGAACCTCTGGAGGCTCTAGGCCTGCATAAATAGGGGGCTTCTCTTTCTTAGCAAGGACTCTCATGGTAGTTGCTAACATAATCTTTCTCTGTCCCTCACTGCAACTCTGCATCCAGGAGGGCTGCTTCTCACAGATACCTAACCAGGACATCTATATAGGAAAACTGTTCAGGACTATAGCTGCGCACCACCTGGTGCACATGGGACACAGTTTGGATATCAAAAGTACCTTCTGGTGGCCACCCGGCGTCCAGCGCTGGCCACACCCTACTACACATAATTTCTAAGCGGGTTGCTGTCATTTTTATCCCATAATCACCACTAAAACCTTTCTTAAAATTCGTGATCATACAGTTCAGCGGAGTTTGTACGGACTCCGCCCCTCCCATTATAACGTATAAACGTACAAGACAACAAACAGAAAGGGTAGGTAGGATGGCTATGGGTAAGGGGTCCGCGCAGCCCACAAAACAATGAGGGGGACAAACACCAAACGCTTCCTCCTGTTCGCGACCTGAACGCGGTCGCCCGGTCAGGAAACTGCGCTACTAAGGAGTCCGCTCTTGCTCGGCCTGTATTGCAAGACCTCTCAATCACACATCACACAACCAAACATGTTATGTCCCAATTCCAAACTCCAGGCTAACTGACTGAACCTAAATTACCAAACCAAAAGGGTCGATGGCTTCGCCCCGCGCATACTCATGCAGGGGTACTAGGATCGCCCTGGAAGTTGATAAGACTTCCTTTACCTGTTACTGCTACCAAATCAGTCTCGAGACTTTTCCAAAACTAACTGACTAAGAACCAGAAAAATCAATACTCCACCGGATCCGGCAGCTAATGCGCTGCACAACCAGTTCCACCTTGGGTTGAATCCTGGACTCCCCTGGGTTCGAGGTGTTGGCCAGCTGGACCCAGCAGGCCACCGAGGCAGGGCGTAACCCTCCGATGCAAGGGACCGGTCGGCGCCTGGGATCCTCTCCACGTCGGTCGCTGCGGTCCCAGCCGCTCCAAACCTGGAGGTGGTAATACGTGGTAGTATTACTTGCGTATCATTTATGTATTACGCCTTCCCGGCCAATGCACCAAGAATATGTAATAGCGAAGTGTCCGCAACCAATAAAACCAGGAGTCTATTGACTAGAATTCAAACCCAGTTTAATGGCACAGACTCAGGCAATGATTACATACAAAAAAACAATGTCTGAGCCCAGAACTAAGTTAGACAACAGCCATATATACCTTTCTTCCCCCAATTTAATACAGGTCAACCTCCTTCATCATTTGGTCATGGGTGGCCCAGCTACTTTCATCCAATAGCCATCTGTGACTGGGCTTACCCCCGTGTTCCCCCCGTGCAACATCTCTCTCGCCATGGCTACAAATGTTAGACATAATATATTCTGCTGAATTTCAGTCTGCTTCTCTCTACAAGGTCAGTGTATTAGCAAGGATACAGCGGTAGCAAGCAATAATACTGAAAAGACATCTGTGCTTAAACCATAACAAAAACAGTGGAAAAGTTTTACGTTCTTATCAGAAGACATTCTTATCAAGGCAGAGCAAAGCTGTTTCTCTACTGCAGCTATTGGCATTTCTGTAATATTCCAAAGTCAGTTATAATACTCTAAAGTGGGGGGGGGGGGAAGACTCAAGCAGAGCTGACAGGCAGAGACAGGCCTCTGCCACAATTTTACTTTTACAAGATGAATTAAGCCATCGCCTATCACACATGTGGTATGTGACTCACATGTTAGTGTGCTAATGACTGTCATCCCCCACAGAGGATGCTCCTGCTGGCGATGGCCCCTCAACATCAGGGCACACAGCAACATGCCCCACTGCACAACACCGGATAGAGGAGGAGGAGGAGGTGGAAGAGGATGATGGGGACATGGAGGGGGTGGAGGGTGGGGTGGGAGGGGAGGGTGAGAGTGTGTGTGATGTTTTGGGGGGTGAGGAGGAGGAGGAGAGTGTGGAGGGTGGCGAAGGTGGGTGGGATGTGCCGGGGGGAGGGGGGGTGCGGAGGGGGTGAGGATGGGATGGAACACAGGACAGCACAGGGCACTGTGGTGGGTCCCTGCCAGCCGCCGCATGTGTGTGGTGATGGTGCCTGTCTGGGTGTAGCTATGCCACCCATTGCCACAGACAGGTTCCACGCACATGCCACCACACAGACCACCTGGCACCTTGTGTGTATGTGGTGGCAGGTGCGTCCAGGGACCTGTATGTGGCAATGGAAGGCATGGTGCAATGCCTGCGGGCCCAGGACCGCACCATCCGGTGGCTGGCAGGTTCCATTCAGTGGATGGCTGCTGAGATGAAGCATGTGGTGGGTAGGGGCGCTGCATCTCGACAGCCATCCCCTGATGGGCATCCCAGGAGCATGTGAGGCGTCCCAGTGGAGCCCACACATGTGCCATGTGCTGTCCTGTCTCCCAGGACCCAATCTGGGGGATTTTGTAGTACGCTACATGTCTGTATATATGTTTTTAAATACAGTTTTGTTTACTACATCACAATGGTCATTGGTGTCTCCCTTACAGACAGACTGTTGACGTGAGCATGGGACATGTGTTGTAGATCCCTATGTGTATGTGTGATAGACATAGGTAACATACATGGGCCGTCTCCACACGCAGGTGTGGGGGCTGCCCATGTGCGTAGGCATCTGTGTCCCATTGTGCCCCTGTGATGTGCCAATGTGCAGTGTGTCCCGACAGCTATGGTCGCATGCATGCTGCCTGTGATGTGTGGGCACCATATCTGATGCACCATGCTCATAGGGGAATAGTGGGGACGGCCAGCAGCAGGTATGTAGAAAACACCAGTGGGAGTTAGTCTTATGCTTCTTAAACGGTTAACACAAACGTAGTGAATCAAGCAATCCATTTAATATTTTAAACCCAGCATCTTAGAAACTGTCTAACATATCACAAGAACCCAGGTCTCAGAAAAAGCTTATAGCACTCAAACATGGACTAATAGCCCTTTAACAGTGCCAGTTCTCACATCAATGACCTGGTTCAATATTTTTTTGAATTTTACTCTTGTATAAAACTTAAAAATAATCCTCAGTTATAGTTTCTTGGTAATAAATATCTCAGTTAGAAAAAATACCTTAAACTGAGGAAATGTAGACTTAACTTAAAGAAGTTAGCCAAGATGAATGGACCAGGGCAATTCCAACACCTTCAATCAGGCACCCCAAGCGTTCACTCTGATAGTTCTTAAAATGTGATTGTTTCCATTATGAAGTGAATACGCGGGCAGCATCAGATCATAAGCCAAAATTAAATGGACAATTCCCTGATGAAGAAACTATCAGAGTGAAACGCTTGGGGTGCCTGATTGAAGGCGTTGGAATTGCCCTGGTCCATTCATCTTGGCTAACTTTAAGTTAAGTCTACATTTCCTCAGTTTAAGTATTTTTCTACTGAGATATTTATTACCAAGAAACTATAACTGAGGATATTTTTAAGTTTTATACAAGAGTAAAATTCAAAAAAATATTGAACCAGGTCATTGATGTGAGAACTGGCACTGTTAAAGGGCTATTAGTCCATGTTTGAGTGCTATAAGTTTTTTCTGAGACCTGGGTTCTTGTGATATGTTAGAAAGTTTCTAAGTTGCTGGGTATAAAATATTAAACGGATTGCTTGATTCACTACGTTTGTAGCAGCAGGTATGTGGCAGGAAGGATGAGATGGACTGCTGTACCCAGGAGCTGCCCAGGGGGATAGCTGGTGAGGTCAAGACAGGTGGATGTTGGTCTGGAGGGGGAGCAGAGGCTCACTACAGGCGCAAGGGGAGACCTAAACAACTGACTGTAGCTCGTTACCTATGTCTGCCTGTGTCTTACACAAACATCTACAGCTAAACAGCCATGTAGGCTCTGGTGTGGGGTCAGAGGGAATGGCACACATGTGGGTGGGGACACTAGAGAGGATATGGGGTGTGAGAGACTGACTGATCTGTAAAACATACATGTACCACCATATATATATTACTGCCTAACTGGAGAGGTATGATATACCCCCACACATAGGTAGAAGGGTGCACACATGGCATGGTTCCTGGCACACAGGGCATGGTATAAGGTTTGTGCGTTGATTGGTGGTAGTGCATACGCCACACCCCTAAGGGAGCTGGGGAGGCACATGTGACCATATTGACAATATGGGGGACAGGGTACTCAGGGGAGTACAGTGTCAAAAACCGGAAACGGGCACATAGGTATAATCAGGGGTTGGGGTTTTTTTTGGGGGGGGGGGTTTACATTCTCTTATATACCGCGCTATTCTGCATCAGTGCAGTCTACATTGAACAAACTGAAATTACATTGAACAGGGTATTATAACTTGGAGATAACTATTTTACAGGTAACATGGGCTATGGAGGGTTAAGTGGCTTGCCCAAGACCACAAGGAGCACCTGTGGGACTAGAAACCCCAGTCCTTCCGGCTCAAGGTTGCTGTCCTCTAGTGGGATTTGAACCCCCGACCTTCCAGCCTGAAGTACCTTGCCTCAACCACTAGGCTACTCCTCCACTCCTTTATTTTCTCCTTTATTGTCACACAGTGACCCAATCCCCCCAATCAGGACCTGCGTGGGCGCCCACGCGCACGGCGACCACAGCCCATGCAACCCCGTTGTTGTAGTTCAGCTGGTGCTGCCTCTGGGGCTGTGGCTGGCTGCTGCGAACGCCCAGCCATGGCCTCCTGAGCATCTGCAATCCGCAGTAGCACCGCTGCCATCACCTCACCTGTGGCATGCATCCGGTCCATCCTCTCCTGAATGCCCTTCAGAACCTGACGAGTCGCTGTGGGTGAGACACAAGGTGATGTGTGAGACATGTGTTGCACCCCCCCCCCCATCGTGACTCATGCAAATGTACGGTGTATCCCAACAAACCAGTCCGCAGACCACTCATGTATGCGACGGCTAGCAACGCAGTACCATGTTTACATCTGTGTGTCCCATGATCCGTCCACAGGCCAGGAAATAATCCTGCTGGGGGTTGTGGTGATCACAGATATGACACATGGTACTGTGTTGCACTTCAGTGTGTCACTGCTGTATCTGCGCACTGGTCGTATGGGATAGGTTGGATAATGTGGGAATTCATGGCACACAGATAGATATCTGGGGGGCACTGTTCACTCTAAACCTGACGCACAGTACTGAGTACCCTGACTATCTTTGCTACGTACCACTACTCAGGGAGAGGGGTCCGATGGGTAAACTGTATAGGTGATCTGGGGTAGGTGTGTACCAATGTACGTCTCCATGGGGTATTTTGTGGTGAATAGTAGGTGGAAGAAATCCCAGGAGCTCTGGGCGCCAGGAGTCAGGACTGACTCGAAGACACAATGCATTTGCTATGAGCTCATTAGCATGATGACACCAGATGGCACATGATACAAGGGGGGGAGAGTGCACATGGCACCCACCCCCAACTACACATACAGAACTATGTGCTATGGGGTCCTAATAAGAGGGGGCACATGGAATCTCATTGCGGATGTTCCGTCAACCCCCAGGGGGCTTGATGTGTATTCTGTTACCCACCTTCCACATTGTGCTTTGCAGAGGCAGTATGAGCCTGCAGCTCTGCAAGGATGATATCCATGCTGGTGTGTTGGGGGTGTGATGTTCCTGATGCCTGCATCGTGTGGGGACTCCCCTCCAACTCTGCATCCTCCATAGCCCGTGTGCTGCTGTTACTAGCCCCCACTTGTGCGTTGGCATCCTCCGCCCAGTCCTCTGCCTCAGGCAGTACGTTTCCTGGGGTCTTCCCGCCAGTGCTGTGCGTGTCCCTGGACTCGGCAGCCTTTGGCCCCTCGGCATCCCCTGGCACCGGCACATCCCCCTCCTCATATGCCCCCATGGCCTGGATGTCACCTGGGGGTAGAACAATGTACACAGCAAGGATGAGTTAGCGCAGGTCACATATCTACACCTGTGCAGTGCTGTAAAACGTCCAGGACTGTGGCTGTCGTGCAAGCAGCCCCAGGTACCTGTCACACCGACCCTGTACCTACACAGCCATGTTTTGCTCAATATGTGGACTCCAGTTGCCTGTGTTAGGGCACATGTGTTCTCAGGGCATAGGCCCCCCCACCTTCCCATCCATGGCAGGCATGTACTGGGCCATGTGGTTTACATGTGTAGCATATCTCTGACCTACCTGCCTGTGGATGGGCGGTGTCCAGCGCTTCCGGCAGCCCTCGCAGGTAAATGGGGCCCAGACAGTCTGCCAGTTCCTGCTCCAAGGGTGTCAGAGTTGGGGCAAAGGGACCACCCCCTCCAGTGCCCATGGCATGTTGTCTCTCTGCCACCATGTGGGCAAGGACACCCCGCTTTATATCATTAAACCTTTTTCTAAGGCTATCGAGGTCCCTGGACAGCCCCCCTGCCTGGGCTATGGCCTCCTGGATCTCCCCCCACACTTGTATCCGTGTGCCCACAGAGGTGCTTATGCTCAGGCGGCCGTACAGCACATCATACCTCTCCAGAACACTGGCCAGCAGGATGTGGTTCTCCTGCTGGCTGAACCTAACAGCCCTCCTCCTTTCCTCAGATGGCACAGGTATCCGCCTTCGTTTGGCGCTGGGTGGCCCTTGTGTGGGCTGGGATACACACGATGGGCCTGCAGCCACCACCACAGGCCCAACACTCTCTGCCGGCTCCGGGTCCTGCTGAACAGGTGCCCCCCTCCTCCACTCCTGCCATGTCCTGTCTTTCCATCTCCCTGCCCTCTGTGCCCTCTCCCTCCCTGTCACACATACCTGCTCCTTTGCCCCTCAGCTCCACCTCACACCTGCTTCTGGCCCCACCCCTCCTCTCCCTGCTGTCTGCTCCTCAGCTCAGCTCGTGTCTCTCTCACCTGCTCCTCGCCTCCCCCTCCCTCTCTTCCCTGCTTAGTCACACACCTCTCCACAACAAACCTGCCTCTGACACTCTCCACCACCACTCATGGACCAAGACACTCTCCATGACACACCTGCTTCTGACTCTCTCCTTGCTTCTCTGACAACACACGCCTTCTCTCCCTCGCCTACACAAACCCCTCAACGTGATCCAGGTGTGCAGGTGTATTTATAGGGTATTTTTACATTGTGCGCGTTGCGCATGCGCAGCAGCACAAGCGCGGTGTCTGCGTGCGTTGCACATGTGCCGCAGAGGCATAGAAAGTGCGTGCATGGGACACCGTTACACACGCAGTGTGCGTGCACGTGAGGCGCGGTGCATGCACGTAATAGGACGCAGCACATGTGCATGTCTCACTCTCATGCACAGTGCACTCCGCGCACAGCGCATTTACTGCGTCTGCAGCGCATGCGCACGCAGCCACTGCGCATGCGCAACGCGTGCAACATAAGAAAACCCTATAACTACACCTGCATACCTGGATCACATTGAGGGGTTTGTGTAGGCGAGGGAGAGAAGGCGTGTGTTGTCGGAGAAGCTAGGAGAGAGTCAGAAGCAGGTGTATCGTGGAGTGTGGCTGGGTTTGTGAGTGGTGGTTGTATTGTGTGGCTGGGTTTGTGTGTGGTGAGAAAGGTGTGTGGCTTGGTTAGTGTGGCTTGGTTAGTGAGGTGAGTGTCTGTGTTTGAGTGAGTTAGAGGTGTTGGTCGGGTGGAGTTAATGGCGGCCTTTGTGACTGCTGCATTTGCGGGGGGAGGTGAGCAGGGGCTGCGGTTGCCTGATGGGGGAGATGGTGTCCATGGGGCTGAGGCACAGGGCATGGGTGTAGTCCCGCTGCAACACAGACCTGCAGCTTTGGGGGCAGGCCAGGCAGGGGCTGTGCGGGCACAGCGCAAGAGATGTGCAGAGGTGCAGGCTCGCCAGCCTCGCCTCTACAGGCCCAGAGCCAAGCTCCAGGGCATGCATGAGGACCAGGTCATCTCCCTCTACCTCCTGAGCAAGGGGGCTATTAGGGAGCTCTATGAGGATCTAAGACCTGACCTCAAGCCCCTGACTGGTCGGTCACATGCCATACCGGGTTTGGTCAAGCTCCTTGGTGCCCTACATTTCTTTGCCTCTGGCTGTTTCCAGTCATCTGTGGCCGCAGTGGGTGGCATGAGCCGCCCCACCTTCTCATACTGTCTCCACCAGGTAATGCGTGCCATGATCAGCCGGGTGCGGAATTACATTGCCATTCCCAATACTAGGCAACAGTGGGGGACCCTGAACCAGGTCTTTGAGGCGTTAGCCGGGATACCACACGTGATGGGAGCTATTGATTGCACACATGTTGCCCTGGTCCCACCTGGAGACAGGGAGGTAGTAGTCCGCAACCGCAAACACTATCATTCCCTGAATGTTCAGGTTGTATGTGATGCAATTATACATATTCTGAATGTGGTCCCTAGGTTTGCAGGGTCCACCCATGACTCCTATATCCTGCATCACTCGGCATTATTCAGACAATTCGAGGCTGGACAGTATGAGGACTGTATATTGCTGGGTGTGTATTTCTCATCTCTGACATGTGTGTGTGTCTGATCTGTCTGTGTGTGATCTAACATTAGGGGGGGGGGTGGTGCCCTCCAGCTCTACCTTGCTATGGTGGTGTGTGATGATGGTAGAATGGATGGTAGCATTTGTGTTGTGGTCACAGATTATGTTGATGGCAATCCATACACCTACCCCTTGATTTGTGTGTCATAACTTCACACGCTGATGCATAGTTGTGGTGTCCCATCATGTGCTGTTATATGTGTCAGGATGTGTCATGCATTTTGTTTGCACATACATACCTGTGTCCATTTATGTGGGCATGGGTTCCTGCTTTAACGTTCTACATTTCTTTCTGCAGGTGATGCAGGATATGGGTGTCGCCCCTGGTTGCTGACCCCCGTGCATCAGCCATGGACACGTGCAGAGAGGGCATAGGCCATGCCCATGCCTCCAGCCACTCTGTCATAGAGTGCACCTTTGGTGTTTTAAAGAGTCGCTTCAGGTGTCTGGATAGGACAGGCGGGGCCTTACAATACAGACCACAGACTGTGGCAGAGATCATTATAGCCTGTTGCATCCTGAACAACATTGCTCTCAGGCACCATATCCCTGTTCAAATAATGAGGATCTCGAGGATGATCCTATGTGCGCTCCTGTACGTGCCCGTGGTGACACACGTGAGGGCACAGCAGTCAGGTGGCAACTGATTGAGGAGGTCTTCTCATGTAAGTACTGCATATGTTGCCACCTACATTTCTTTCAATATGTATGTACTGCTACCACTAGTTAACATCTGTATACCAATATCAGCAAGATGTAACACTGCACTGACATGTAACAGACACTGCCTGGCCATCCCAGCTTACGATCTAGTCATGACTGAAACACAGAAGATGTGAGCAGGCCACAACAGCTGGTGGAGGTGGATTATGTGTGTCTGGATTTTTTGGCTTGTGAAAGGTGTTACACTGACATACCTGATGTGTGGTTGATTGGGATAGGGGCTGCTGTACAGCCACAAGTAGTTAGTTGGATGCTTTGGGTGCAGCAAGGTGAAAGGTGTGTAGTATGGAGTAAATAGTAGGAGAGCAGACCATAGATGGGGCCAGTTGTCTAGATGTGTGTGTTTAACAATTTCTAATTTGAGCTGATTGTGTGGTTGGTATGCTGTGATGAGCAGGGACTGTGTGTTAGTTGTTATTCTATAGTGCTACATGTGATACGTAGCACTATATACATGATGGGTAGTAGTTTGATTACTGGTATTTGAGAACAATAGGGGAGGTTACTGCAACACCACAGTGTGCCTGTATGTATAGGTCAGCACATAGCCTTGACATGGATGCGGAAATGGATAGGGAACCAGTGAGGTGTCCTGACAGGGGGAGTATTAGTGCCATTATGTATGTGGCTGTAGAATAGCCATGCAGTGCAGTGTTGCATCTATGCAGGCAAACAGGGATGATTCACGACCAGATCAGCAAGGTGTAGGTTACAGTAGGTAAGCCAGGAGCTGATTGGGGGGGGAGGGATTTGGGTTTTAGTTGTGTTTTCAGAGAGTACTGGGGAGATATAGCTGATGACAACTAGACATAAACCACAAGCCTCAACTACAAGCTGGGTATGTGTGTAGAGGAGGAGAGTGCAGTCCAAAACAACACCAACATTGCGGACCCTAGAGAGAGGAAGTTTTGGACACACACATGAAGACGCTCTGATGGGAGGGGAGGGTTTAGGTGGACATATAGGATATCCATGCTTTGCAATTAACACTTACACACAGTGGGATGACATGCAGCCATCAATGTCAGGTGGCAAATGAACATCGGGGTGTGGTTTGGCAGACACAACTCAGGCGTGGAGAAATAAATTTGCAACACATCAGCACACAGCTGTTAATGTAAGTCAAGGTATGAGATAAACACACCAGGAAAATGTATATGGATAGAGGATAAGGATGGAGCCCCTGCATATTTCCCTGTGTTACAGGAACTGACAGCGGTGTAGCAGACAACATTAAGACACCAGATCACACACTGAAGGGGCATTGGGAGCGATATGGGGGACACAGGATAGTACTGCGTGCTTAGAGCCAAGCAGGGACACAGTAGGGAGGAGATAATTCTGTCCCACATTTTTTACAGCAAAAGAGAGGTGAGGAAGGGGACAGACAGAGTACAGACCCTTGTTGTTAGCCACACACACTTCAGTGATAACTTTAACATAAAACAAATCTGTACAGTGTGATGTGGAACAGTCAGTCTGCTAAGGATCTTGGGGAGTCTGGGAGCTGAGGACGTGAAGGTGCAGTGTGTGTTGCACAGCTCCAACATGACATATGTATGTTTCTCTTGTGTTTCTCAATCCACAGGACACACTTGGTGACCTTCCTGGTGCTGTGGTGCATTGGCAGGTGATTGTACATCATCCAACATGCAGTAGTCTGGGGTAGGTGGACCTACAGCTACTTTGTCTGTGACGACAGTCAGGGGGAGCACATGTCTGCAGTGATCTGTCATGATGTACATATGTTGTTGTTCACCTCTTTTCCCTGCACCCCCATACCCCATATGTTGCTGTTGGCACACATATCCACATGTGTTCCTGGCCAGTTTGTCTTCTCCAACACTGTCTCTTGGACACGTCCAACAGAGCTGCGTGTGTGTGCAGGCCCTAGGTGTTTGGGTGGTGGAATGCATGTATACCCTTCCCTAACATTGTAGCATCAACCAACAGCAGGGTATCATTGCATTTAACAGGCCTTTATCTCCACTAATCTCCAATTGTGCACATACAGGCCATATGCTACTGTTGGCACACTCACCTTAGCATACTGTGTGGGTGGGTGTTTTTAGGTTGGCTGTGTGATGATGCAGCATGCAGGCATTTTGCATTAGCATGTGGTGTGAGGGGTCTGTACACCTGGGGAGCGGTGGGGACTGTGCTATCTCTACCTTAATGTTGTTTACTTTGTGGACATTGTGGACATGTGTTGTGAGCTGACCTGTCTCTTGTGTGCTGACAGACCACTGCGCGATAGCATTCGTGTATCACAGATATCACCATAATGTGGACATGCATCAACAGTGGCTGGACATGGGGACATGGTGACTCTAAACATTTCGATGACATCTTCTCCCTTCACTGTGACGTGTTATGGCCTTTGAGTGCCTCAGGGATCCCAAACATACACTTGCTGCAAACACACGGTAGGTTGCACCTTTGGTCTTTTGTGAATGACATCAGCCTTTACATGTTACTGATTTCCTGTTTGTCTCATAGACATTTCCTGTTGGGTCTCTGTACACGAATGCTGATGCACATGGGGTGAAACGCCTGTGTAACATGGGCATGGGCATGGGCATGACCATATCCATGTGACACCCTTGTCTGCGGCTCCAATTCAAAATGTCCCCAACATGCAGTGTGTTCTGTGTTGTGATCATGTTATGTTTGCCTGTGTGACGTTTCCTTATGTACATATTGATGTTTTACTCTCTGCAATTTGGGCTGATGTTGCAAGCAGCATACCAATACATTGTTTATCCTCTTCTGACCCAGGGCAGTGAACACACAAAGCACATCTACTACAGTGCATCCAAGCGTCACCATCAACCACCTGTTGGAGGACACAACACCACCATGGAACTATCCCTGGGAAATGGTGCCATAGGATGTTTGATCTCTGCGAGTGGGACACATGCCTAGGATGGACAGTATTATTGTTGGACTGCTACTTTGGGCATGACAGGCCTGTCCAAAACACCATTGCTGCTGTGCTCTGGCTGGGTGTCATGTTCATCGCAGGAGACACACATGACCTTTCCAGTACTGTGGCATATTGGGATGTCACACTTGACTTTGCATGCCCAGGGTTTCAAGGACAGTCGTAACATGACTTGTTGGAGTGCAGACACCCTTTGCACTTTGGACACTGTGTACTGGTCCCCACATTGTCACTGTATGTTGTACATCCACTGACATTGTCACTGTATGTTGTACATCCTTCTGACATTGTGTTGTGTTTTGCCCATGTGTGTGACATGGAACGCAAGATACGCTCATCTGTTTGATTTGACACGAGCATACAGCCATGCGTGTGGCACAGGGGGAACACTGGAGAGGTCCTCTTGTCCATGTCCACCTAGCCTCCACTTGGACATGACACAGTATTTCCCACAACATCACTTTACTGCACAGCAGCATCTTGGATTGCTGTTTGCAATCACCAAGGGTGTTACAGTGCATGTGTGGCATCACTGTATCATGTTTCAACGTACACGGTGCATGTGCATGTGACTATGTTGGTGCAACACAGCAGGTTGCAATATGGCTTCTGTGTGGGTTACTGTAACATGTTTGACCTTTCTTTCCATCTCTATATGCAGGTTATTGTGTCTGTTTACTGTACAGACGTGATGCTCTGCATTGATTTACACACCTAGCATTGTATGTCTGTGCAGTCCTATTTATCCCCTGAGGTAACAACACTCACATTGTCCCGTTATATTTGGAGTGTGGCAGTGTGAGTGTCCATTTTCTTCCTTCATTTGTGCATTCCATGTACCGTGATATATGTGTAAGGACACTGTATCCACACCAACCAGTGCAGGGGGGCCTTCTGCATAGTGTTATTTCTGCATGTTTCTGCAGATAGTTTCTTGTGAATTCTCTGTGTTCATGTGCCTCTGCTACCTGTTAGCATATCCTCATTGTGCATTTGACGATTGTTTAGGGTTACATTGTTGCAGCTTTGATTGCTATATCAGGCATTATTTGACAGCTGTAACATAAATTTCGATGTGTGTTTAAACTTTCAAAATTTTAACAACATATGCTTTTTAATTTGTGTGCCTCCTGTGTTGCCAGAAAGATATGTTTTAAGGAACAGATCATGATTGATGTGTGTTGGGCCCTCATCATGCACCGCCTACTGTTTACATGCACACATATGTAACTAACGCATTTGGGGCATGCAGCAGCATGTGGGGGGTGGGGGCCTAATGCATACTGCACACCATGCACCTGATGCACATTATCTCTCCTGCCCATCATCTGTAGACGGGCCAGCGACCTTTCTGTAAGATGTGAGTTGCTGCCCTGCAAAATGTGTTTTCCGTTTTTCACCTGGGATCCACTCACCTTGATATTATGATGGCGGTATCTACACTATCTGTGATGATTAGCCAAAATAAAAATATGTGTTTGACGTACATTTGTCTCTGCTGCTGTTTGATCACACTGACACTTGTATTTAATGATTTCCTGGTCATGTACATGGCCGACCTGTGCTCATATCCTTGTATGGTGCCAGCTGTCTATCTGCCAGCCGTTTGCCACATCACTGGGTGTTACAGGTTCCCATACACACCTTCCCTTTGAGGTACTATTTTTGCATTGTGCTCATTGTGGTTGCTTGGGATAGTGGTTACAGACATGTGTCATAACACCATAGGTTGCAGGGTTGATCCCCACATGGGGTTTACTTTTTTTTTTCTGTTGTGCTAACATGACCATTAGGTACCTGCAGGTTCATCACCTATGCACACACCTTTCCATCTCTTCACTGTACACCAAAGTGTGCCCTCTCTGCTGCCTATCCATCACATATTAGCTGTTACATATGTCTCTTTCTTTATAGCATTGACATGGCAGTCTGCTTGGGGGATTGGCATTGCTGCAGTTCAGCTGGCCTGTGGCACACCTGTTTGCAGGTTCAATTCTCTCCTGTTCTGTTCCAAATTTTGCCCTGCTTCACAGAGCATCCACTGCCGCCCTTTGGGTTTAGGTTCTTTCCTCTTTTGCGTGCTGTATCCACTGCATAACATTTCATTGTGTGTGTGCATGTAGTTATATGTGGCTCTGGTCCCAATACAGACTGTGATCTGATCTGTACATACCAGATCTGCATGTGCATTTCATCATGGTTACTGTTGGAGGTTTGCCTATCCTGGCAGCCAGCAGTCTTCTTGTGTGATGCCCTGCATTATTCTTGTATGCAGCCTTTGCTAATGACCTCACGTTGGTGGTGTGGCCTACCGGTTTGTACATTGACATTTGTGCTAATGGTCATAGGTTTGATTCCTCTCTGTTCTCTTTCATTTGTATGCCTGTCCTGCACAGCTACTTTTCATTCCTGTGACAGTCATATCTGTGCAGATCTGTGCTGTTAGCACATTGTACCCTTATCACAGTTGACAACCATCCTTCTGTCCATATATGTGTGTCTGCCAGCTGTGTGCCATCCTACCCTGATGTGCATGCTGCTACCCCACGTCCTGCACTGCTACACATTTCTGCATTGCAGCTCTCCCTGGTTGCCTCTCCTGTGTGTGCTCTGCATGGCACTGCTACTCCGCTGTCCTCCTGTCATTCCACCTATCCTGCCACCTCTACCTCCTCTGCTGGACACGTCTTCCCATCCTCTGCCACACACTGTCATTGTTGCATGGTACATTACCATCACCCTGTGCATCGCTACAGCTGCCCCCGATATGTTTGTCCATTTTTCCAGCTGCCACATGGGCTGGACGCAGATTTGTCTGGTCCATCAGCTCAGATCTACTTCCTTCCATTACTTTTGCATTGTCTTTCCTTGTTGCTCTGTGCAGTGTTAGGGTTACATCTGTGTTTGGCCCATACCTCTCTTGCTTTTCAACTTGGGGGACCTTACTGCCCTTGGCCAACATTTTTGGGGTCACCTATAAATCCTTGGGGCATCCTAAGTCACACCTTAGATTCAGCCAGCTTATGGGGTGCCTACTATGGTGCCTTGGGAGTTGGCAACCTTTCGACATGGCCCCTAGGGCACATTATAAACCGCCTTGGCTGATGAGGTGGTTTAGGATGTACCTTCTGGTGCGCCCTAAAAGGTGCTTTAGTTTATGGCACTGGGGTGTGGGTATTTTTAGTTGGCAGCACAGATTGTTGTACTGTTTCAAGCAGGAAAAGGAATTGCCTTTGCTAACCTTATTCATTAGGCCCACAGGGGATCAAACTCATGACCCCTGTTTTAGCAGGCATTGTAATAACCAGTGTGCTACACCTCTATTGCTATGATTGCAGGTCAGCACACGAAGGTAAGGTTAACACGCGATAACTTTAACGTGCGATAACGTGCGCGGTGCACTTTATCGCTCGATAACCCGCAATTGCTACCTTAAGACCGGAACACCCATTCCTTTTATGGCATTCTTCACATTATCACTGGAGCTAACGCCGGTAACATTAAGACAGTTTAGTAAACATACACCATAGTCTCAAAATGGGCCTGCACCTTAATGTAAAGAAGACAAAGATCATGACAACTGGCAAAATCAACAGGTTCATCGTTGAAGGAGAAGAAATTGAAATCGTGAACAACTGTAACCTACTTGGATCAACTATCAATAAAGAAGCAACAAATAATCAAGAAATCCGACGACGCATTGCTCTTTGCAGAATGGCTATGAAAGACCTAGACAAGATTCTCAAGAGCAGAGATGTCTCTCTCCATTAAAAGATTTGACTTGTTCAAGCCATGGTATTTTCAATAAGATCATATGGATGTGAAAGCTGGACAGTGAAAAAGATAGACAGGAAGAACATTGATGCCTTTGCTGGCGGCAAATACTGTGTACTGTATACTATGGACTGCCTGAAGAACAAACCAGTCAGTAACTAGAGGAGATCAAACCTAAGCTTTCTTTAGAAGCTCAGATGACAAGACTTCGACTTTCATACTTTGGACACATCTTGCGAAGAGAGAGATCATTAGAGAAAGACGTCATCCTTGGAAAGATAGAAGGTCAACGCAAAAGAGGAAGGCCAGCAATGAGATGGATCGCTACAATAACAGCAGCTACAGTTACCAGTCTGTCAACAATGAGCCGCCTGACTGAAGTCCAAACACAATTTAGGACAACTATCCAGAGGGTTGTCATGAGTCAACACCGACTTGACGGCACTTAACAACAACAACTAAGCTCTCTCTCTTCTGCCGTCATCCCTTTCATCTGTCATATCCTTAACCTAACACTTTCCACTGTAACTAAGAACATAAGATATGCCATATTGGGTCAGACCAAGGTCCATCAAGCCCAGTATCCTGTTTCCAACAGTGGCCAATCTAGATCACAAGTACCTAGCAGTTTCCCTAAAAGACACAGGTTCTACATTGCTTGTATTGGGCCATGCTATGGTCATACCTCTTCACAAAAAAGCCCTCCCTAGACCCTATCTGTCCTTCCAGTTATTGGCTATCTCTCTCCTCCCCTTTGGTTCAAAACTACTTGAATGAGCAGTTCATCGCTGCTGTCTTGACTTTCTTTCCTCTCAAGCCCTTCTGGATCCACTGCAGTCTGGCTTTCGTCCTCTACATTCCACAAAAACAGCTCTTGCCAAAATCTCCAGTGACTTGCTCATCATCACATCCCTTTACCCTATCCTCATCTTTCTTGACATTTCTGCTGCCTTTGACACTGTTGACCACCACCTTCTCCTAGATACCCTGTTCTCACTTGGATTTAGGGGCTCTGTTGTGTCCTAGTTTTCTTCTTATCTCTCATGTCACACTTTTAGTGTATGTTCTGGTGGATCCTGTCCTATTGCCATCCCACTTTCAGTTGATGTACTTCAGGACTCTGTCTTTGGACATCTCCTTTTCTCTCTCTACACTCAGTCCCTGATGCACTTATTTCTTCCCATGGTTTTCAGTACCATCTTTATGCTGATGACTTACAAATCTACCTCTTTGTGCCTGAAATCTCTCCAGGAATCCAGTCCCAGATCTCTGCCTGCTTATTCGACACTACTGCCTGAATGTCTCACCACCATCTGAAATTAAACATGAGCTCATTATCTTACCTCCTAAACCCCACCCCCTTCCTCCCTTCTCTGATTCTGTGGATAACACTACACTCCTCCCTGTTTCCTCAGCTCACAACCTTGGGGTCATCTTTGGCTCTACTCTCTCTTTCTCTGCGCATATCCAACAGATAGCTAAAACATGCTGCTTATTTCTCTACAGGGTGGCCCAAAAAAAGTGAGAACATCTCGTGTGTGGTAGCCATTTTGAATTAAATCTCTCTCCCCAGAACCTGCTGTTTGTTAAACTTTTTTCCTGTCCTTGCCTGCCTGAGTGAATCCTCCCCCTCCCCCTGAGGTATTGTGTAGCCTTCTTCCTGTTTTCTCCACGTGTGCATAGTCTGTTTTAGTTTGCTTTTCTCTGACCAGAGAAGGGCTGTACTTTTACAGAGCTCTGCTAGTGAGGGGATATTTGCCTCCTGGGACATCTTACTGTGAGTTCTAGCTATTTAATTATTTACTGTTTGTCTAACTGTTTGTTTAATTATTTATTGTTTGTCTTAGTGGTGTGCTAGTTCAGCCTTCTCAGCTGTACTTACCTTGCCTCTCTCAACTAACTGGGCTTTGTGTGGTACCCCCATCCCCCTGCTGAGGGTTGACAGGGTACCTTGTAACTGCCCTCTTTAATAGGACTTATCTCCCTCCCTCCCTCCCCAGCACCCACCCACCCCTGGGGTAATTGTAGTTTTATAGGTACTTGCACATCTTAGAGGAAAGGGGCTGCTCTCAGGTGCAGCTCTTAATCCAAATCAGTCATACACAGAGGACCTGAGATTAATTAAGCTTCAGGTACACAGGGTGTATTAGGGGTATTAGATACACTTTTATTAGTATAAGCATCTACACCAATCCTTATTATATACCGAATTTAAAAGACCTAAACACAAGCTTTAAACTAAGATGCAGACAGAGGTCCAGCAACGAAATGGGGGTTCTCCAGTCTTTTGCATTGAGTGTCACATGTATGATTTTCTCCCAGTTGGTGAGAGGTCCTACATATGCACTAAGTGCAGGGAGCTCTTTGCTCTCAGGGAACGAGTCCGTTCTCTAGAGGCTAAAGTAGCAGACCTGGAAGACATAAGAAAGACAGAGAAGTACATGGACGAGACCTACAGGGATATAGTCCTGAAGTCCCACCTCCAGTCTGGCAGCATCCCTGTTGCCATGGAGGAGAGAGGTCGCGTGACAGGAGAGCATCACCCTGGTGTGGCAGGAAGTGATCCTGTAACTAGGACCTGTCCTCCAGGTGATGTAAAACCCTCTCGCACCGAGGACGTTTCTCCAGGGCCATGTCCCCATGAGGGGAGGGTCAGGACAGCTGTTATAGTTGGTGATTCAATCATTAGGAATGTAGATAGCTGGGTGGCTGGTGGACGTGAGGATCGCCTGGTAACATGCCTGCCTGGTGCGAAGGTAGCAGATCTCACGCACCGCCTAGATAGGATCATAGATAGTGCTGGGGGGGAGTCTGCTGTCTTGGTACATGTTGGTACCAATGACATAGGAAAATGTGGTAGGGAAGTTCTGGAGGCTAAATTTAAGCTTTTAGGTAGGAAGTTGAAATCCAGAACTTCCAGGATAGCGTTCTCCGAAATGCTTCCTGTTCCATGTGCAGGACCCAAAAGACAGGCAGAGCTCCGGAGTCTCAATGCGTGGATGAGACAATGGTGCAAGGATGAGGGTTTTGGATTTGTTAGGAACTGGGGAACATTCTGGGGAAAGGGGGGGCTCTTCCGAAGGGATGGGCTTCACCTTAATCAGGATGGGACCAGACTGCTGGCATTAACCTTTAAAAAAGAGATAGAGAAGCTTTTAAACTAGAAAATAGGGGAAAGCCGACAGTCACCCAGGAGCGCATGGTTCGGACAAAGGTATCCTTGAAGGATACTACCAAAAACAGTGAGGTTCCAAAAGGGAGTATAGTAGCCCAAATGCCCTTGAGTAAGGAGCAGACAGAGCATAAAGATTCCCAATTACCCATGCCTACCAATAGCCAGATTAATAGTAATAAAATTAATAAAATACAGTCACTAAAATGCTTGTATGCCAATGCTAGAAGTCTAAACAATAAGATGGGAGAATTAGAATATATAGCACTAAATGAGAGGTTAGATATGATTGCACTCTCAGAGACATGGTGGAAGGAGGATAACCAGTGGGACACTGTGATACCTGGATACAAACTATATCGTAATGATAGAGCTGAACAAATTAGTGGAGGGGTTGCGCTCTATGTTAAAGAGGGCATTGAGTCAGAAAGGATTAAAGTTTTGCAGGGAACACAATTTGCTGTAGAATCTCTATGGATTGAAATTCCATTTATGAAGGGGAAGGTGATGGCAGTGGGAGTATACTATCGACCGCCTGGCCAGAATGAACAAATGGATGATGAAATGCTCAAAGAAATCAAGGAAGCTAACAAAAGCCACAACAGAGTAGTAATAATGGGTGATTTCAATTACCCCGGTATCGACTGGGACAGTCTCACAGCAGGACAAGCTAAAGAGATAAAGTTTCTAGATGAAATAAATGACTGCTTCTTGGAGCAGCTGATTCATGAACCAACCAGAGGGGAAGCCATACTGGACCTAGTCCTTAGTGGAACGCCAGATCTGGTGCAAGAAATAAGGGTGTTGGGACCACTTGGCAATAGTGATCATAGTATGATCATGTTTGATTTAATCAGTGGAGGACAGATAGTAAAGGAATCCACAGTACTACCTTTTAACTTTCAAAAGGGAGACTATGATAGAATGAGGAATATAGTTCGGAAAAAACTAAAAGGAGCGGTTCCAAAGGTTAAAGACTTACAGCAAGCTTGGGTGTTATTTAAAAATACTATCCTCGAAGCCCAGACCAGCTGTATTCCACGCATTAAGAAAAGTGGAAGAAAGTCCAAAAAACTGCCAGCATGGTTTAAAGGTGAGGTCAGAGAGGCTGTTGCTGCCAAAAGAGCAACCTTCAGGACATGGAAAAAAGAGCCAAATGATGAAAACTGGAAACAACACAAGCACTGGCAAGTTAAATGCAAAGCATTGATAAGGCAGGCAAAGCGGGAATTTGAGAAGAAACTTGCTACGGAAGCAAAAACACGAAATAAAGACTTTTTCAAGTACATTCGTAGCAAAAGGCCTGTGAGAGAGTCAATTGGACCATTAGATGATAGAGGGGTAAAAGGGGCAGTAAGAGGGGACAAGGCTATAGCAGAGAGACTGAATGAATTCTTTGCTTCGGTCTTTACTGAGGAAGATGTAGGGATGTTACCCAAGACTGAAGTGGTATTTAAAGGTGATACTGCAGAGGAATTGAGAGAAATATCGCTACACCGGGAAGATATATTACAACTATTTGATAAACTGAATAGTAGCAAATCACCTGGACCGGATGGTATACATCCCAGAGTGTTGAAAGAACTGAAATATGAGATTGCAGACCTGCTATTGGTAATCTGTGAACTTTCATTAAAATCATCTGAAATACCTGAAGATTGGAGGGTCGCCAACGTAACACCAATTTTTAAAAAGGGTTCCAGGGGTGACCCGGGAAATTACAGACCGGTGAGCCTGACGTCAGTACCAGGGAAAATTGTAGAAACCATCATAAAGAACAAAATTACACAGCATGTAGATAGTCATGGCCTAATGGGAGACAGCCAACATGGCTTTAGACAAGGAAGATCTTGTCTTACTAATCTGATCTGTTTTTTTGAAGGTGTGCATAAACAGGTAGACAAAGGTGAGTCGGTTGATATAGTGTATCTGGACTTTCAGAAAGCTTTTGACAAGGTCCCCCATCAGAGACTTTTGGCAAAGCTAAAAAGTCATGGGATAGGAGGCAGTGTAATATTGTGGATCGGGAACTGGTTAAAAGATAGAAAGCAGAGGGTAGGGCTAAATGGCCAATATTCCCAATGGAAAAAGGTGAATAGTGGAGTACCCCAGGGATCTGTACTGGGTCCCCTACTTTTTGACATATTCATAAATGACCTGGAGAAAGGAATAACTAGTGAGGTTATCAAATTTGCAGATGACACAAAACTGTTTAAAGTTGTTAAAACCCAAGAGGATTGTGGAAACCTGCAGGAGGATCTGGATAAATTGGAAGACTGGGCATCCAAATGGCAGATGAAATTTAATGTGGACAAGTGCAAAGTTATGCACCTAGGAAAGAACAACCCACACTATAGTTACACGATGCAAGGCTCCACATTAGAAACCACCACCCAGGAAAATGATTTAGGAGTCATCGTGGATAACATGTTAAAACCCTCCGCCCAGTGTGCAGCGGCGGCCAAGAAAGCAAATAGAATGCTAGGTATCATAAGGAAAGGGATGGAGAATAAAACAAAGGATATTATAATGCCTCTGTATCGCTCCATGGTATGACCGCACCTTGAATATTATGTGCAATTCTGGTCACCGTATCTTAAAAAGGACATAGAGTTATTAGAAAAAGTACAGAGAAGAGCCACCAAATTGGTGAAGGGGATGGAAGGCTACTCCTATGAAGAGAGGCTAAAAAGGTTAGGGCTCTTTAACCTGGAAAAGAGACGGCTGAGGGGAGATATGATAGAGGTCTATAAATTAATGAATGGAGTGGAACGGATAAACGTGGATCAATTGTTTACGCTATCAGAATATAGAAGGACTAGGGGACATGTAATGAAGCTACAGGGTAAACTATTTAAGACAAATAAGAGAAAATATTTCTTCACTCAACGTGTAATCAAACTCTGGAATCTGTTACCGGAGGATGTAGTAAGGGCTGTTAGTATAGCTGGGTTTAAAAAAGGTTTGGACAAATTCCTGGAGGAAAGGTCCATAAACCACTATTAAAAAGGGACCCAGGATATCAATGCTTGACATAGTACAAGCACTGCAGAACCTGTGTCTTTTGGGGAAACTGCTAGGTACGTATGACCTAGATTGGCCACTGTTGGAAACAGGATACTGGGCTTGATGGACCTCGGTCTGACCCAGTATGGCATTTCTTATGTTCTTATGTAAATTAAAAGCTTAAATAGTTTACTTATCTACCTTTTTTAGCTATATAACGTCTTTATTTCGACAATTTCCGGTCGCCATCTTTTTTTTTAAAATTTGTCAATCGTTTACATCTGTCTTTTTGAATTTTTAAATAACTTATATGCTACGAGATGTTCTCACTTTTTTTGGGCCACCCTGTATAACATCATCAAAATTTATTCCTTCCTTTCTACTCACACTTATAAGACTCTTATCCACTCTCTAGTCACGTCCTGTCTTGACTATTGTAACCTGATCCTCGCTGATCTCCCTTTGAATAATTTCTCTGCCCTTCAATCTGTTCAAAATTCAGCTGCATGGCTTATCTTCCGCCATTGTCGCCATCCTCATGTAACCACTCTCCTCAAATCAATTCACTGGCTCCCTATCAGTTTCTGCATCCATTTAAAACTTTTCCTACTGACCTACAAGTGCATTCATTCTGTGGCTCCCCACTACCTTTCCTCTCTTTTCTTACTCTACACCCCTCCTAGGAAACTCTGCTCCTCTGGCAGATCCCTTTTATATGTGCCCCTCTTTTCCACCGCCATCTCCAGACTTTGTTCATTCCATCTTGCTTTCCATATGCCTAGAATCAACTACCTGAATCTGTGCATCGGGTTCCTTCTCTAGCCCTATTTAAATCCAGGCTAAAATCCCACCTCTTTGAAGCTGCTTTTGGATCCCGATGCTCCTCACTCTCTTGTCCACTACTTATATGTATCTTACCATACTCTATTCCCCAGTTTTGCTATGTTGTTTGTCTTGATAAGATTGTAAGCTCTGATGAGCAGGGACTGGTTCTTACATCTATATGCACAGCGCTGCGTACCCCTTGTAGTACTATACAAATGATTATAAAATAAACATAAAATAGGCACCTATTTTGTATTTAGATTTCTTTATTACCTTTATAATGCTAAAAGGATAAAACACAAGCCATAGCAGGTCTGTGATATCAACCCTGCACCCTCAGAGCTATTCTCAGCATGATAAAAATCATTTCCATCTCTGGTCAATCTACAATCCAATTGCACTTTTCTGCAATTATACTTTTATATTTGCAGGTTAGTAAAACCATATTCTACCAATAAGTAACGACTAGAACAATATTATTTTTCCAGATGCCTAGAACCAATCGGACAGCCAATGATAATAACAAATTAAGGAGCTTGTTTACTAGTGTCTTGGCCGGTAGGATGGGGTTTACCATGCAGTTGGCACATGTTTGGGCCATGCTGTAACAAGGAATGCGTGGCCCAAAGGCTACCATGCTAAAAATGCCATGCTACCCAGCAGCACACAAATAGGCAGGGTTAAGGCAGAGACAGAGCGGAGTCAGGGCACATGGTGGGGCTGTGTGGTAGTTGTGTGCTAGCTGCACAAACTCACTGGTAACTGCACTTGCCATACTTGTGTGCTCCAGCCACATGATCTGGAGGCATGTGTTAGGAAATATGAAGGGCAGAAGCAGGGCACCCACATAATAAGGGGATGGGGCAAAAGGAGAAGTGAGCAAATAACAAGGTGCCTGCCTAGAACACTGGTTTGGAAGGGCTGCATGGTGCAGCTGACATGGCAGTGGACCACAATAGCCTGACAAGCACAAAAACAGAGCCTGAAGATCAGGGATGACCCTGCTGGGACAGTGGGCAAACATCCATAGACATATCAACAGGCGTTCTGATGGACTGCTGTTCACGTTTGCATATGCACAGAATACTGTAGTATCAAAGGGCACCTTATGCTGCATGCTGAGGAGGTGTCAGGAGATAGGGCCTGTGCTCTGTGCTACAGTCAGTGCTAGCCTCATTACCAGGGTCGGAACCAGCAGAGAATAGTGGGGGGAGGGGCATGCAAATTAGGTGCTGCACCTACTAGGAACATGGCAGTGTGCAGCAAAAGAGCCATCTGACCCTGCTTCCCCTGAATGTGGGGTGGGGGGGGGGGGCATGTTGCAATGCATACTTGCACTGGGTGGCCCATGCTGCCACCGGGGCCATGTACCTGTGGTTGATGACCTCTCACTCTGACCAAGAGAGGATGTGTCAGAGGCCTACCAGCTCTGAACAGCTGTATAGTACTTCTATCACTGAATATGGGTATCTAGTGATGGAACTGCTACTATTGCTATTTATATGTATAGTGCTACAAGGCACAAGCAGTACTGTACAGGGACATGTAAGAGCCAGTCCCTGCTCATAAGAGCTTACAGTCTAGTCAAACAGACAACAGAACAACTGAGAACTACAGTATATCTAGGGGAATGATAAGGAAACACATAGGAGGTGAACAGAAGACTATGGGGATCAGGATCTAAAAGCAATCTCAAAGTGATGAGTTTTTAGCCTGGATTTGAACAGGGCAAAACTGATGTACTGACTTAGGTAGTTTGTTCCAGGCATAAGGAGCAGCAAGGTAAAAAGATCAATGCCCTCTTCCTGGCCCCTTTGGCCAGGGGCTGAGGTAATCCATGGACCTGCAGAGCTCTTGTGATTTTCACAGGTGGCCAGGACAGCTGAGGCACTCAGTATGGGGACTGTTTGGGATTCATCTCCTCCATGAGGTGTTCTCCCAGAGCGCCTTCTGGTAGAAAGGAGCATGGAGGCCTTCTGTGGGTGAATGGCTGTGCATCTCTGTTCCCTCACATGCTTAGTATTGTGTTCCCTGCAGCCTTGGTGAACAAACACCCTTGGTGCTTCAGGGTGAGGGGATTCATATCCCTGTCCCCCATGATGGACACTGTGGGCATCCTGCCTGATTCCATGAAAGATCCCCTGCAACTCCAGATGCCACATTTATGCCCTATCTCTCACAGTACGGATGCAGCACATACTCTCTGGATGTCTTTGCTTTGCTGATTTTCATGCCCTGCTCTCTTGTACATAACCTCTATTCTTTGAGTTGTGCAGGCAGCTGTGCCCACTCCTGGTCAACTCTCTATATTCTAAACTGGCCAGTTGAGACCTTCCTGTATGTGTACTTGGGGCACAGTTCCTACTGTCCACAGTGTTTTCTTTGCTCCCTGCCACCCTGTTATCGTGCCTTATCTTTCCATTCCTCAATATGTGGTGTGACCCTGCGCACTGTGCATATGCGCTAGTGCCCTGAGCTTGCTACTACCACATTAATGATGTGACTAGCACACCAGTAGCATAGCGCCGCCATGCACCTTGTGTCTACTGCAGCCACTGGACTGCAGCTTGGTAGAAATGCACAAATTTTGTGTGTTAACCCTGCACTCCTTGCTGCACTTTAGTAAACATGCCTCTCAGTAAGTCTGCTTCACTTTTCACAGACAAATGCACTGCTAATCATTTCAAAATAAGTATATGAAAAGTAAACAGCTCTGCAACTAGCAAGATCTCATAAATCCTGTCCCACACAGCCTTTCAGTAATCCTGTATGTTCGGATACTCAAAAAAAATATCAGCATCAATTATCTCTCTTGCTAGTAAATTTGGCCATCCATGCTGGGGTAAGTACTGAAATAAAATGAACCACTTGATCCTAGAACTTATTTGACTGTTCATCTGACAGTTCATGCTTCAGTTCAGCCTCCGAAACTTTCTGAATACAGTGGAAGCAAAAACACACAATAAAAACTGTTTCAAGTACATTTGTAGCGAAAAAAAACCTATGAGAGGGTCAGTTGGACCATTAGATGATAGAGGGGTACAAGGGGCACTGAGTGAGGACAAGGCCATAGCAGAGAGCTGATTGAATTCTTTGCTTTGGTTTTTACTGAAGAAGATGTAGGGAAGTTACCCATGCCTGAAATGGCATTTAAGAGTGATATATCAGAAGAACAGAAACAAATTTCGATAAACTGAGAAAATGTCTCCCAACTATTTGATAAACTACAGAGTACCAAATCACCTGGGCCAGATGGTATACATCCTAGGATGCTGAAATATGAGATTTCAGACCTACTATTAGTAATCTAATCATTAAAATCATCTGTAGTACCTGAAGACTGGAGAATGGTCAATGTAATGCCAATTTTTAAAAAAGGTTCCAGGGTGATCCAGGAAACAACAGACTGGTGAGTTTGACATCAGGGCAAAATGGTAGAAACATTATAAAGAATAAAATTACTGACCATGTAGATAGTCATGATTTAATGAAAGAAAGCCAACATGGATTTAGTCAAGGAAGATCTTGGCCTTATTAATCTGTTATTTTTTTTTTGAAGGTGTGAATAAACAGATAAAAGTTGAGCTAGTTGATATAGTGTATCTGGATTTTCAGAAAGTCTTTGACAAAGTCCCTCATGAGAGACTCGACAAAATTAGAAATTCATGGGTTAGGAGAGTAGGGCTAAATGGACAATTTTCTCAATGGAGAAAGGTGAACAGTGGAGTACCCCAGGGATCTGTGCTGAGCCCACTGCTTTTAAACATATTCATAAGTGACCTGGAAATGAGAATAACAAATGCAGTGATCGAATTTGCAGATGATACAAAATTATTCAAAATTGTTAAAACACAAGAGAATTGTGAAAAATTGCAAGAGGACCTCGATCAATTGGAAGACTGGATGTCCAAATGACAGATAAAATTTAATGTGGAAAAGTGCAAAGTTATGTACCTAGGAAAGAACAACCCAAACCCAAGATTCCACGTTAGGAACCACCACCCAGGAAAAGGATTTAGGTGTCATCATAGATAATATGTTGAAACCCTCTGTCCAGTGTGCAGCGTGGCCAAGAAAGCAAACGACGATCACACTCCGCCGTTGACCAGTTTACACCTCCCACCTGAAGAAACACTGCGAGGCAGTCACGGAGAGAATGAGACAATACCACACAGAAATTCTGCGGTGCTCCCTGAACAAACCACAGGACTTATTCAACCTAGTGAGGCCCCTCACAAAGGAACCTTCCCCCAGCCAACTGAGCATGCCACACCCACAGGCATTCGCAGACTATCTACAGTCGAAAACTATCCAGACTGACAAACCACACACCCCACCTCTGCGCACGGATTACAACACCCAACACCACTAATCACCTTCTCAACACCATCTGAAAGAGGCATCGAGGACACCATCACTACTATCAACACCACCACCACCATCACAGCCCCAAACGATCCCTGCCCCGCGTTCTGGATAAAAACACTGTGTAAAGAACTCAGCCCATTCCTGGCCAAGCTCATGGACCTATCATTCTCGACAGGATCATTCCCACGAACCTTGAAGCAAACATCCATTAGACCACTCCTAAAAAACAGAAAACTCGACCCCCAGAAGGCGGATTCATACAGGCCCATCTCAAGCATCCCACTAATGGCCAAAATAATTGAAAAAGTCGTCCAATGCCAAATCCACCACCATATTGAGACCACCGCTCCCCTCGACCCATGCCAACATGGATTCAGGGAATCACACGGAGTCGAGACGCTCTTGACCATGCTCTTCAGCACATTAATTACTGGGTTAGACAACATCAGACAAGGATATGCCCTAATCTTCTTGGATATTGCCGCAGCATTTGACTCTGTTGACCATGAACTACTCCTGGAGCGCCTCGCAGAGAAAGAGGTCCAGGGCACAGCCTTAAGCTGGTGCAAATCATACCTGAGAAATAGATGGCAACATGTACGGACCAGCCCGGAGACCTCCAAACCATTCCAACAAGGACAGGGCGTACCACAGGGTTCCTCTCTCTTGGCCCTGTTCTTCAATATATATATGCAGCCAAGCTGTGCACTCGCCCGTTCATTCAACATCGCATGCCTGGTATACGCCGACGACGTGCTACTCTACATGCCATTCTCAACTGACCAGCCGGACTTTTCACCACTAACAACCTCCTTCGATGCTATCACCGAATGGCTCCACACCCAAAACCTCAGAATAAACTTCAATAAAACGGAGGCACTATTCATGACCAGGAACCAAGCTTTCACCCCCCCCCCCCCCGCCTCACTAAATGTAAAAGGCTCCGAGCTCCAAAGCAAGCCCACGATCCGCTACCTAGGGGTCACACTAGACCAACAGTTGGATATGAAAGCCCACATAAACAACACTGTCAAGGCAGTATACCACAAAATACGGATGATCCGACATCTACGACCCCTACTGGAGCCAGACGACTTCCGAACAATCTACCAAGACTTGGTAATCCCTCATTTTGACTATGCCAACTCAATTCTACAGGGACTACCAAAAAATACGCTGAACCCACTTCAGCTCGCAATGCATGCAACTGCCAGGATACTACACGGAGCCACCAGGAGGGACCATATAACCCCAATCTTGAAGCACATCCATTGGCTGCCGGTACACTGAAGACTCTCCTTTAAAATTCTAGTGATGACCTTCAAGGCCATCAATGGCCTCACCACTTCCTCCATCACGGACCTCGTCCTCCCCACTCCCCCAAACAGAGTCAGAAGGTCAATCACTGTCAACACACTGAGAATCCCCAGCAACATTATGAAGTGCTCTCAAGCAACAAGGAACAGAGCCTTCATGTACTGTGCACCCACATGTTGGAATGCCCTCCCGCACACCATCCGATCCATCACTGACCTTACCCAATTCAGGAAGGTCCTGAAGCACCACCTTTTCCTCCAGCACTACTCTCACAACGAGGACACACCACAGGCCCAGCCCACACCACACCACAGGCCCAGCCCGGCACATTAGCACTAGCTGACACCCGGGTATGCCCTTGTATATAGTCTCCTAACTTTGTATACAGTTGCCAAGCAACCCATGTCGCCACTACAGGTGACTCGACTGCCTGGCTTGTATATAGTTATTTAAATGAGCTGCCAAGATGACCTGGTCAACACATTGTCCAACGGCATGCTGCGCAGCCTATACAAAGTTACCCTTGTTAGCCCAAGTTGCATAACCTGTCCATTGTAAGTACAGTACAGGCCCTGCCTGCACTGTACAAATTTGTTGTTAACTGTAAACTGAGCTGATTTTAAAGAGTGCGGTATAGAAAAGACTTCAAATAAATAAATAGAATGCTAGGAATCATAAGGAAAGCAATGAAGAATAAAACCAAGGATATTATAATGCTTCTGTATCGTTCCATGGTGCAACCACACCTTGAATATTGTGTGCAATTCTGGTTGCCATATCTTAAAAAGGATATAGCAAAATTAGAAAAGGTACAGAGAAGAGTGACAAAAATGGTAAAGGGGATGGAAGGATATCCCTTTGAAGAAAGGCTTAAAAGGTTAGGGCTCTTCAACTTTGAAAAGAGACAGCCGAGGGGAGATATGATAGAGATCTATAAATTAATGAATGGAGTAGAATGGGTAAATGTAGATTGGTTGTTTACTCCATCAAAAAGTAGAAAAACTAGGGGACATGAAATGAAGCTATAATGTAACCCTTTTAAGACTGATAAGAGAAAATATTTTTTCACTCAACGCGTAATCACACTCTGGAATTCGTTACCGGTGGATGTAGTAAAAGCTGTTAGTGTAGCTACAAAAGGTTTGGACAAGTTCCTGGATGAAAGTTCCATGAACCATTAAAGAGGACTGAGAAATCCACTACTTACCCCAGGACAAGCATTGTGGAACCTTTGTACCTTTTTGGGAACCTGCCAGGTACTTGTGACCTGAAATGGCCATTGTTGGAAACAGGATACTGGGCTTGATGGACCTTGGTCTGACCCAGTATGGCATTTCTTACATTCTTTGTTATCCTCCATGGCCTAATTCACCTCAATTTGATTGATATCGATACCAATAACGTTGACAGAATGCTTTAGCTAGTACCAAGAAAAATGACTGATTTAAGGGGATATTAAACATGTCCTGCAACTCTGCAAAGGTTTTAAAGTGGGACTCATAAAGAATCTGTCATAATTTCCAAATGCCTTTACCTTGCTACATCTTCCAATACACCATTTTATCCTGTATAACAATTTTAGGATTATGCCAAATCAGATTCCTTACAGAGCAGCGTTCCCCTTCTATCAGGCCTATCTCAAACTCCTGAAAAACAGCACCAGATTCATTTAAAGCAATTAGAGGCCTATGACTCCAATGAAAAACTAATCTTGGGGCACAAACTCAATGGAACAGGGACGATCAATTCCTCCTCTACCTCGCACCAAATAGGCTTGTCCTCCAAATCAGCCAGAATACATCACAAAGCATGCCCCAGAAATACAGAGATGGTACAAATAAAGATTCTGGAAACTGACCCATCCTCTTTACATTTGGGGAGCTTCGACTTTCTTAAGCGCAATAAGAGGCGGTTTCTTATTCCTCAGGAACCGAGAGATTATGAACTCCGACTTCTTATATATGCTTTCAAGGAAAGTTAGAAGGAAAGAGTAGTTACTCACCTGTAACAGGTGTTCTCCAGGAGCAGCAGGGGAATCAGTCCTCACATATGGGTGACGTCGGTGCCGACCGAGCCCCCATGCGGAGCATTTCCCCAGCTTTCAAAGAAAGCCTTTGGGAATGCAGGCATGCATGCGTGGTCCCCTTCCTGCCCAAAGGTGCCATCTTGCTCAGTCCAATGACATAGCTAAAAGACAGCACGAAAAAGGAAAATGAACTATATACAACTGCAACTCCAAGGGGAGGAGGGAGGATCGTGAGGACTGATTCCTGCTGCTCCTGGAGAGCACCTGTTACAGGTGAGTAACTACTCTTTCTCCAGGACCAAGCAGGAAGTCAGTCCTCACATATGGGTGACTCCCTAGCTCTGGGCTACCAGGAACCCAGGCTGAAAAATAAAGCTCCCTCTAGAGGCTCAGCAACAGTGAGAGAATCTTCTCTGAGACCACACCTGAACGGTAGCCCAACACCAGGGCCGGAGGGTAGGAGTTGCCTAAACCTCAAAGAGATTATGGAGTACCACTTGCCCGAAAGCACTGTCCCTACGGGACTCCCTCTCAAGGCAGTAGCGGGCCGCAAAAGTCTGGCTTGAAGACCAAGTAGCGGCCCGGCAGATGTCTGCCAACGGAACAGAACGGAAGTGAGCTACTGATGCGGCCTTCGCCCTGACCCGGTGGGCCGTGACTCGACCCTCCAGGAGAGGCCGGCTGCCCTGTACGCCCAGGTGATACAGTCTGCCACCCAGATGGACAACGTATGCTTAGTGACAGGCAACCCCAATTTATTAAAGTCAAAGGAAATGAAGAGCTGAGAAGCCCTTCTATGCCCCTGCGTACATTCTAGGTAAAAGGATAGTGCCCTTCTACAATCCAGGGTATGCAAGACAGTTTCGGTCCTACTGGCGTGCGGCCTGGGAAAGAACATCGGAAGTACCACCTCCTGGTTGAGGTGGAAGGAGAACACCACCTTGGGAAGGAACTTAGGATGAGTCCTCAAGACTACCCTGTTCTTATAGAACCTGGTATACGGCCTATCCGAGACCAGGGCCTGAAGCTCACTCACACGCCTAGCCGAGGTGAGTGCCACAAGAAACAACACCTTCCAGGATAGGAAATGTAAGTGGCAGGTAGCCATCGGCTCAAAAGGTGGGCGAGTCAGTTGCTGCAAGACCACATTGAGAACTCACTCAGTGGCCAGTGGACGAATAGGAGGCCTGAGCAGAAGCAGGCCTCTGAGGAAGCGAGACACCAGAGGGTGGCCCGAGAGGGATTGTCCATCCACCGGTGAGTGGTGAGCTGAGAGGGCACAGAGGTGGACCCGGACAGAGTTGGACTGAAGTCCCAGGTTGGACAGGTGGAGCAGGTATTGCAATACCACCGGAACCGAGCAGGAGAAGGGATCCTCCTGCTGTTGAGAACACCAAGTGGAAAACCTACGCCACTTCAGAGCATAGGCCTTCCGAGTGGAATGCTTCCTGGAGGCCAACACCACCTCTTCAACCTCCTTTGGTAGGAGCAAAGGAGCAAGGACTAACCTTTCAGCAGCCAGGCTATCAGATTGAGGGATTTGAGGTTGGGATGCAAGAGGGACCCCTGATCCTGAGTCAGAATGTCGGGTTGAAGCCCCAGAGGAAGTGGAACATCCACCGCCAACTGCAGAAGAAGAGGGAACCATGGCTGCCTGGGCCACCTGGGGGCTATCAGGATCACCGTGGCTCGGTCCTGCTGGGTTTTGAATAGAATCCGGGCCACCAGAGGTGTGGGAGGAAACGCATACAGCAGGCCCTCTGACCAGGGGATCAGGAATGCATCTGCCGCTGCCCTCAGAGGATGCTTTTGTCTGGAACAGAACTTGGGTAGTTGCTTGTTCAGCGGACTGGCAAAAAGATCCATGGTTGGAAGTCCCCACTTCAGAAAGATCTGTTGGACTACCCGAGGATCCATCTGCCATGTCTCTGATATATAAAAGTGTACTATATTTTGTAAATAGTTAAATTTGTTAAAGTTACTTAGATAAAACTACTGTATCTTGTAAATAGTTCCCCCTGTTTTACCTCCATGTTTTAATTATCCCTGTTCATTGTAAACTCAATGTTCCTGTGGCATTGTAGTATGTTTTGTTCAACTGTACACCGCACTGATTATAATAGCGCAGTATATAAGAAATATAAATAAAATAAATAAATAAATAAACTGCCACTCGTGAGGCTGCAGGAGTCTGCTTAGCCTGTCCGCCAGGTAGTTTTCTTGGCCTGGGAGGTAGACCGCCCTGAGGGTCATGCCCTGATTGATAGCCCAGGAGCAGAGAGCTTGCGCTTCCAGGCACAGGAGTCGGGATCCTGTGCCTCCCTGCTTGTTCATGTAGAACATAGCCACCTGGTTGTCCGTCTGAACTAGGATCGACTGGTGAGAGAGGACCCGAGAGAAAGTCGAATGGCTCTCAATTCCAACAGGTTGATCTACTGGGTGGCCTCCCACGGAGACCACAGGCCTTGGGTGCAGGTGCCCTGGCAATGTGCCCCCCAGCCTTGCAGGGAAGCATCGGTTGTCAGTACCTGAGTGTGTGGGGAGGCTCGAAAAGGAACTCCCACGACCAGGTTTGGGAGATGCCTCCACCAGCGTAGGGAGTCCACCAAGGGTTTGGACACCTTTATCCTGTCTGACAACTTCCCTGTGGCCTGCACCCACTGTGCCCTGAGGCACCACTGAGCTGGCCTCATGTGCAGATGGGCATTTGGGGTGACATGCACTGTAGAAGCCATGTGACCTAAGAGCCGGAGGAAGTGTCTGGCAGAGACCAGAGAGTTCGCCTGAAACTGGCTGGCCCACTTCATCAGCCTTTGAGCTCTGTCCACAGGCAAATAGGCCTTTGCATGGATGGTATCCAACCTCGCCCCTATGAACTCCATGTCCTGTGAAGGGACTAAAGTGGACTTTGGGACGTTTATAACGAACCCCAGGTGCTGAAGCAGGGATATGGTTCTGAAGGTGGCCTGCCTGGCCTCTTGTGGAGACTGGACCCTGATAAGCCAGTCGTCCAAGTAAGGGAACACAAAGATCCCCTGGTTCCTGAGGTAGGCCGCCACCACCACCAGGCACTTTGTAAAAACCCAGGGGGCAGAGGTGAGGCCAAAGGGAAGCACTCTGTACAGGAAGTGGTTCCCTCCCACCACAAATCTGAGGTATTGCCTGTGACTTGGATGGATGAGGATGTGAGTATAAGCATCCTTCAGGTCTAAGGAGCATAGCCAATCTGCCTGCTGGAGGTAGGGCAGTAAGATTCCAAGGGTAAGCATCTTGAACTTTTCCCTCTCCAGAAACTTGTTCAGATTTCTCAGGTCTATGATGGGTCTGAGGCCTCCTGTTCTTTTTGGTACCAGGAAGTACCTCGAGTAGAAGCCTTGCCCTTCCAGGTGGTGAGGCACCGGTTCCACCGCCTGTTCCTGTAGCAGATCTTTCAACTCCCGAAGGAGTAAGTTTCTGTGCAGAGAGGGTCTTGGAGGCTCCCCTGGAAAGTAGGAGGGGGGTATCTGGGTGAAGTGGAGCAGATAGCCCCTCTCGATGATGCTTAAGACCCAAGTATCTCCTGTGATGGCTGGCCACCTGTCTACATACAGGGTCAGCCGACCTCCTGTGCCCTGGAGAGGAGGAGAGGCTATGCTGGCATAGTCAAAAAACCCCTCCCTGTTGAGCAGGAGCAGGAGCCGGAGTAGGAGGCTTGGGAGCCTTCTGCCTACGGGGCCCATGACCCTGCCCCTTGGCCTGCTGGCCCTGTTGGGGAGCTGCAGAGGCCTGGTAGTGAGGGTAGGTTTTGTAGGCAGTGGTCCTACTCGGGTAAAAGGTCTTTTGCCCTGAGCCCTTCTTCTTCTGAGAAGGGGCAGAGGTCTTCCTGGACAGCCTTGTCCGGGTAAGAGTCTTGGTCTCGAGTTCTGCAGCCTTTTCTGCCATGGGCTTGCCAAAGAGGTTTTCACCTCAGCAGGGGACATCGACCAACTTGTCCTGTACCCATGGCTCAAGGTCTGAGGATTGTAGCCAGGCCTGACGGTGTGCACCGATGCCAGCCCCTGCTACTCGGGCCGAAGCCTCAAATCCATCATAGGCTGCTCGCGAGATAAATTTTGAGCACTCTCAAATACCAGAAGACAAGGCCTTGAACCTCTGCAAGGGTTCCTCGGACAGACCAGCAGAGAACCAGGCAATCTCCTTTGCCAGGTCTCGAATGTACATGCCCATGTACAGCTGGTAGGTCTGGACGCGGCAATCAAGCATAGAGCCCTGGAAGCACTTTCTACCGAGGGCATCCAGGTCCCGGGCTTCCCTGCCGGGAGGCACCGAAAAGTGCATCTTCTGACTCTTCAGGCGATGCATGGCCGATTCCACAACCATGGAGTGGTGCGGTAGCTGTGCCTTTTGGAACCCGGGGCTCTTTCGGACTCGATAGATGGAATCAACCCGCTTGCTTACAACCGGCATCGAGGCCAGCGCCTTCCACATGCGGAAGAGCAACCGCTCCAGCATCGGAGGAACCGGTACAGTAAAGGCCTCCTTGGGAGGAGAGTCATACTGCAGGGCCTCGAGCTCCTCGGCTCGAGGCTCCTCCTCGGGGTCCGCCGGGAAGGCCAAGGCTTTGGCCATGTCCCGCATGAAATCCGAGAACCGGGTATCCTCCGGGGGGGACCTTGTCTGAGGCTCGGATCCCGGTGAGTCCGAAGGGATGCTCCGGGTCCGGAAGGTGTTGGGGGACTCCTCTTCCTCAGTCTCCCATGCCGATTCCTCTGAGGAGGAATCGAGCGGCTTTGAGTGGGCGGGCAACGACGCCATCGGCCCCGACGCCGAGGGTACCGGCGTTGACGACCTCGGTCCCGAAAGGGAGGCCAAAGGTGACCTCGGCCGAGGATCGACTCGAGTTCGCATGGTCTCGAGGATCGGCTCGGCCTTCGGGGTCGACTTGGACGTCGAGGTCCCGGTGGTCGGGGCAGATGCGCCGGTGAGGCCGGCGATCAGCACCCGCTGCTGCTCCATGATGGCAGACAATCTGCTCTCCAAGGCCGTCAACCTGAGTCCAAGCTCAGGAGACCCAGCAGCCTCCGACTTGGGCCCCAACGGCGTCGGGCCCGACATCGGCTCCCCCGGACGAGAGTCCACGAGGACTACAATACTCACGTGACGCGCGCCTCCGAGTCTAAACGAGGATGCTTTGCAGGCCTCTCCGACTCCGAAGACCCGGGACGGCAAT
The DNA here is from genome assembly GCA_033557465.1 of Ichthyophis bannanicus. Classification (NCBI taxonomy): domain Eukaryota; kingdom Metazoa; phylum Chordata; class Amphibia; order Gymnophiona; family Ichthyophiidae; genus Ichthyophis; species Ichthyophis bannanicus. Next base: position 921,324,943 of record CM066031.1, on the reverse strand, counting down.
CGGGGCTATGCGACCTGGCCCTCGAGGGGCTAAGAGCGTCCACCGATGCCACCCTCGTGGGATTCTTCTTCCTTCGGTGCTCCCTTGACGGGGACTCCCTCTCAGAGGAGCCCTGACGATGCTCGGGGTCAGACTCCCGAGACGTCGAGGCCTCTGATGAAGTCCGGACCCATCCAGATGCAGAGTCGGAGAAGATCCTCTCACGCTGGTGCTGACGGCTCCTCAATGCCTTCGAGGATATTTTGCCACAGGGACTACAAACCTTAGGATCGTGGTCAGGCCCCAGGCACTGGAGGCAGCAGTCATGTGTCGGTGAGAGACATCAGTTTCTTGCACCGATCACACTTCTTAAAGCCACTGGCAGCCATCGGGGGAAAAAGGACCCCTGCAAGATCAAAAAAATCGGGCTGCCAGGGAAAAGAAAAATTGGTGCGAACGCAGTCTCTAAGGACTAAAAACAAAAAAAGAGATCCGGGCTCGGCACCGGTGTACTGAGACCAGGCAGGAAAGGGAACCGACATCAAACCGAAAAAAAAATTTGTCTCAACGCAGGAAAATCCACTTTTTCCACGTGTGACAAGGACACACGTCCGTTGGCCTCCACGGAAAAAAGAAGACTGAGCAAGATGGCAACTTTGGGCGGGAAAGGGACCACGCATGCATGCCTGCATTCCCAAAGGCTTTCTTTGAAAGCTGGGGAAATGCTCCGCATAGGGGCTCCGTCGGCGCCGATAGGGCCGGCCCGTCCATTGAGCAAGAATGTTTTTTGCACAGGGCCCCGCGCTTCAGGGGGCCCCGCGCAGAGAACATTCTGCTTTTTTTTCAAAATTAAATTTAAAAAAAAAAGCTGGCTGCTACCACTGCCGCTGTTGCCGCGGCAGAATGGAGTGTCCCGCGGGGCCCCCTCTGCCCGGCTGAGTCCCTCCCTCCCTCTGCGACGGCTGAGCCCCTCTGTGCCGGATTACAGATTCGCGAAGGGAGAGTGTCTCCCTCGCGTCTCTGTTAAGCCTGCAGGGGCAGATGGGAAATTTCCCATCAGCCCCTGCGGGCTTAACAGAGACACGAGGGAGACACTCTCCCTTTGCGAATCTGAAAACCGGCACAGATGGGCTCAGCCATCGCAGAGGGAGGGATTCAGCCAGGCGGAGGGGGCCCCGCGGGACACTCCATTCTGCCTCTGCCGCTGCCGCGGTAGCAGCCAGCTTTTTAAAAAAAAATAAAATTTTCTTTGAGCCAATATGGGGGGGGGTTAGGACTGGTAATGGGCTATGGTGGGGGTTAGGACTTGACTTGAGATGGGCTGTGGGTTGATGGGGGGGTTAGGACTGGTAATGGGCTATGGGGGGGCTAGGACTGGAAATGGGCTGGGGGAGGTGTTAAGACTGGAGGTGGGCTGATGGGGTTAGGACTGGTATTGGGCTGTGGGCTGTTGGGGGGGGTTAGGACTGGTAATGGGCTATGGGGGGCTAGGACTGGAAATGGGCTGATGGGGGGGTTAACACTAGAGGTGGGCTGATGGGGTTAGGACTGGTAATGGGCTGTGGGCTGATGGGGGGGTTAGGACTGGTAATGGTCTATGGGGGGTTAGGACTGATAATGGGCTATGGGGGGGCTAGGACAGGAAATGGGCTGATGGGGAAGGGTTAGGACTTGAGGTGGGCTGATGGGGTTAGGACTGGTAATGGGCTGGGGGGGTTAGGACTGATAATGGGCTATGGGGGGGCTAGGACAGGAAATGGGCTGATGGGGGTTAGAACTGGTAATGGGCTATGGGGGGGTTAAGACTGGTAATGGGCTGTGGGCTGATGGGGGCTGTCTGGTAATGGGCTATGGGGGGTTAGGACTGATAATGGGCTATGGGGGGGGGGGCTAGGACAGGAAATGGGCTGATAGGGAGGGGTTAGGACTTGAGGTGGGCTGATGGGGTTAGGACTGGTAATGGGCTGTGGGCTGATGGGGGGGGGTTAGGACTGGCAATGGGCTATGGGGGGCTGACTGGAAATGGGCTGATGGGGTAAGGACTGGAAGTAGGCTGATGGGGGGTTAGGACTGGTAATGGGTTATAGGGGTGGCTTAAACTGAAAATGGGGTGATGGGGGGTTAGGACTGGAAGTGGGTTGATGGGGGGGCTAGGACTGGTATTGGGTTGGGAGGTTGCTAGGACTGGAAATGGGCTGATGGGGGGCTAGAACTGGAAATGGGCTGATGCAGGGACTAGAAGGGAATGGATGTTGGGTGAGGCTGGAACTAGAAGGGAGCTGATGTTGGGGGAGGATTAGAATGGGATGGGGCTGGGAGAGTAAAATGGAGAGGGGAAAAATATTTTGTGTGGGAGGGATGAAAAATCTACAATTGGCCGGGTATTGGGAGAGTAAGTGGGGATTGAGGATGGAGGGGTAAAATTTGAGTGGATGAAATAGGAATGAGGAAAGAGCAAAAGGAGAAAGATTAGTATGTTAAAGCCGATGTAGAGAGAGAATGGAAAAAAACTAGGAGAGAAGAAAGGCCAAATGGACAGCAGACGATGGACAGTTAGCAGAAGACACGGAGAAACCAGAAGAAAGTAGCTGGAGCAATTGCAGCTGAAAAAAATGCACAAAAGGTAGAAAAATATCTCTTTATTTTGAATTTATTAATTGGAATATGTCAGCTCTGGGAAATGTGCATCATTAACGTCTGCGCTTTGTTTAGTACAAGAGGAAATTAATTTATAGTTTTATTTCTACAGTGTTGTTGTACATTCCAAGTTTGGCTTTTGGGGTTCCCAGTTTAATTATTGTCTTCCTATTTCTAAACTGCGATTCCTTGTTTGGTGATGGTCTATGTTCTGCATGTGTAATTGAGCTGAGGTATTCTGTTTATGTAATTCCTATTTGACATTGCCACTTGTTCTCTTTCCCCAGTAGGTCATGCATTGTTATTCTCTGAAATGTATTTGTTTAATATTTGCAGTGCTTCCTTTTGATAGGTAGAGTATGGTGCTTTGTGAGTCCTGGTAGTGCTGTTAGGATACGGCGGGCTTGCTATGGGTTCTAAATGGGCAGTGTTTGTAGAAGTTCCTAATGTGTCCGGTGGTTGGCACTGGATTATAGTAATGTAGAAATCTTTTAGTCTTTCTTTATCCATACACTCATTAAGAGGCATGTTTACTAAAAGTTAGTATATGGTAACATTATGCAAATATTTATGCAAATGAGGCCTCATGCAAATGATGCCATACACCGAGTCTCCGCACCATGGCCCCGCACCCCCCTTGGGCCACCCCTGGGCGCCGACGTCACCCATATGTGAGGACTGACTTCCTGCTTGGTCCTGGAGAACATACTATATATGTAGTTCACGTTATGTAAATTCATGATCTTGATCATCTCTAGCCTTCCCCATCACATAAGATACAAAGTGAACCATCTAGAGGCTATATCTCAAGATAAAGTTAAAACAGTTTACTGATCTTTTCTGCAGTGCTCTGTATGGTCGTAGCGAAGATGATCCTAAGATACCCTCGCTATGAATAAGTTCATTTAATGGTAACACCACAATTTTTCCCAATTAATTTTATAACCCGATGGCTTAATTTCACACTTGTGACAAGACTACAGTATCTGCATGGTCTGATACTGTCATCGGAAGGATCTGCATGTCTAGAATAGCATGTAATAAAGTACTGGAGATTAAGAAATAATCAATTCTACTATATATTTGGCATGATAGGGAATACATAGAAAATTCTTTTCTGGTAGGGTGCTGTAGCCTCCAGGGGTCCGCCAAAGATAAATCCTACTGCATATTCTGCAACATGTCCCTAGCTCGGGGCACATAATAGTTACACTTGGACTGCCTGCCTATCTGCCTAGGGGCAAATTGAAATCTTACCACCCCCGCATAACACCTGATTTACCATCCATCCCATAACAACTAATTTATCACCCCCTGGTGACGGAACCTTTAACACGAACTGAAGGAACTCTGAGGAGTCACTATTAGGAGCATATAAATTTAGTAGGACAAACCACACCTTCTACTTTTACTCATCTGCCCTCTTGATCCAACAATTGGTGGTATTACAAATCCTAATAAACTGTAAATGAATTTTTGATAAGAATCGACACTGAAGTTTTTTTATGAATTGCTGATGAGAAAACTGAAATGATATACCATTTAAGAACATAAGATATGCCATACTGGGTCAGACCAAGGTCCAAAGCCCAGTATCCTGTTTCCAACAGTGGCCAATCTAGGTCATACGTACCTAGCAGTTTCCCCAAAAGACACAGGTTCCACAATGCTTGTACTGGGTCAAGCATTGATATCCTGGGTCCCTTCTTAATAATGGTATATGGACCTTTCCTCCAGGAACTTGTCCAAACCTTTTTTAAACCCAGCTACACTAACAGCCTTTACTACATCCTCCGGTAACAAATTCCAGAGTTTGATTACACGTTGAGTGAAAAAATATTTTCTTTTATTAGTCTTAAATAGTTTACCCTGTAGCTTCATTGCATGTCCCCTAATCTTTCTATATTCTGATAACGTAAACAATCGATCTACATTTACCCATTCCACTCCATTCATTAATTTATAGACTTCTATCATATCTCCCCTCAGGCGTCTCTTTTCCAGGTTAAAGAGCCCTAACCTTTTTATCCTTTCTTCATAGGAGTATCCTTCCATCCCCTTTACCATTTTGGTGGCTCTTCTCTGAACCTTTTCTAATAACGCTATATCCTTTTTAAGATACGGCGACCAGAATTGCACACAATATTCCAGTCGTGTTCTCACCATGGAACGATATAGAGGCATTATAATATCTTTTGTTTTATTTTCCATTCCTTTCCTTATGATACCTAGCATTCTATTTGCTCTCTTGGCCACCGCTGCACACTGGGCTGAGGGCTTTAACATGTTATCCACAATGACGCCTAAATCTTTTTCCTTGGTGGTGGTTCCTAATGTAGAACCTTGCATTGTGTAACCATAGTTTGGGTTGTTCTTCCCTGGGTGCATAACTTTGCACTTGTCCACATTAAATTTCATCTGCCATTTTGATGCCCAGTCTTCCAATTTATCAAGATCCTCTTGCAATTTTCCACATTCCTCTTGGGTTTTAACAACTTTAAATAGTTTTGTCTCATCTGCAAATTTGATAACCTCACTCGTTATTCCACTTTCCAGGTCATTTATGAATATGTCAAAAAGCAGCGGACCCAGCACAGATCCCTGGGGTACACCACTATTCACATTTCTCCATTGGGAAAATTGTGGCCATTTATCCCTACCCTCTGCTTTCTATCTTTTAACCAGTTCCTGATCCACAGTAGTACACTGCCTCCTATCCCATGACTCTAGTTTTGCAGATTAGTAAGACAAGATCTTCCTTGTCTAAAGCCATGTTGGCTGTCTCCCATTAGGCCATGACTATCTACATGCTGAGTAATTTTATTCTTTATAATGGTTTCTACCATTTTTCCCGGTACTGACGTCAGGCTCACCGGTCTGTAATTTCCGGATCACCTCTGGAATCCTTTTTAAAAATTGGTGTTACATTTGCGATCCTCCAATCTTCAGATATTAGAGATGATTTTAATGATAGTTCACAGATTACTAATAGCAGGTCTGCAATCTCATATTTAAGTTCTTTCAACACCCTTGGATGTATACCATCCGGCCCAGGTGATTTGCTACTCTTCAGTTTATCTAATAGCTGTAATACTTCTTCCAAATGTATCGATATTTCCTTCAATTCTTCCGCACCTTTAAATACCACTTCAGTCATGGGTAACATCCCTACATCTTCCTCAGTAAAGACCGAAGCAAAGAATTCATTCAGTCTCTCCGCTATCACCTTGTCGCCTCTTAGTGCCCCTTTAACCCCTCTATCATCTAATGGACCAACTGACTCTCTCACGGGTTTTTTGCTACGAATGTACTTGAAAAAGTCTTTACTTCACGTTTTTGCTTCTGCAGCTAGCTTCTTCTCAAATTCTCCCTTTGCCTGCCTTACATTTGACTTGCCATTGCTTGTGCTGTTTCCAGGTTTCGTTGTTTGGCTCTTTTTTCCATTTCCTGAAAGATGCTTTTTTGGCAACAACAGCCTCTCTGACTTCACCTTTAAACCATGCTGGCAGTTTTTTGGACTTCCTTCCAATTTTCTTAAAGCATGGAATATAGCTGGTCTGGGCTTCCAAGATAGTATTTTTCAAGAACACCCAAGCTTGATGTAAGTCTTTAACCTTTTCAACTGCTCCTTTTAGTTTTTTCTTAACTATTTTCCTCATTTTATCATAGTCTCCCTTTCAAAAGTTAAAAGGTAGTACTGTGGATTTCCTTCCTATCCCTCCTCCACTAATTAAATCAAAGGTGATCATGCTATGATCACTATTGACTAGTCTCATGGATTCATGATTTAGGTGCATCTCTTATAAATAAACAAATCATTAACCTCTTTTTGAATAAAGATTAAGATCTTATGTTTCTTAGCGGGATTATTTAACCCCTTTGTTTTCAAAGACATATATTTGTATAAACCAGCAACACATACAATTCAATGATAATACGCTCTCCCAAAAATATCTCTGTTTTTTTTAACCATTGCTACCCCAAAAGGACTCAACCAGTATGAAAAGACCTTTGACCTAAACAGAAACTCTGTAGAAATGGGAAGGAAAAAAAAGTATCTTACATCCAGTAGACCCATAAGTAATGCATAGTGGGCACACAACAATTATCCAGTCAATGTCAACAAAAAACAGACAAAAACATATTTGGTAGTAGCAGACTCATTCATACCAACAGCCAAACTGGACTCACCTGTTAGAAATAGGGAGATCCTAGATTCTTTACAGGGAGAACTATTCTGGCAACTGGTAACAGAGCCAGCACGTAAGGGGTCCATACTGGACCTGGTGCTAATGAACGGGGAGAGAGTTTCTGATGTTATAGTGGGTGATCATCTCACATACAATGATCATCGGATGGTGTTGTTCAGTATTAGGACTAGGACTGATAAAGTCCAGTCAAAAGTGAAGGTCCTAGACTTTACGAAAGCTGACTTTGCCAAAATGGGACAATACATCAAAGAATCATTAGCAAGATGGGAACAGCTGGAAGATGCAGAAAAGAAGAGGTGAACATGAAAGGGGATACTTTAAGGGCAACAAACCTTTTTATTAGGAAAGCAAGTAAACATAAAAGGAAAAGGAGGCCACTTTGTTCTCGAAAACAATAACTGAAAAGGTGGATAAAAAGGGGTGGACCTCATAAAATACAAGAGATCACAGAAAGAGGAAGACAAGCATGTTATTCAGAAAAGCTTAGAGAAGCTATGAAAGTAGTCAGGAAAGCTAAAATTCAGATGAAAAAAAAAATAGCCAGTGCAGTAAAATGGGGGAACAAAACATTTTTCAGATATGTTAGTGAGAAGAGGAAGTGCAAAAGTGTCATTATCAGACTAAAGGGTGAAGAGGAGGAATATGTAGTAGCTGATGAGGGCAAAGCAGAATTGCTTAACAAATATTTCAGTTCTGTGTTCACAGGTGAAGGGCCAGAAGCAGGACCAAAGAAAACACTGACAAATAGAAATAGAAGTGATCAGGATCTTGAATGATTTTCAGAAGACTATGTTCACGAGGAGCTAGCTAAACTAAAAACAGACAAAGCAATGGGGCCGGATGGAATACATCTGAGAGTACTGAAGGAATTTAGAGACATTCTAGTGGTTCCACTGTCTGACTTTTTTAATGCTTCTTTAGTGTCTGGCATGGTCCCAGAGGAATGGAGAAAGGTACATGTGGTACCTTTACACAAAAGCAGAACTAAGGATGAGGTTGGGAACTACAGGCTGGTAAGACTAACCTCTATGATAAGTAAACTAATAGAAAGCCTGCTAAAACAGAAGATAGTGAGGTTTCTAAGTTCCAGGCAGCATGGTTTTATAAGAGGCAGGTCTTGTCAGACAAATCTTATTAATTTTTTTGACTGGGCGACCAGAGAGTTGGACTGAGGGAGGGCTCTAGATGTGTTGTACTTAGATTTCAGTAAAGCCTTTGACACTGTTCCACACAGGCGACTTATAAATAAAGTGAGCACCCTAAAGTGACTGATTGGGTTAAAAATTGGTTGAGTGGGAGGCGACAAAGGTACAGATAAATGGAACTCACTCTAAGGAGAAGGATATTACCAGTGGTGTGTCATAGAGGTCTGTCCTTGGTCTGATCCTTTTTAACAATTTTGTAAGTGTTATTGCAGAAGGGCTATTGGGTAAGATTTGCCTCTTTGCAGATGATAAAATCTGTGACAGAGTAGACACCCACAAAGGTGTCTATAACATAAAGAGGGATCAGGTGAAGCTTGAAGAATGCTTGAGAATTTGGCAGCTGAGATTTAATACTAAAAAATGCAGGGTCATACATTTGGGCTGCAAAAATCCAAAGGAGCAATACAGTATAAGGGTGTAGTGCTTCTGTCTACCAAAGAAGAGCGGGACCTAGGAATGATTGTTTCTGATGATCTTAGAGTGGCTGAAAGACTACCACACTACAACAGACAAAGTGAAACGTGAACACCACAACGAACTACTAAATTCTATAAGCAACCAACCAAAAGAGCTTTTCAACATCGTGAAACACCTAACTAAAACACATGCACTGAAAACCAAGAAATTACGCTCACCTCCCAACTAGCTCAATATTACAAACAACTACATTCCCAACCAGAGGTCCACCTCCCACCCCCCACCGAAGACAACCACTCATACCCCTGGATCTTCTTTAACAAAATTACTGAAAGTCAAATCGAAAACACCATAACTTCTCTAAACACAACAACCTCCTCCTAGATCCCTGGCCTGCATCATGGATTAAAGCAACCAAAAAGGAACTCAGCAGATTAATCACCAAATTCACACAGTCGATACTTCAACAAGGCATTATGCCCTCATGCCTGAAAACCTCTTCCATATGCCCAACAAAAAAAACAACAACCCGGGACCCCTCTGGCCCAGCATCATACAGACCCATCGCAAGCCTATCTTTCGCAGCAAAGATAGTTGAGAAAACAGCACATTACCCACTTCAAGACCATATCAACAGATACAACCTACTCGACCTCCAGCAACATAGGTTTCACCCACATCACGGAGTTGAAACATTTCTAATCAACTTAATAAATACACTAACTTAAGGAATGCAGTGAGCCAATCAAGATTTCCTATTAATCTTCTCGAACATCTCGTCGGCCTTTGACACCGTAAAGCACCAAATACTACAGCAACATCTCCACGCCAAAGGAATTCAAGGCACTGTAATCAAATGGTTCACATCCTATCTCATCGATAGTTTATTCAGAAAGGACTATACTTTATTCAGAAAGGACAGGGTAGGAAGAAGGGGAGGAGGAGTGGCACTATATGTAAAAACTACTATTAAAGCTTTGGAATTATAGAACTTAAAAGGGAGAGAGGAGACATTGTGGGTTAAACTAGAAAGAAGGAAAGAGAAATCTATTTACATTGGGGTGATATACAGACCTCCCTCACAAGAGGAAGAGGTGGACAGAGAGTTAACTGAAGGCATACGGAGCATTGCTAGGAAAGGGGAAGTGCTACTGATAGGAGATTTCAATATGGCAGATGTTGATTGGTACATTCCTGCTGCAGTACCATCTATAAGTAAGGAGATCCTGGATTCTCTACAGGGAGAACTATTCAGACAATTGGTAACAGACCCCACACGTGAAGGGGCCATACTGGACTTGGTGCTTACCAATGGTGAAAGTGTTTCTGATGTTGTAGTGGGAGAACATTTTGGATCCAGTGATCACCAGATGGTGTGATTCAGTATTAGGACTAGGGCTGTTAGAATCCAAAGGTATGGATCTTAGACTTTAGGAAGACTAACTTTGCCAAGATGGGCCAAAACCTCAGGGAGTCGTTAGTGGGATGGGAACAGCTGGGGGTTGTAGAAAATCAGTGGGCAAAACTGAAAGGGGATATTTTAAGGGCAACCAACCTTTTTTTTAAAATGGTAAATAAAGGTAAAAGGAAAAGGAGATCGCTATGGCTTTCAAAAGAAGTAGCTGAAAAAGTGAAGAAAAAGAGGGAGGCCTTCATGAAATACAAGAGATCCCAGAGAGAGGAAGACAGGAATCTATATTTGGAAAAATCTTAGAGAAGCTAGCAAAGTAGTCAGGAAGCCAAAGATTCAAAAGGAGGAGAAATAGCCAATGCAATAAAATGGGGGGATAAGACATTTTTCAGATATGTTAGTGAGAAGAGGAAGGGCAAAAGTGGTATTGTCAGACTCAAGGGTGCAGGGGAGGAATATGTAGAAGACGATAAGGATAAAGCAGAATTGCTTAACAAATATTTCTGTTCTGTGTTCACAGATGAAGAACCAGGAGCAGGACCTCAGAAAAAACCCACAAACAGGAAAAGAAGTGAGGGACATCTTGAACAATTTTCAGAAGACTGTGTTTGTGAGAAACTAGCTCAACTTAAAGTAGACAAAGCGATGGGACCGGATGCGATACACCCTGGAATACTGAGGGAACTTGGGGACGTTCTAGCAGCTCCACTGACTGACCTTTTCAATGCTTCGTTGGAGTCAGGAGTGGTGCCAAAGGACTGGAGAGAGGCTCATGTGGTGCCTTTACACAAAAGCGGAAGTAAGGATGTGGTTGAAAACTACAGGCCGGTTAGTTTAACTTCGGTGGTGAGTAAATTATTGGAAACGCTGCTGAAAGATAAAATAGTGAGGTTTCTGGAGTCCAGCGGATTACAGGATCCGAGGCAGCATGGATTCACCAGAGGCAGGTGTTGTCAGACAAATCTGATTGATTTCTTTGACTGGGGAGTTGGACCGAGGGAGAGCCCTAGATATGGTGTATTTAGATTTCAGTAAAGCGTTTGACACTGTTCCTCACAGACGACTTATAAACAAACTGAGCACCCTAGGAATGGACCCTAAAGTTACTGCTTGGGTTAGAAATAGGTTGGGTGGGAGGCGACAAAGAGAATAGGTAAATGGAGCTCACTCTAAGGAGAAGGATGTTACTAGTGGTGTGCCCCAGGGATCTGTCCTCGGTCCGATTCTTTTTAACATCTTTGTTAGTGATATAGCGGAAGGGCTGTCGGGTAAGGTTTGCCTCTTTGCGGATGATACCAAAATCTGCAATAGAGTAGACACCCAGGAAGGTGTAGATAACATGAGGAGGGATCTAGCTAAGCTTGAAGAATGGTCTAGAATTTGGCAGCTGGGATTTAATGTTAAAAAATGTAAGGTCATGCATTTGGGCTGCAGCAATCCAAGGGAGCAAAATAGTATTTATTTATTTATTTATTTATTTAGCTGTATTTATATCCCGCTTTTCACTGGGTCAAAGCGGTCAATTGGGAGATACATTTAACACGAAGGGATATGAGACACATACACTAATACTTACAGGGAACATGGGCAATGGAGGGTTAAGTGGCTTGCCCAAGACCACAAGGAGTGCCTATAGGACTAGAAATCCCAGTCCCTCCGGCCTGAGATTGCTGTCCCCAAGTGGGACTTGAACCCCTGGCCCTCCGACCAGGGGTTCAAGTACTTTTGTACTAGGGGTGAAGTACTTTTGTCCAGTAAAGAAGAGCGGGACCTAGGCATGGTTGTGTCTGATGATCTTAAAGTAGCTAAACAGGTAGAAAAGGTGAAGGCAAAAGCTAGAAGGATGTTTGGGTGCATACAGAGAGGAATGGCTAGCAGAAAAAAAGGAGGTGATAATGCCTCTGTATAAATCTTTGGTGCGACCTCATTTGGAGTATAGTGTGCAATTCTGGAGACCGCACCTTCAAAAGGAGATGAACATGATGGAGTCGGTGCAGAGGTTGGCTACTAAAATGATTAGTGGTCTTCATTATAAAGCATATGAGGACAGACTTAAGGATCTTAATATGTACACCTTAGAGGAAAGGCAGGATAGAGGTGATGTGATGTTTAAATACCTCTGTGGCATAAATGTTCAGGGAGAGAGCCTCTTTCAATTGAAAGCAAGTTCTGCTATGAGGGGACATGGGATGAGGTTGAAGGGAGATAGATTCAGGAGTGATATGTGGAAATATTTCTCTACAGAAAGAGTAGTGGATCCGTGGAATAATCTCCCAGTGGAGGTGGTAGAGATGAGGACAGTAACTGAATTCAAAAAAGCATGGGACAAACATAGAGGATCACTGTTATATTTCCGTTATTCTTAATCACATTGCTAACCAGGTCGTATGACCCCATTTACTGATTTTACCCTGTTATCCAAGTTTTATTCCCCTGTTTACTGTAACTCAGACGCTTGCTTATGGTGCTGAATTTTTGTTCGATGTAAACCGCGCTGATGCCAAAGAGTGCGGTATATAAGAGATGTAAATAAATAAATAAATAAATAAATAAGGTAAAAAGGGTACTGTTGTAGTTGTTGATATGGAAGGACAGACTAGATAGGCCATGTGGTCTTTTTCTGTCGTCATATTTCTATGTTTCTATGATAGACAACAGTAGATAAAGACAACACCTCCGCCCCATACAAGCAAACACAAGGAGTCCCCAAAGGATCCACCCTCTTCACAATACTCTTCAACATCTACTTGCGACTACTCTGCACAATCATAAAATCACACAACCTAAATGTCCAAGTCTACGCTGATGATATTATGATATACAGTACAATTAACACAAACCCCACCAAGAATGCTTCACTGAGGTAACCAACTTGCTAAATGACAACCACCTGCAAATTAACTACAACAAGATAGAGGCGCTCTACATAATGAGGGACACCACATTTGTCCCCCCCTTCACAATAACACTTAACTATTAAAACCAAGACTGAGGTCAGATACCTTGGGGTCACCCTTGACCAATATCTAACATTCAAAACCCACATAAACATAATCACCCAAACAGTTTACTACAAAGTAAAGACACTCCAGCGCCTCTGACCACTCCTTGAACCAGATGACTTCTGTACTGTACTACAAACCTCAATAATACCTCACCTGGACTACTGCAACACTATCTTCCAAGGACTATCACAGTCAACACTCCTACCACTCCAAACAGTTCTCCACTCAACAGACAGAACCCTACAAACAGCAGCAAGAAAAGATCACATTTCTAAGTCTCCCTCCAGTCCAGTCGGGTTGTGCTCCCCTTCCAGCAGCTTAGAGACTGAGCATGTCATCTTTTTTGATGACACCTAGGATATAAATACCACTGGCACCACCCACCAGCTCCAGTATGCTCAGTCTCCAAGCAGCTGGAGGTAGGCAGTAAGACAGGGGTTAGGCTTACTGGAGAGATGCTCAGGAGATAGTGGGGGGTTTTCCTTTATTTTAAAAGTTCATTTAATTTATTTTATTTAAATTGAGTGGAATTTGGGATTTTTTTCCTGGTTCCTTGCTAGGGCAGTTAAGCTGTCCTTTGGGGCTGGAGAGAGTTCCTCCCCCCCTCCCCCCCAACCACCATCTTACAACTCTGGAGTACAGGAGGAGGCTTCAAAAGACACCACCAGAAAAAGAAAAAGGATACGCGGTTCTCGAGCCTTCAGTGCACTTGCTTCTGCAGGGCCTTCCACTTCCTGTCTGTCCTGCCTCGCTGCCAAAGCCCTCAAGGCAGCTGAGCGCAAGGGTTGGAAGACACAGCCGGACAGGTGAAGAGGGGAAGAGAAGCTCTCAGCGGTGTTGGACTCCGATGAGCATGGCAGCGAGCCGTGTGGTGCAGTGAGTTGACCATGCAGTCACCAGCCGGGCATTGCAGAAAGGCCTACAGCCTCCAGAGAGAGGGGTGGTCCAGCGGAGGAAGCTAGGCTGGTTCCTTTGGCACGCTTTTTGTGCGCCCTTGATAATGCAGGCCTGAAGGAGCTGTTGGCCAGAGGAGGTTTTCCCAGCGAATTGCTGTTTCTTTATTTAAGCTTTGTTTGAAAAAAAAATGTATTGGGATATATTGTTAAATATAGATGTATATATAGATATTAAAGATTTTGGATTTCTAGATATTTAGTTACATATAACGCAGGAAGTGGATTAGATACAGAAGGGCCCTACTACCATGTCGGCGAGGAACGGTATCGGAGGCCGGCATATGCAAGGGGCTGTGCAGCGGAGGCCACATCCATGGAACAGGATATCCAGGCCAGCATAACCCAGGATCCTCTATCTTTCCTTTCACAGGAGGCAGGGGAGCCTCTGGAAGCAATGCTGGCCTCTTGGTCTCCTCTGCCCTCAGTGTTAGAACAGCCGGCCCTTCCTCATTCTCAACCCAGTCCTCCACTTCGTCGGGAGTGCAGGAAGGGTGAGGATGGGGGGGGGGGGACTTCTCCCCAGAATTTGTCTTATTGCTGCATAGGGCATTCTGTCTGCGTCAACAGGGAATGCAAGGGCAGATAGCAGCGCAGGGGCGCGTGGCTACGCGGACGGCAGAGGCCAAGGGGCCGGAGGATGCAGAGGTACCGCCTAAGTGGGCTAGACTGGTAAATGAAGAAAATCTCCACTCCCCTCTGTCAGAAGTTCTGGATTGGAGGCCTCGGACCAGGAGGTGGGGGAAGATGAGGAAGAACTCGAAGAGGGAGAGATCCCTGAGGAGGAGCAGGCCAGGATTGTTTGAGTCTTCCTCCGAGAGGAGCTGCCGACTTTGATCGGTGAATCCTTGAAAGTCCTCAATATCACCGCTGATTCAGGCGGTCAGGAAGTCCCAGAAGGGTAGTTCGACAGATGATCCAAGAAGAGTAGGATCAGCCAGAGTCCAGTTTAAGGGGTGTCCGGTCAATGACATGGTTGTACCCCTTGCCGGAGTTGGAGAAGGAGTTGCTTCGGTCATCCAGAGTGGATGCGGCCGTCTTGGCAGTTACCAAGAAGACAACCATAGCAGTTGAGGGTAGCGTGGCTCTTAAGGATGCCCAGGACAGGAAGCTGGATATATTATTAAAACAAGCCTTTGACATAAGTACCGTGGCTCTTCAGCCGTTTGTGTTTGTGTTTGGGTAGCCCGTGCTTGCCTCTGGTGGTCTCAGCAGCAATAACTGCTGGATGACCAGCCAGGCGGATCGGCGATTAATGCGGCAAGAATTGAGTCCGGAGCGGACTACCTTGTGGATAGCCAATATGATATCATCAGGAGCTTGGTGAAGAGCATGGGTTCTGTGCTAGTGGCTCATCGTTACCTTTGGCTCCGCAACTGAGCAGCAGATGGTTCTTTGAAGGCCCGCCTCAGCAGGCTCCTCTTTAAGGGAAAGCTGCTTTTCGGGGAGGAGCTGGACAAATTAGTAAAGGAACTGGGGGAGTCTAAGGGAGGCAGGCTCCCGGAGGACAGGCCAAAAGAAGAGTCGCAACCCCACTCCCACGCGGTCTCAGCCGCGGGAGTCCCGTAAGTTTCGGGTGGCTTGGTCGGTGCCCTTTCAGAGAGGATGCTTCCCCTTTAGGGGGAAGGGTTTCTGGGGATTTCGAGGGGCAGGAAGGGGATTTGGTGCCTCTTCCTCTGCCTCCAGTCCTAGGAAGCCACAATGAGGCAAGGGGGGCCCAGGCGGGAGTTCTGCCAGTGGGAGGATGTCTGCGGCAGTTCTTCTCTGCCTGGGCCCGGGACAGTAAGAGAGGACAATGAATTATTTGCTTCGGTCTTTACTGAAGAAAATTGGAGAAAACTTACCGATGCCAGAAATGATATTTAAAGGTGATGTATCAGAGAAATTGAAACAAATCTTGATAAATTGGGATGATGTAATACAGCTATTTAATAAACTAAAGAGTAGCAAATCACCTGCACCAGATGGCATACATTTCAGAGTGCTGAAGAACTGAAATATTAGATTGCAGACCTACTTTTAGTAATCTGTGAACTATCATTAAAATCATCTATAGTACCTGAAGATTGGAGAGTGATCAATGTAACACCATTTATCAAAAAGGATTCCAGGGGTGATCCAGGAAGCTATAGACCAGTGAGCCCAACCCATGCATCCAATTTTCTCAATGGAGAAAGGTGAATAGTAGAGTATCCTAGGGATCTGTGCTAGGCCTGCTGCTTTTTAACATATTTATAAATGACCTGGAAATGGGAATAATGAGTAAGGTGATCAAAATTATTCAAAGTTTTTAAAACACAAGAGGATGGAAAGTGGGAATCCTTCTCTACTTGGCAGCTGCACTAACTTTCCTGTGGGTGCATTGGCGCTGATTGGTGACGTCTACATCCAGCCCTTTAAAATCTTGGGCTGTGCCGCGGGATGCTGGAGATTGGGAATCCTTCTCTACTTGGCAGCTGCACTAACTTTCCTGCAGGCACCTTGGTGCTGATTGGTGACTTCTACATCCAGCCCTTTAAAATCTTGGGCTGTGCCGTGAGACGCTGGAGATTGGGAATTCTTCTCTACCTGGCAGCTGCACTAACTTTCCTGCAGGCGCATTGGCGCTGATTGGTGATGTCTACGTCCAGCCCTTTAAAATCTTAGGCTGTGCCGTGGGACGCAGCCGTGGGTGCATCCCTCGGGCATGTGCCCAAAAGGGCATGTCCAAAGGGACAGAACATGCCCCTTTGGCGCACTTCGAAAAAGTGAGGATGTGATTGATATTTGGCAATAGGGAAGTGCAGAAGGAAGATTTTTCCTGGTGTTTGGGGGCTTTCTTTTTATTTATTTATTTAACCAGTTTTGTATACCACCTTATCCTTCAATCAAAGTGGTTGACAAGACAACAAAGGACTTACATGTTGAGGGCATGGGAAGATCAAATACAATACATTACAATATAAATACAGTACAAACAGTAAATTATACTATTATCTCATAGTGAAATTGGATATACAAGTTGATCAATTTAAGTTATTTGACCAAATGATTCTATGAATAAATAAGTCTTTAAAGATATGCAAAAGTCTTTGATGTCTTCCTGAGCTCTTAATTCTTCAGGAATAGAATTCCATACCTCTGGTGCCATGAAGGAAAATGCTCTTTTAGAGATCATCTGTTTTGATCTATTGAAGTTTAAAGGTGTACTAAGCTTATTGGAGTTATGAGATCATCTAGGTCTTAGGCTCTTGTCTTTGGATATTATATGCTGTAGAATATCTGCTGAAGATTGGTGAAAGATTTTGAAAATAATCATTAGGTTTTTGTATTTTGCTCTTGCAATAATTGGAAGGAAATGTAAATGTTTAAGGACAGGAGTTATGTGATCAAATTTTGCAGAGCCAGTAATTATACATGCAGTAGTGTTTTTAATTAATTGGAGAGGATGGATAGCGTTTTTAGGAAGACCTTGATACAGGACGTTTCCAAAATCAAGTAGGGGTGTTTTGACAGCTTGACATACCGTGCGAAAGTGATTTGTATTTAATATTGATTTTAGTCTTCTTATAATCTTTAAGCGATGGTATGCTTTAGCTGCAATTTTGTTTATATGAGATTTGAAGTTTAAATATTTATCTAAGGTTATACCTAAATATCGTACTTCATCTTTAATTTTTTTTTTTTTTTTTAAATTTAAATTTTCAGTCATATACAACAACCAAATTAAATAAAGGACAGATTACCAATATATGCAAGGAAATACAACCTGAAGAATATAAAAATAAACATCAACTGAACATATATAGCAATGCAGGCCACATCATGGGAGCTAGCTGAAATCTTCATACCAACAATCTTTTTGAAACAAGAAAACAAGCTTATTAGCCACATATCAGGAGGAACAATTATCAATGCTATCTAGCCCTGCTGAGCCCCATCTTTAATTTTTATTTTTTTATTTAATAGGTTAATTTCACTTGGTAGTTTTAAGGACTGACAATTCGATATGAACAATGCTTCCATTTTGTCAGAATTTATTTTTAAATTGTTGTTATTGAGCCAATTATTCATATCATTCAAACAGCTATTAATTTTTGTTGTATCAAACGTATTTTGATCAATTGAAGTATAAATCATATTGTCAGCGTATAAATGATAACCATTTCATGATGTTTAATAATTTGACATATGGTTTGAATATAGATATTAAAGAGGATAGATGATAAAGCAGAACCTTGCGGAATACCTTGTACAATCGTGAATTGTGAGGATTTTTTGTCCCCATTTTTTACTAGTTGTGAACAATTGGTTAAGTAAGAAGCAAACCATTTTATTGTATTGTTGGATAAACCAATATTTCGTAGACGTTGCAGCATTATTGACAGAACATGCCCCTTTGGCGCCCCTTTAGAGCACTTAGAAGAAGTGAGGATGTGATTGATATTGGGCAATAGGGAAGTGCAGAAGGAAGATTTTTCCTGGGGTTTGGGGGCTTTCTTTTTACGAAATCTTCCAAGTTTGAAGGTCCTCTAGATAAACATCTGATAAGGTGGATATTGGAGGACAGCAGCCCTGCATCATCAATTTCTGTGAGTACTGATTCACTGGCTACTTTATCTCCAGAAGGGGGTTTAACCCCACCCCACCCATCCCTTGAGATGCCTGTGCCGGCTGTGGAGGGGCTTGGAGTGAATCTACTTTCCACAGTACTGTCATCTGTTCCCGACCAGTTTCTGGTCCAGACTTAGCCAGATATTGTGAAAGTCATCGCGCCTAAAGTGGTTCAGATTCCACTGTTGGTTGGCGGATATTTGGTGAACAATGTTCCTTCTCAGGATGTGACACTTCAAGATATCTGGTTTGTTATCACTCGGACTGAGGCGGTGTTGACAGGAACTTTGAGGCAGTTTGAGGAATTTATGAGAGACTCTGTTGCAAAATTTGTTGATTATGATACACATGTGGATGTTGCAGGGGTATGCCTGTTGCAGATGGAAGATAAGTTAGGCACTGTTCAGTCAGTGCCTGTAGCTTCTGTTAAAGATAGTTTGTATTTACATAGGCAATGTGAAGTATTTAAGAATTGGTCTCGCTCTAAAAAAGTTGTCTAAATTTTCCCATTATACACTATCTCCTTTAATTTTATTTTACAAGTATTTAAAAGAAATTTTATTTTTCACACAACCTGAAGAGTTTAAGGTTGCTAATATATATTATATTCCTGCTAATATATATTATATTCCTAGAGCAACGACATTGGCTCAAGTGGGTGTGGGTGAGCTTGACCAGTTAGATTCTCCTGATAGTTTGGATGTCTCTGAGTTTTTAGAATCCTCTTCAGATAAAATTTCTGCTAGAGCGACACTGATAGTAACTTTTGTGTCTGAAATGGATAAAAACTCAATTCTTAAGCCATATTTTCCTAAGAAAGACGTAATTTTTTGTGAACAGAAGGTCACTCTTTTTCCCGATGTTTCTTGCACTACCCACCTTCGTCGTAAGGCGTTCTTGGAGTTAAAATCTCGCAGTGGGAGCTACCTTTTTTCTTAAGTTCCCATGCAAGTGTGTGGTGGGTCATTGGGGAAAAGTTATGGCTTTCTGGATCCAGCACGGGCAAGGTGCTCTTCAGACGGCCCATGTATGCATCCGGGGGCATGGCCCGCGCATGGGTCCAACACCGGCCATTTTTCTTAATGGGGAAAACGGTCCATGGCAATATTATCGAATGCAGGTAGGCATTATGTACGTCCCCACGCCCACTATATTCTGAAATGAGATAACCATGGACACCCCTTGGGAAAAATGTGCATCTCCTAAGCTGCTCATCACAGACAGCAGTTGGCTGATGCAAACTGGACAGATATACCAATGAGAAATGAGAGCTGCTTCAACCTAGACCTAGATGGGTGCCAACAGAATGTCGATGGTTGGACACAAGTCACCAGGGCCTGCAAAATCACCAATCCAACTTCTCCAGCCCTTGAATTGAAGAACCATTATGCAGCCCTGGAAGTGGAGGAGGTGAAAGCATCCCTGGAAAGGGAAGAACCAGAGCTCAAGTACCCCAAAGTTGCAGAATCAGTAACCTGTGAGAGATAGTGTAAACGGGGGCGCTGGGTGAGAATGTCCACAGTCTTGGCAAAGGCAAATATTAGTATGACTTGCAAAGGATTGTGGGAAATGTAGTCCATTCATACCAGAATCAGCCGTTCACAAATAAATGAGTTGTGCTTGCTCAAGTGTTAAGCAAAGAAAATATTTTATTTATGGGGTTATTTCTCCCACACAGATATACTTGGTAGCACAAAAAGGATACTTGCTTTCAGTATTATACTTTGGAAAAACAAATCAGGAACAACAACTGAACTTCTTAAGTAATCAATCAGACAATAAAGACCTTGATGGGAACAGAAAGGTCTTTCTGTGGGCTCCTGCTAATACCTTTTAGCAGTGCTCCAAAAACAAAACCAAAACCCAAAAAGTAATAAAAAACTGTTCTTTTTCAAGGATAACTTCTTGTATTTTCACACACACCCAGAAGTGTCCTTTTAGAGCCCACGTGCAATTATGCAAGGCTTAATTGCTAACAATTAACCAGCTGCAAACCTCTTGACTGGTTTACTTTCTATACGTGGCTCAAATCTTACCCACAAGCTTTCTTGTAAACTTTTCTAGGTAGATAAAAGAACAGGATATATTTCTTTTTGATGGTTGGTGTATTTGTGAAAGTATATTACCACAGAAGCCTAGATAGAGAGCAATCCATGTATTCACTCTGATCATTTAAAACATCTCCTTCTTCTTCAACTATCATAGAATCAATATCATGGACTGGTTCAGAGGAATTTCTTAATGGAGCACTCTCAGGACAATACTTGTTTCCCTGCTGTCTTTCAAGTGAAGAGCTAGGGCATAGATCAGTGTTCAAACCTGAGCTTCCATTGCTGTTAGAGTCCCTCTCCAGATATCCTGGCCAGTATGTAGTCCAGTTTTTATGTCCAACCTTCCAATCAAGATCCCTGGACACTGGGTCTCTCTTCACATACCTTCTTGCACTGGTCTTAGGGCCCCTTCCAAATGCAGCCATCTCCCTCACAGGTGCCGTCCGGGGATTCCTGGCTCTGTAACCCCACTCCTCTGGTTTTCCCCAGTCCAATGGTATATGCTTGCTTCTGGAATGACTCCCAGCACACGTACTGCTATGGACTCCTTTAGACCTCCAAGATGCTTTCCTCTTCTTTTTTCCACACGGCTTCTTGCTCTCTCTGTCCTTGAGCTCTGGGTTCCTCTGCAACTGCTTCCGCTCCTGCTCCGTCCGATTCTGTGTAGAATAGGCTTTACTTTTAACCTGCTTAGAGGGACACTCCACCCTAGCACAGCCCAGCTGTCCTGAATCAAGCCCTGCCCTTTGAGATGAGTGATTGGGGATTACCTCATAGTTCTCCTGATTGAACACACGTTTCCCCACTTCAGCTCTTCTATAGGGTGTTTGAAACCTGGTGCATTCTGGGACTGGTAGTCTTTTATGAAAACATTCTGTTTTATTATTTCTACCAGCAAAGACAGGTTGCCTGTTCAGAGCCACTTCACCTCTATTACAGCTCCTTCCTGAACTATGATAAGCTTCCTTATCACAATAGTGAGTGATAGCTACCTCATATGACCCTATTAGGCGGCTGCCTAGGGTGTTAAGATTTAAGTTGCCTTTGATACAAAAAGAGTCTTGTAGTCAAGTGGTAAGGCAAAAATAATATTAGGGCTTTATTCCCTGCCCTGATGGGATATTCCTGGGATACAACAAACAATATGAAACAAAAGAACTGTTGCACTGAAAAATATCTTCTTTCCTTTAGGCACCATCAGCTGGCTGTTTTGCACACTTTCAACATAAAGATACAATATCGTCAGATAAACAAATTGTACAATCCATGGGCACAGGGTCAGAATTATAGCTGCTGTTTTCCCACTACATTAACTCAGAGTCACTTACGATTGCATATGGGTCACACTCTTCACAGTTGCTGTCTTCCTTAAAACTCTCCTGTGAGCCATGGGCTAACTTTTCTAGAAAGGGCTCTTTAAATCCAGGGCTCTGAATGCCTGGTATATTAAAAGCTTCCTTCTGGCTTTCCCTTCTTCTCCACGCTGGTGGAATTACTGTGTAACTTTCAGTATCAAAGTTACTTCTGGTGCCACGCCCTTGCCTTTCAAACCAAACAGAACTTCTTGCCTTTTTTTTAGCAAAGCTAGATTCCCACCTCTTAGCTGTGGTTCTGTCTCTTATATCTGGGCTTCTGGCAGCTCTCTCTTGGGCTCTCCAACTACCAGGAATCCTAGCAGGGTCCTGGGTACGAAGCTGGCTGCTTCCTGCTCTGCTGCCACACCTACTGCTTCCTTCCCTCAGTGGATTTCCTCCAGCATGATGTGTGTTCACTGGATGCTGGCTTAGTCCTCCCAGGTCGATGCCCCGGTTCTACCCTGCAGCTTTTATCCTTGTTCTCTTTGCATGCTGCGTAGGTTTCTGAGAGCAGGTGTTCCTGATTAGCCTTCCTGCTTCTAGCTACGTCAGGACTAGTGCAAGGACATTTTACTCTAATGCCTTTTTGCTTTTCTTGTGCTGAGTTTGCTGCTCAGCTAATTCCACTTGTGCTGAGTTTGTCTGCTGTTCAGCTAATTCTGAGGTAAGTTCCTTACTTTCCCCTAACTCCATGGGCTCTGTACTGTCTGCTGTGTCACAAACCACAAGGAAACGAAGGGTAGTGGTGGTTGGAGACTCTCTTCTGAGGGATACTGAGGCATCCATCTGCCGACCAGACTTGATGTCCAGAGAGATATGCTGTCTGCCTGGTGCCAAAATCCAAGATGTTACAGAGAGTTTGCAGAGACTCATTAGGCCACTGACTATTACCCAATGTCGCTAATCCATGTTGGAACAAATGATACTGCCAGGTATACCTCAGAACGTATCAAAAGTGACTTCATGGCTCTGGGACAGAGGGTGAAGCAGTTAGGTGCACAGGTGGTGTTCTCTTCAATCCTCCCTGTTGAGGGTAAAGGTCAAGGCAGAGAGGCTCGCATCCTGGAGATGAATGCATGGCTGCGTGGATGGTGTCATCGAGAGCGTTTTGGTTTCCTATACCATGGGATGCTGTTCCAAGGGTTGCAGAGCAGAGATGGCATCCATCTGTTCAAGAAAGGTCAACGCATCTTCAGTAGTTGATTGGCTAATCTACTGAAGAGGGCTTTAAACTAGATTCGTTGGGGATGGGTGAAGAAAGCCCCCAGGTAAGTGAAAGCCCCCAGGTAGGTGATACATTAAATAACTTTATGGAAATGGGTAACAGGGGTAACATATGGAAAGCAGTGTGTATAAATGCCCTTAGCATGGGAAATAAGATCCCTGATGTTGAAGCTTTGGTGGGAGTGGCTGACTTGGATTTAGTGGCAGTTACAGAAACATGGTTCACAGAAAACCATGATTGGGACATGGGATGAGGGTGAAGGGAGATAGATTCAGGAGTGATATGCGGAAATATTTCTTTACGGAAAGAGTAGTGGATCCGTGGAATAGTCTCCCAGTGGAGGTGGTAGAGATGAGGACATTAACTGAATTCAAAAAGGCATGGGACCAACACAGAGGATCTCTAAAGGTAAAAAGTGGACTGTTGTAGTTGTTGTTATGGAAGGACAGACTAGATAGGCCTTGTGGTCTTTTTCTGTCATCATGTTTCTATGTTTCTAAGTATACCTGGCTATACTTTATTCAGAAAGGACAGGGTAGGAAGTAGGGGAGGAGGAGTGGCACTATATGTAAAAACTACTATTAAAGCTTTGGAATTACAGAGCTTAAAAGGGAGAGGGGAGGCATTATGGGTTAAACTAGAAAGAGGGAAAGAGAAATCTATTTACATTGGTGTGATATACAGACCTCCCTCACAAGAGGAAAAGGTGGACAGAGAGTTAATTGAAGACATGTGCAGCATTGCTAGGAAAGGGGAAGTGCTACTGATAGGAGATTTCAATATGCCAGATGTTGACTGGCACATTCCTGCTGCAGTATCATCTTGAAGTAAGGAGATCCTGGATTCTCTACAGGGAGAACTATTCAGGCAATTGGTAACAGACCCCACATGTGAAGGGGCCATACTGGACTTGGTGCTTACCAATGGTGAAAGTGTTTCTGATGTTGTAGTGGGAGATCATTTTGCATCCAGTGATCACCAGATGGTGTGGTTCAGTATTAGGACTAGGGCTGTTAGAATCCATTCAAAGGCAAGGATCTTAGACTTTGGGAAGACTAACTTTGCGAAGATGGGCCAATACCTCAGGGAGTCGTTAGTTGGATGGGAACAGCTGAGGGATGTAGAAAAACAGTGGGAAAAACTGAAAGGGGATATTTTAAGGGCAACCAACCTTTTTGTTAAAATGGTAAATAAAGGTAAAAGGAAAAGGAGACCGCTACGGTTTTCGAAAGAAGTAGCTGAAAAAGTGAAGAAAAAGAGGGAGGCCTTCATGAAATACAAGAGATCAAAGAGAGAGGAAGACAGGCATCTGTATTTGGAAAAACTTAGAGAAGCTAGCAAAGTAGTCAAGAAGGCAAAGATTCAAAAGGAGGAGGAAATAGTCAATGCAATAAAATGGGGGGATAAGACATTTTTCAGATATGTTAGTGAGAAGAGGAAGGGCAAGAGTGGTATTGTCAGACTCAAGGGTGCAGGGGAGGAATATGTAGAAGCAGATAAGGATAAAGCGGAATTGCTTAACAAATATTTTTGTTCTGTGTTCACAGATGAAGAACCAGGAGCAGGACCTCAGAAAACATCCACAAATAGGAACAGAAGCAAAGGACATCTTGAACAATTTTCAAAATACTGTGTTCGTGAGAAACTATTTCAACTTAAAGTAGACAAAGTGATGTGGACCGGATGAGATACACCCGAGAATACTGAGGGAACTTGGGGACGTTCTAGCAGCTCCACTGACTGACCTTTTCAATGCCTCGTTGGAGTCGGGAGTGGTGCCAAAGGACTGGAGAGAGGCTCATGTGGTGCCTTTACACAAAAGCGGAAGTAAGGATGTGGTTGAAAACTACAGTTTAACTTCGGTGGTGAGTGAATTATTGGAAACGCTGCTGAAATAGAAAATAGTGAGGTTTCTGGAGTCCAGTGGATCACAGGATCCAAGGCAGCATGGATTCACCAGAGGCAGGTCTTGTCAGACAAATCTGATTGATTTATTTGACTGGGTGACCAGGGAGTTGGACCGAGGGAGAGCCCTAGATATGGTATATTTAGATTTCAGTAAAGCCTTTGACACTGTTCCTCACAGGCAACTTATAAACAAACTGAGCACCCTAGGGATGGACCCTAAAGTTACTGCTTGGGTTAGAAATTGGTTGGGTGGGAGGCGACAAAGAGTACAAGTAAATGGAGCTCACTCTGAGGAGAAGGATGTTATTAGTGGTGTGCCCCAGGGATCTGTCCTTGGTCCGATTCTTTTTAACATCTTTATTAGTGATATAGCAGAAGGGCTTTCAGGTAAGGTTTGCCTCTTTGCGGATGATACCAAAATCTGCAATAGAGTAGACACCCAGGAAGGGGTAGATAACATGAGGAGGGATCTAGCTAAGCTTGAAGAATGGTCTAGAATTTGGCAGCTGGGATTTAATGTTAAAAAATGTAAGGTCAGGCATTTAGGCTGCAGCAATCCAAGGGAGCAATATAGTATAGGGGGTGAAGTACTTTTGTCCACTAAAGAAGAGCGGGACCTAGGCGTGGTTGTGTCTGATGATCTTAAAGTAGCTAAACAGGTAGAAAAGGCGACGGCAAAAGCTAGAAGGATGCTTGGGTGCATACGGAGAGGAATGGCTAGCAGAAAAAAGGAGGTGATAATGCCTCTGTATAAGTCTTTGGTGCGACCTCATTTGGAGTATAGTGTGCAATTCTGGAGACCGCACCTTCAAAAGGATGTGAACAGGATGGATTCGGTGCAGAGGGTGGCTACTAAAATGATTAGTGGTCTTCATTATAAAGCATATGAGGATAGACTGAAGGATCTTAATATGTTCACCTTAGAGGAAAGGCGGGATAGAGGTGATATGATTGAGATGTTTAAATACCTCCGTGGCATAAATGTTCAGGGAGAGAGCCTCTTTCAATTGAAAGCAAGTTCTTCTACGAGGGGACATGGGATGAGGGTGAAGGGAGATAGATTCAGGAGTGATATGCGGAAATATTTCTTTACGGAAAGAGTAGTGGATCCGCGGAATAGTCTCCCAGTGGAGGTGGTAGAGATGAGGACAGTAACTGAATTCAAAAAAGCATGGGACAAACATAGAGGATCTCTAAAGGTAAAAAGGGGACTGTTGTAGTTGTTATGGAAGGACAGACTAGATAGGCCATGTGGTCTTTTTCTGTCGTCATATTTCTATGTTTCTATGTTTCTATACACCAGTCCTCCTCATACCCTGAAAAGTGCTAGGTAATCCCAGTGCACCCAGTATGGTATAAGGAAATGCAAATATGAACATGTATGTCAGGACATACCTTGCATGCATGGTACTTGGCATTTGGAAATGGCCCCAGGGATTTCTGCCTTGGTCATCTCTACAAACACGCTTTAAACTGCTAGGGATGGACCCTTACCAAATGCACAAAACCCGGAACTGACTGCATTTCCCCAAAGGATGCATAATATTGCTGAGCAACAAATGTATACCCTTTTCATGCCTAAGTCTCTAAGTGCACTCATTCTGCTGCTCTGCACTACCATCCCCCCCCCCCCTTATCTCCCCCATACCCCTCCCTGGGAACTCCGCTCTTCTGACAGACTGCTTCTATCTGTGCCCTTCTCTTCTACTGCAAAATCCAGATGTCGCTCCTTTCACCTTGCTGCTCCTTATGCCTTGAACAAACACCTAAGTCCATACATCAGGCTTCATCTCTGGCCCCTCTCAAATCCAGGCTGAGCACTCACCTCTTCGTTGCCGCTGTTTGATCTGATCCGCCTAAGCACCCTTGTGTTTCCTGACCATTCCCCCTGGATGTATCCTGTCCACAACTGCTGTGTTGTCTATCTTGACTAGATTGTAAGCACTGCTGAGCAGGGACCATCTTTAACATGTATCTGTACAGTGCGGCGTATGTCTTATAGCGCTATACAAATGATCAGTAGTAGGGCCTTCTGGCTATGGCATCTGAGACCTATCTATCTGGGTACTGGCATTTCTCACAGCAGCTGCACCTGTCCCATAATGGCGTATATCAGTCTGTATGCATCTGCTATCTGTGGGGGCAACCTTGTCTGCCTTTCCACAGTCTGCTATGTGGCACTGCTCCCCTGGGTGGAAGAGCTGTTGGACTGCTCTGGGGTCTCTGACATTCGTGCGGCTGTAGGACCCTGCTCAGTCTGTCTGCCAGGCGTTGTCCTGGCCTGGCAGGTACACCGCCCTCAGGAGCATTCCTTGACTGATCGCATATGATCAGAGGGCTACTGCCTCCTAGAAGAGGATGTAAGATGCTGTGCCTCCCTGCTTGTTCAAGTAGAACATCACGATTTGGTTGTCCATCTGGACCAGTACAGACTAGTGCTGTAGGCGGTGGTGGAAAGTTTTGAGCGCCTGGAATATGGCCCTGAGCTCCAGCAGGTTGATCTGTTGCTGGCTCTCCAACCTGGACCAGATGTCCTGGATGCGGAGGCTCCCACAGTGGGCTCCCCACCACAGCAAAGAGGCGTCTGTGGTGAGGATCCGCTGGGAAACTGTGTTCTGGAAAGACATGCCTGTCTGTAGGTGCTGTTTGGCTTTCCACCAGCTGAATGACTCCACCAGCGGGCGGGCTACGCACACTATGTCCCAAAACCAGCCCATGGCCTGAGTCCAGTGGGAGCGGAGGCCCCAATGGGCTACCCTCATATGAAGGCAGGCATCGGGGACAACATGGCCAAGGGAGGAGGGACCGAACTGACACAGAGCGGTGGCACTGTACCTCTGTGGCCAAAGCCATGAGGTGACTTGTTCTGTCTAGGGGGAGGAAGGCCTTGGCCTGGAGAGTGTCCAGTCGAGTCCCTATGAACTCCAGATCCTGTGTAGGTGTCAGGTGAGACTTGGGGTAGTTTATCATGAACCCCAGGTCTTGCAGGACACTGATGGTGTGGGTCATGGTCTGCTGCACCTCTGTGTCCCCTTTTATGAGCCAGTCAGCCAGATAGGGAAAGACAAAGGTGCCCTGGAGACAGAGGAAGGCCACCACCACTGCTAGGCATTTGGTGAAGACTCAGGATGCGGAGGCGAGAACGAAGGGTAGTACCATGTACTGGTAGTGGTTGCCCCCGACCATGAATCTGAGGTACTGCCTGTGGCTGGGATGAATGAGGATGTGGTTTTATGCATCTTTAGATCCAAGAAGTATAGCCAGTCTCCCTGCTGGAGGTATGGCAGCAATGTTCAAAGGGAGAGCATCTTGAACTTTATTTATTTATTTATTTTATTACAGTTGCTTATATACCGCACTATTCGGTATCAGCGCGGTTTACAATATAACAAAAACAACCTAAACACAAACTGTTTGGTTTTACATAGAACAGGAGTACCAACTTGGATAACAGGGTTGAACTATATACATGAGAGATAAATTCAATAAAAGGGTTGGACTATATACATGAAATATTAGTTGCAATGAGCTATATGCAACACAATGCTTACTTAAGACGGTATGTGTCTGATCTGCAGGAAGGAGGTTGGGACTGTAATAAGACTTCCGCACCAGGAATTTGTTTAGGTTTCACAGGTCTAGGATGGGCCTTAGACCCCTGGTTCATTTTGGGACTAGGAAGTACTGTGAGTAGAACCCCTTGCCCCTTAGGTGATGGGGTACTGGTTCCATGGCTTTGTCCGTGAGAAGACCTGCAAGTTCCCGCAGATGCAAGGTCTGGTGCAGAGGACTTCGAGAGAGCACTCCTGGGAAGAATGGGGAGGCATCTGGTCTAGATGGAGAAGGTAGCCTTCTCTGACTACCTGGAGTGCCCATGCATCGGTGATGATGGCAGCCAACTGGTGGTCGAAGTGGACCAGATGTTCCCCTGGGAGTAGCTGACCTTCTGAGGGTGGAGAGGCTATGCCCTGGGAGTCAAAGGCTCCTCCCAAGCTGTGCTGGAGCTGGTGCTGGGGGCTTAGGGCCCTTCTGCTTGCGGGGGCCCTGACCTGCTCCTTTGGCATGGTGACCCTGCTGAGGAGCTGGAGGAGCCTGATGCTGATGGCATCCCTGGCAATCCTGACTCTTCCTTGGCTTTTTCCCTGGGGTTTTATTCCTGGGGAGGGTAGCAGTCTTCTTGGAGAGTTGAGTCCTCATGAGGTACTCAGACTCAATCTTCACCGCTCTCTCTGCCATGAGTTTACCAAAGAGATTCTTTCCTTGGCAAGGGGCATCGATGAGCTTGCCCTGCACCCATTACTCCAGATCCGACGATTGCAGCCATGCCAGGTATCAGGCACCGATGCCCGTGGCAGCTATCCCCATGGTTGACTTGAAGCCATCGTAGACCACTTGAGTCAGGTACTTTGAGCACTCCCCGATGCTCTTGGTCAGGTTCCAGAACCCCTGGAGGTGGTCACCCCCGAGGCCAGCGGCAAACTCGGTAAGCTCCTTCGTCAAGTCCTGAAAATACATGCCGATACAGAGCTGGTAAGCTTGGATCTGGCAGGCAAGCATTGAACCCTGGTAGCACTTCCTACCGAGGGCATCGAGGGTATTTTCCTCCCTACCCAGGGGCACTGAAGAATGCATCTTCTGGCTCTTGAGCCAAAGCATGGCTAACTCAACCACCATGGAGTTATGGGACAACTGCGGCTTTCTGAAGCTGGGGTCTCGCCGAACTCAATACATCACATTGAGTCGGCTAAATATGGGCACCGATGACAGCATTTCCCACATATGGAGAAGTCTCTCAAGGATGGCAGGGATGGGAATTGTCAGTGCCTCTTTCAGCGGGGAATCGTATTGGAGAATTTCTAGCCTCCTCTGTACGAGGATCCTCCTCTGACTCTGTGGGAATGGCCAGTGCCCTCATCATATCCCACATGAAGTCAAGGAACAAGGTGTTCTCGGGTGGTGACCGATGCCGGGTCACTGGAGGGGACGGGTCTGACGGGACATCACAGTGTTTGCGAGTGTCCGGTGATTTCTCATCCTTGGACTCCCAGTCGGAGTAGTTGGTGGAAGACTCGGTGCCGGATCGGGCCTGTGGGGCAGGACCTGGATCGGGCCAATGGATCATGGTGGCTTTGCAGCACTCACCAGTGAGGATCTCGTTTCTGAGGAGGGGGACTGTGATCAAGACTTCTACCAAAGATCGACTCGAGGTGGTGGGCTCACGAGGATCTGCTTGGCAACTGGGGAAGTCCTTGATGTCAAGGTCCAAGTGGACTGGGCAGATGCACTGGCAGAGCTGGGCATTGGTGCCTGCTGTGTGGTGAGGAAGGCAAACTACAGTCCAAGGCCACTATCCTTGTTTTCCCACTCAGGAAGTGTTCCAGCCCTTGAACCGGATGCCGGGGTTATTGAGTCCAGTGTCGATGAGAGAGGGAGTTCTCGATGAAGATGGCCTCAGGTGTCCCATGCCGATTGCCAGAGGCCTCTAAATCCTTCTGGGGAACCTTGGCCGGCCACTCCCGCTCCGATTCCTTGGGTTCTCTGCGCGGGCTGCAGGACCTAGCGCGGGGTTTGCTTGCCTTGTCCAAGTCCTGAAAGGAGTTCCTCAAGGATTTTCTCTTCTTCTTCCATTTGCGCTCCAGGGAACCTCTGTCGGAGGTCTCACGGCCCCAATTGGTGGTCAAGGGGTCACTGCGTGATTCCTATGATTCAGATGGGGCCCTGGGGACTCCAGGGCAAACTCTAACCTTTTAAAGGTCTCATTGTGCTTCTGATGATGGAGTTTGATGGCTTTAGTGGACATCTTTCTGCAAAGGCTACAAGGCTCCAGATTGTGGTCAGCCCCTAGACACCAGAGGCAGCAATCATGTGTGTCAGTGAGGGATATGTTTTTTGTATACCGATTACACTTTTTAAAACCACTGGCCATCGGGGATAAAAGTATCCCGGTGAGGTCGAAGGGGAAAAAAAGGCACGAATCCGCTCCAAGAAAAAAAACTACAAAAATGAATCTGCGCTGTGATGCTGGAGCAAGCAAGCTAGGAGGCGGGAAAAGAACTGGTTGCAACCAGAGACAAAAAGGAATATTTTACGGAGAATTTAATCAACTTTTTTCCGGGGCAATCAGACTCACATCTGGTGGGAAAAAGGAAACTGAGAAAGATGGCACTCTTGGACGGAAAGGGGACCATGCATGCGTGGTGGCATCTTCCAAAGACTTTCTTTGAAAGCTGGGGAGATGCTTCCATGAGGGCTCCATTGGCACCGATGTCACCCATATGTGAGGACTGACTTCCTGCTTGTTCCTGGAGAAAATATTTTTTCACTCATGTAATCAAACTCTATAATTTGTTACCAGAAGATGAAGTAAAGGCTTTTAGTATAGCTGGGTTTAAAAGAGGTTTGGACGAGTTCCTGGAGAAAAAATCTATAAACCATTATTAAAGTGGACTGTGGGAATTCACTGCTTACACCTGGGCAAGCAACATGGAATCTGTCTACTTTTTGGGAACCTGACAGGTACTTCTGACCTGGATGGCCACTGCTGGAAACAGGATACTGTGCTTTGTCTAACCCAGTATGGTATATCTTATGTTCTTATATTGTAAACCGCTTACAATACATATTTGTGGTATATACATGTTTTTAAATAAATAAACAAATAAAAGTAAATAAGACTGTTACTTGTACTTTAGAGTTTTTAGTACATATATTCAAAAGATGGTATTGATTGTAGCTGTAAGAATATTTGAATACCACTGTATGACTACTTTTTTGGTTCTAGATACTGACATTCATTAAAGTCAGAATTTATGGGCATTTTAAAGTAAGTATTAAAATGGTTCTTAAGTTTCTAGTTCATATATCTTCTAGGTATACAATAGATGGAATTGATTATAAAGAACCATACTCTCTGTATAATGTACAATATTTAAAGCAAATCTGGAAGGAAAAAAATTCCACAGATAACATTGTACAAGCAATAACCATACAGTATGTATAAGTACTTGACTCCATTTTTTCTTTCAAAAATTTCAGGAATGTTAGAACTTTTGGCAAAAGATGTGATGTTGCAACTAACTAACTTGCAGGCTTTTAGTACTCTTTTTTCCAGTCCCTAGAATCTGTTGCAACATATCTGAATGGAGAACTGAGATGTTCTTTTCTATGAGTTTGCCCTCTTATGTTATTGAGTTATAGCTACCTATTTTTTGGTGCTTTGAAATAATAACTGAGCCTCTCATGTTTCAGTGTATATATCTATTATTCATAAATGATGTAGATGTGAAATGTTATCAGATTAGAAGAAAATCACAAAATGAAGTTTAATATAACGCACTTGGTTCAGTCATATTACCTAAGATTGATTACTATGCCCATATAACAATTATTGGGGGTAGGATGGGGAGTGGTGGTATTCAGCATCAACAGCTAGTGCTGATAAAGCAGCTAGCCACTGCCACTGAACTCTAAATCTGGATATCCATTGCCAGGGCTATATTTGGCCACTGGCATTGAATATCCAGGTTGGCCATATAGCACCTATGCAATATTCAGCCACTGCCCATTTAGCTTCAGCGGTGAAAGTCAGACAAGCCATTCAGATGCCTAACTTTCGCCCCTTAGGGTTAACTGGCTAGCAGTTGAATATCACCGCTAGCCAGTTATTCCCGGCTGCCACCTGCGATCAATCCCTGGAATGCCCCGACACTAATCAGATAGCGTCAGGGTGTTCAGTAGCGGCACCCAGGGATATTCAATGGCACTAACCGCGTCTATGCTTCTGAATATCATGCATGCTGCAAGTACCATGGTTAGCAGGTCTCCTAACCGTGCTAATCGCTTTGAAAAGCTCCCCTCCCCCATTATTTTTATCAACATTTTTTGGCACTACAAGGTATATATACAGAGACACAGTTCCACAAAAAAATTAATATTATATCAGCTAGCAGCTTGTATTTTATGAAAAGGAATAGAAAGCATACCTTTCCAGGGGAACTGTTGCATACAGATACCTGCTGTAGGCCTCAAGCATGGAAGCATGGGTATGCAGAAGGATTATATTGTAAACCACCAGAGGAATCAGCATTATCATCATTTTCAATTCGTAGTTTATCCGTAGGAAAACAGAACAGGAAACAAATCCCAGAATGCAGCTATATATAAAATACTGATTCAGAAACAGAACAAATAAAGCAATGATTTAGGATACCAGATAAAAGATAGCAATCCAACCATTTATTATTTACTACATAATGTACCGATGGCTCAGCAGAAATATTTCTCTGTTCATCATAAAAAGCAAAAGAAAAGAAAATCAGGAGCTAGATCAATTTTTGAAAGCATTAGGACTTTCCATAGGATACCATGCAATTCAATAACGTTACCACTAAATTCTGTATTACATTCATACAATATTGATCACACTGTGAAAAGTGTAAAGCAGATTAGGCCTTCAGCGGGATCCCCCATATTTCCCTCCATCTTGCTTTTCTCTTTTTCTCCTCTTTTTCCTTTCTTTCTGAAAGTTTATTTTACTAATACAAATTAGGACACATATAGAGAGTTGTCATTTAGAATAAGCAGTAGTTTTAATAGTCTGCTTCTAGAAGTTTCGACATGGATATAGTGTTGTAGGAAAAATTCTGCTCTTAGGCCTTAGGAAATAATTGTGCTGTGAGAAACATATATTGATACATAGAAAGAGAAACAGAGTCTAATACATCTTAACTAAAAAGCAAACTTTCTCAGCCCAGACCTGAATGTAAGATGTCTCTTTCCCCCCTCCTCTCTCTGAGGATAATGGACTAGAGACACAGCTGGCCTTCACAAACAAAAACAATTATGTTCAAACTACCAATGAATGGTCCATAGACAATCTTATCTTAAAGGGCCCCGGCTGTTCCTGAGAAGAAAGTTCCTTTGAAGAAAAAATCCCTTGCATAAACATCTCTCTCACCACTACCCCCCTTTTTCCTATGTCTACCTGCCACCTTCAGAGAAAGCATAGTTACTCACCTGTAACAGGTGATCTCCGGGAACAGCAGGAATTTAGTCCTTACATATGGGTATCGTCGGTATCGACGGAGCCTGCGCGGGAACGCTCCCCAGCGTCCAATTAGAAAGATTTTCGGAGCATCCCACAGCACCTGCGTGCTGCTTTCCCGCTTTTCCCAACTGCCTCTCTCCAGTTGAGTTTTAAAGCTGAGACAAAAAGAGAGAGAGGGAAAGGGTTGTGGATAGATAGGTGGGTGGGTTGTGAGGATTAAATTCCTGCTGTTCCCGGAGATCACCTGTTACAGGTGAGTAATTATGCTATCTCCAGGAACAAGCAGGAATGTAGTCATCACATATGGGGACTCTCTAGCTTTAGATGCCAGGGAGAGAACCCAGAAGTTGTGCATCCCTGAGAAGGGCTCCACTTCCCCCCATGGATCTCTGGCATCCTACCAGGGATGGTGGGTGGGAGTTGATTAGGTATGGAACAGGTGTTGGAGAACAGCCTGACCAAACAAGGCATCCCGGCGGGAGTCCTTGTGCAAGCAGTAATGGGCTGTGAAGGTATGAACCGAGGCCGAGGTGGCTGCTCGACAGATGTTGTCGATAGACAGAGTGCAGATGAGCCATTGAAGCTGCCATGGCTCTCACATTGTGAGCTGTGACATGACCCTCCAGAGGAAGATTCTTACTCTGATAGGCAAAGGAAATACACTGAGCAATCCAGTTAGATAGTGTTCTCTTGGAGACTGGAAGTCCCAAATGAGAAGGATCAAAAGCAACAAAGAGTTGAGAGGACTTTCTATGTTGCTGTGTTCTTTGTAAGTAAAAGGCTAAAGCTCTTTTACAGTCCAAAGTATGAAGGTTCCTTTCTGCATTTGATGCATGAGGCCTTGAAAACAACACAGGAAGGTAGACCGCTTGGTTTAGATGAAAAGGCGAGACCACCTTTGGCATAAAGCATGGATGAGTCCTAAGGACTACCTTGTCATGATGGAACCTTGTATAAAGTGGATCAGCTACTAGTGCTTGCAACTCACTGATGCGACGTGCTGATGTGATTGCAATGAGAAAGATAACCTTCCAAGAAAGGAATTTCAAGGAAGTAGTAGCTAAGGGTTCGAAAGGTGGCTTCATGAGCTGACCAAGAACCAAATTTAAGTCCCATGCCACAGGTGGTGGCTCAATGGGAGGCTTAGTTAGCAGAAGGCCTCTCATAAATCTTGCTATAAGGGGATGGGAGGAAAATAGGTTGTCCATTTAGGGGCTTGAAGGAAGCTGCAATAGCACTCAAATGGACCCTCACTGAGTTAGTCTTAAGTCCTGTATTGGATAAATGAAGGAGATACTCCAGTAATGATTCCAGAGGTATGGCAATGGGGTTAAGACCCTCCTGCGAACACCATATGGTAAACCTTTTCCACTTGAAAGCATAAGAGCATCTTGTGAAAGGCTTCCTGGAAGCATAAAGGATATCCTTTATTTGCTGAGGGAGGTTGAGATCATGGAGATCTAGGCCTTCAGCAACCAAGCCCTGAGATGCAGAGACTGGGGATTAGGATGCCATAACATTCCGCCCTCCTGAGACAGGAGATCTGGAGCGGACCCTAACTCCAGGGAGGGAGCTTGAGAGAGATGTAGAAGCAGAGGGTACCACACTTGCCGTGGCCAATGTGGAGCTATGAGAATCATACGGCCTCTGTCTCTCTGAAGCTTGAACAGGGTTTTGGGAATTAGGGGAAGGGTGGAAAGGCATACAGGAAGTCTTGACCCCATTAAAGGAGAAAAGCATCCCTGGCCTGAGCCCCCTGAGCCAGGGTTCTGAAACAGAACCGGGGAAGTTTGGCATTCCACGGACTTGCAAAGAGGTCTATGTCCGGGGTTCCCCAAATTTGAAAAATCTTGGCTACCTGGTCTGCATGCAGAGACCACTCATGTGGAAGCAGAACTCGACTGAGTCTGTCTGTCCAAGAGTTTTGTATGCCTGGAAGATACACTGCCAGGAGATGAATCTGATGCTCTCTGGCGAGGGCCCATAGTCGCAAAGCTTCGTTGTTCCCCCCTGCTTGTTAAAGTAGAACATGGCTACTTGATTGTCCGTATGAATGAGGACTGTCTTGTAGCTGAGCAGGGTGTGGAACACTCGAAGAGCAAGGAAGATTGCTCTGAGCTCCAAGAGATTGATATGTAGATGAGGCTCCTGTGGAGACCAGATGCCTTGGGTGGAGAGGTCTTGCAGATGAGCTCCCCAACCCATCAGAGAAGCATCTGTTGTGAGAGTTGCCTGGGGTAAGGGTTGTTGAAAAGGGGACCCAAGCAACAGGTTTTGAGTGGACTTCCACCACTGGAGGGACAAAATAAGGCGACTTGTGTTTGCTATTTTGTCTGACAGGCATCCTGATGCCTGGGTCCATTGAGTGGATAAAGTCCACTGGGCTGCCCTCATATTGAGGCGAGCATAGGGAACCACATGCACGGTAGATGCCATGTGGCCTAGTAGTTGTAGCATTTCTTGGGCAGTGAGATGAGGCTTTAGCACTGCTTGAGAAGCTAACTGCACCATGCAAAGGCAATGGGCCTGGGGAGATAGGCCCTTGCCTTTCTGGTATCCAGCAAAGCTCCTATGAACTCTAAAGAATGAGTGGGAGTTAGACTGGATTTTGGGATGTTTATTACCAGACCCAAATACTGAAGGATACGCATTGTGCAGGATAGAGAAGTCCTGGCCTCTGACTCTGCTGGGGCTCGAATGAGCCAGTCGTCTAAGTAGGGGAAGACGAATATCCCTAGAGTGCAGAGAAATGCTGCTACCACAGCCATGCATTTCGTGAACACCCTTGGTGCTGAGGCCAGCCAAAAGGAAGCACCCTGTATTGGTAGTGCTTTCCTTGAAAAAGGAACCGAAGGAATCTTCTGTGAGTTGGATGGATGAGAACATGGGTGTATGTATCCTTGAGATCTAAAGAACAAAGCCAATCCTGACTCTGAAGGTATGGCAGCAGAGTTCCCAGAGAAATCATCTTGACTTTCTCTTTGACAAGGAATTTGTTCAATTCTATGAGGTACAAGATAGGTCTGTATCCCCCTGTTTTCTTTGGGATAAGGAAATAGGGGGAGTAAAACCCTGTACCCTGCTGATGGATGGGTACCTCTTCTATTGCCCCTTGGGCAAGAAGCATGGTGACCTCCTGACCTAACAGGTTGATGAGAGAGGTCAGAGAATTGAACTGCCTTATCATTGTGGAAGGGGGCATGCTCGAAAAATGAAGTTTGTACCCCTCTTTTATGATGGAGAGTGTCCAATGCTCTGCTGTTATCTGCCCCCATCTGGGGGCAAAGTGACACAACCTTCCTGGGATGGTGGAAGGCTCTGGTCCAATGAGAGCCAGGAAGGCTAAGTTCTCTAGCTGAAAGTCAAAGGCCTTGTGGAGGCTGAGACTGCTGGGACGGCTGAGGCTTAGCAGTCTTTGCTTTTCTTTGTTTGGGTGGTTGCTGACCTTTCCGGACAACTGACCTGCAGAACTGAGAATAAGCAGGATAAAATCTTTTCTTTTTAGAAAAGAATGGTTTCTTGAAAGATCTCTTTCTTGCAGGATCAGCTGTGGACTTGGATAATCTATCCGTGGAGTTGTCAGCATCCAACTCATTGGCCTTTAACTGCCAATCTTTACCAAACAGGTTCTCACCAGTACAAGGAATATTTCCCAGTTTGTCTTGTACCCAGAGCTCCAGATCAGATGCCTTGAGCCAAGCAATTCTACGTGCACCTATGGCAATGGCAGAGGTTCTGCTTATGCACTCAAAGCAGTCAAAGGCTGCACGGTTGGCAAATTTAGAAACATCTTGGGCATGTTTGACCAAAGTGAGAAATTCCTGTCTTCTATCCTCAGGAAGAATAGGACTTAAAGCTTCTAAATCATCTGTGACCTCCTTCAGGAACATTCCCATGTAAAGACTATAGGAACTGATCCTGGCAGAAAGCATGGAAGCTTGGAAGACACGACGACCAAAAGCATCCAAAGTTCTGCACTCACATCCTGGAGGATTAGAGGCATGCCTCTTTCCACTCTTGATCCTTCTCATAGCTGATTCCACTACAATAGAGTGGTGAGGAAGCTGAGTTTTCTGGAAACCAGGACAAGGAGGGACTCGATACAGAGTATCCAGTCTACAAGAGTGAGGAGAGGTGGTAAGAGGTGTCTCCCACATTCTTAGCATGAGATCATGCAAGATCTCATGGATGGGCAAGGTAGCTGCCTCCTTAGGAGTTTTAGGATACTGTAAAATTTCCAACTCCTTTGCCCTGGGCTCTGTTTCAGGGGCCATAGTAATGGACAGACCCCGAGTCACCTCCTTGATGAAATCCTGAAAGGAAATGTCCTCTGGAGGAGACATCTTGCATTTAGGGGAGGAAGGCTCCTCCGGGAGAAGTATTCCCGCATCGACAGAACTGTCAGAATCCTCAGATTCTTCTGAGGACTCGAAGTACCTTCTGTTGGGATGCTCTTGAAGAGCCTCATACCCGTACCGACCGAAGTCGGTACCGAGGGGAATCGGTACTGGTGTAATGGTACCGGAAGGCATCGCATGATTGGGTGCCGGCAATGCGGACACCGATATTGATGCCGATGCTGTCGGTACCGGTACCGGTGTCGGTGACAGTACCGGTTGAACTGTCTGACGCGGTTCCGATGGTGTCGATGCCACAAGGAGAGCCTCCAGACTGCGTTCAATAGCCAGAACCCTCTAGTCTATCGATGCTGCCGATGCCTGGATGTTGGTACTGGGGAAGACCGCCAGTACCCCAGAGCATGGCACCAGTAGTTCTGCCAAGGTCGAGGCCTCGAGAACGTCCTGGAACCCCGATAATGCTTTGGAAGCCGAAGCCACCCGCCGGGGCAATTTTGCCGGTGCAGAATCCTCAAGGGCAATGCCAGAGGCATCTCGATGCTTAGAGGGAGATCTACCCTTTGAGGACCGGCTAGACTTATGTTTAGTTACCTGAGATCCACGGGAGGAGGACGAAGCCCTGGAAGACGTTGATGCCACCGAAGCTGCATCAGACGGAAACAGGGTACTGAGCTTGGCAGCTCGGTTCTGTCGACCTCTCGTGGACATCATGGCACAGGCCATACATTCCGAGATGGAATGGTCAGGACCTAAACATTTCAGACACCACTCATGGGTGTCGGTGACGGAGATGGTACTTCCACACTTGGTGCACTTTTTAAAACCCGAAGAGGGTTTTTCCATTGTGGAAAAAATCTTGGGCCTAAGGCCCAAAAAGGCGCATGCACCTGGAAAAAATGGGAAAAAAGTACTAAGAATTTTTTTTTTTCGCGTCGAGGAAGGCAGACACGACCACAAAAAAGAAGGAAAATTTTCTGCGGTGACAGGAACACGACCTGCTATCTCCGCGGAAAATGAAGAACTGGAGAGAGGCAGTTGGGAAAGGCGGGAAGGTGGGAAGGCAGCACGCAGGCGCTGTGAGATGCTCCCAAAGGCTTTCTAATTGGACGCTGGGGAGCGTTCCCGCGCAGGCTCCGTCGGTACCAACGATACCCATATGTGATGACTACATTCCTGCTTGTTTCTGGAGATAACATGTTAAAACCCTCTGCCCAGTTTGCAGCAGCAGCCAAGAGAGAAAATAGAATGGAAAGGAATGGAAAATAAAACAAAGGATATTATAATGCCTCTATATAGTTCCATGGTGAGACCGCACCTTGAATATTGTGTGCAATTCTGGTCGCTGTATCTTAAAAAGGATATAGCGTTATTAGAAAAGGTTCAGAGAAGAGCCACCAAAATGGTAAAGGGGATAGAAGGATACTCCTATGAAGAAAGACTAAAAGGTTTAGGACTCTTTAATTTGGAAAAGAGACGGCTGAGGGGAGATATGATAGAATTCTATAAATTAATGAACGGAGAGGAACGGGTAAACGTAAATCAATTGTTTACGTTATCAGAATATAGAAAGACTAAGGGACATGCAATGAAGCTACAGGGTAAACTATTTAAGACTAATAAGAGAAAATATTTTTTCACTCAACGTGTAATCAAACTCTGGAGTTTGTTACCGGAGGATGTAACTTTATTAGTCTTAAATAGTTTACCCTGTAGCTTGTCCAAACCTTTTTTAGTTAGTCTAGCTGGGTTTAAAAAAGGTTTGGACAAGATCCTGGAGGAAAGGTCCATAAACCATTATTAAGAAGGGACCCAGGATATCAATGACCCAATACAAGCATTGTGGAACCTGTGTCTTTTGGGGAAACTTCTAGGTACATATGACCTAGATTGGCCACTGTTTGAAACAGGATACTGGGCTTGATGGACCTTGGTCTGACCCAGTATGCAGGGCCGGCCCGTCCATTGAGCAAGAATGTTTTTTGCACAGGGCCCCGCGCAAAGAACATTCTGCTTTTTTTTCAAAATTAAATAAAAAAAAAAAAAAAGCTGGCTGCTACCACTGCCGCTGCCGCCGCGGCAGAATGGAGTGTCCCGCGGGGCCCCCTCTGTCCGGCTGAGTCCCTCCCTCCCTCTGCGACGGCTGAGCCCCTCTGTGCCGGCTTTTAGATTCGCGAAGGGAGAGTGTCTCCCTCGCGTCTCTGTTAAGCCTGCAGGGGCAGATGGGAAATTTCCCATCAGCCCTTGCGGGCTTAACAGAGAAATTTCCCATCAGCCCCTGCGGGCTTAACAGAGACGCGAGGGAGACACTCTCCCTTCGCGAATCTGAAAGCCGGCACAGAGGGGCTCAGCCGTCGCAGAGGGAGGGACTCAGCCGGGCAGAGGGGGCCCCGCGGGACACTCCATTCTGCTGCTGCCGCGGCGGCAGCAGCAGTGGTAGCAGCCAGCTTTTTTTTTTTTTTTAAATTTTCTTTGAGCCGATAGGGGTGGGGTTAGGACTGGTAATGGGCTGGGGGGGGGTTAGGACGGGTAATGGGCTATGAAGGGGGTTAGGACATGACTTGAGGTGGGCTGTGGGTTGATGGGGGGGTTAGGACTGGTAATGGGCTATGGGGGGGCTAGGACTGGAAATGGGCTGGGGGGGTTAAGACAGGAGGTGGGCTGATGGGGTTAGGACTGGTAAGGGGCTGTGGGCTGTGGGATGTTGGGGGGCGGTTAGAACTGGAAATAGGCTTTGGGGGGCTAGGAATGGAAATGGGCTGATGGGGGGTTAAGACTGGGGGGGGTTAGGACTGGTAATGGGCTGGGGGGGGTTAGGACTGGTAATGGGCTAGGGAGGGGGTTAGGACTTGACTTAAGGTGTGCTGTGGGTTGATGGGGGGTTAGGACTGGTAAAGGGCTAAGGGGGGCTAGGACTGGAAATGGGCTGGGGGGGTTAAGACTGGAGGTGGGCTGATGGGGTTAGGACTGGTAATGGGCTGTGGGCTGTGGGCTGTTGGGGGGGTTAGGACTGGTGATGGGCTATGGGGGCTAGGACTGGAAATGGGCTGATAGGGGGGGTTAAGACTGGAGGTGAGCTGATAGGGTTAGGACTGGTAATGGGCTGTGGGCTGTTGGGGGGTTAGGACTGGTAATGGTCTATGGGGGGGTTAGGACTGATAATGTGCTATGGGGGGGATAGGACAGGAAATGGGCTGGTGGGGTATGGTTAGGACTTGAGGTGGGCTGATGGGGTTAGGACTGGTAATGGGCTGGGAGGGGTTAGGACTGATAATGTGCTATGGGGGGGCTAGGACAGTAATTGGGCTGATGGGGTTAGGACTGGTAATGGGCTGTGGGCTGTTGGGGGGGTTAGAACTGGTAATGGGCTATGGGGGGGTTAAGACTGGTAATAGGCTGTGGGCTGATGGGGGCTGTCTGGTAATGGGCTATAGGGGGGTTAGGACTGATAATGGGCTATGGGGGGGCTAGGACAGGAAATGGGCTGATGGGGAGGGGTTAGGACTTGAGGTGGGCTGATGGGGTTAAGGCTGGTAATGGGCTGTGGGCTGATGGGGGGGGGATAGGACTGGCAATGGGCTGATGGGGTTAGGACTGGAAGTAGGCTGATGGGGGGTTAGGACTGGTAATGGGTTATAGGGGTGGCTTAAACTGAAAATGGGGTGATGGGCGGTTAGGACTGGAAGTGGGTTGATGGGGGGGCTAGGACTGGTATTGGGTTGGGGGGTTGCTAGGACTGGAAATGGGCTGATGGGGGGCTAGGACTGGAAATGGGTTGATGCAGGGACTAGAAGGGAATGGATGCTGGGTGAGGCTGGAACTAGAAGGGAGCTGATGTTGGGGGAGGATTGGAATGGGATGGGGCTGGGAGAGTACAATGGAGAGGGGAGAAATATTTTGTGTGGGAGGGATAAAAAATCTACAATTGGCCGGGTATTGGGAGAGTAAGTGGGGATTGAGGATGGAGGGGTAAAATTTGAGTGGATGAAATAGAAATGAGGAAAGAGCAAAAGGAGAAAGATTAGTATGTTAAAGCAGATGTAGAGAGAGAATGGAAAAAAACTAGGAGAGAAGAAAGGACAAATGGACAGCAGACGATGGACAGTTAGCAGAAGACACGAAGAAACCAGAAGAAAGTGGCTTGAGCAATTGCAGCTGAAAAAAAATGCACAAAAGGTAGAAAAATATCTCTTTATTTTGAATTTATTATTTGGAATATATCAGCTCTGGGAAATGTGCATCATTAACGTCTGCGCTTTGTTTAGTACAAGAGGAAATTAATTTATAGTTTTATTTCTACAGTGTTGTTGTACATTCCAAGTTTGGCTTTTGGGGTTCCCAGTTTAATTATTGTCTTCCTATTTCTAAATTGTGATTCCTTGTTTGGTGATGGTCTATGTTCTGCATGTGTAACTGAGCTGAGGTATTCTGTTTATGTAATTCCTATTTGACATTGCCACTTGTTCTCTTTCCCCAGTAGGTCATGTATTGTTATTCTCTGAAATGCATTGGTTTAATATTTGCAGTGTTTCCTTTTGATAGGTAGAGTATGGTGCTTTGTGAGTCCTGGTAGTGCTGTTAGGATACGGCGGGTTTGCTATGGGTTCTAAATGGGCAGTGTTTGTAATAGTTCCTAATGTGTCTGGCGGTTGGCACTGGATTATAGTAATGTAGAAATCTTTTAGTCTTTCTTTATCCATACACTCATTAAGAGGCATGTTTACTAAAAGTTAGTATATGGTAACATTATGCAAATATTTATGCAAATGAGGCCTCTTATGCAAATGAGGCCCCGCACCGAGTCTCCGCACATGGCCCCGCACCCCCCTTGGGCCGCCCCTGCCAGTATGGCATATCTTATGTTCTTATGTTCTTAAGGCGCCAGCACCTTCAATCAACTCTGGGGCTGACCCTGAGAACGAGTGCAAAGTTGGTTAGGGGGGTGCATGGCTGCGTGAAAGGAAGGAAGGAAAGTACAGGAGGGAGGATATTGAAGGCTGGGGATGGGAAACTCCATCACACAAAACAAACACATACAAACATGAATGCATGCACACACGCGCCACCATCCCCAAGATACACACAGATGCACCCCCAACACCACCCCCCATGACACCCACACATACTGCCTGACATCCCAATCACAGACACACTGATTTTATTCATTTATTTAAAACTTGCTTCTATACCACCTTTCTAAAATTCAAGGTGGTGTACAAATAAGAAATTTGTAACAGGGCTTGTCAGCACACTGTTTTACATGAAACAGGGAAAACAGTAAGAGGTACAAATTAGTTTACCAGATTAACTTCCAACTATTTACAGCTATGGTTTTACTAGTTAAATTAATCCATTTATATAAACAGGAACAGTG
The DNA here is from genome assembly GCA_033557465.1 of Ichthyophis bannanicus. Taxonomy (NCBI): domain Eukaryota; kingdom Metazoa; phylum Chordata; class Amphibia; order Gymnophiona; family Ichthyophiidae; genus Ichthyophis; species Ichthyophis bannanicus. The sequence continues at coordinate 921,281,218 of CM066031.1, read as the reverse complement.
AAAGGTATAATAGTTAAGCAATTTAACTTCCAACTATTTACTGTAGTGGGAGATCATTTTGCATCCAGTAATCACCAGATGGTGTGGTTCAGTATTAGAACTAGGGATGTTAGAATCCATTCAAAAGCGAGGAAAACTAACTTTGCCACGATGGGCCAATACCTCAGGGAGTCATTAGCGGGATGGGAACAGCTAGGGGATGTAGAAAAATAGTGGGCTAAACTGAAAGGGGAAAGGGAATAATTTAAGGGCAGCCAACATTTTTGTTAAAATGGTAAATAAAGTAAAAGGAAAAGGAGACTGCTATGGCTTTTGAAAGAAGTAGCTAAAAAGGTGAAGAAAAAGAGGGAGGCCTTCATGAAATACAAGAGATCACAGAGAGAGGAAGACAGGCATCTATATTTGGAAAAACTTAGAAAAGCTAGCAAAGTAGTCAGGAAAGCAAAGATTCCAAAAGAGGAGGAACTAGCCAATGCAATAAAATGGGGGGATAAGACATTTTTCAGATATGTTCGTGAGAAGAGGAAGGACAAAAGTGGTATTGGCAGACTCAAGGGTGAAGGGGAGGAATATGTAGATGCTGATGAGGATAAAGCAGAATTGTTTAACAAATATTTCTGTTCTGTGTTCACAGATGAAGAACCAGGAACGGGACCTCAGAAAACACCCACAAACAGGAAAAGAAGTGAGAGGCATCTTGAGCAATTTTCAGAAGACTCTTTTTGTGAGAAACTAGCTAAACTTAAAGTAGACAAAGCGATGGGACCGGAAGGGATACACCCTAGAATACTGAGGGAACTTGGGGACGTTCTAGCAACTCTACTGACTGACCTTTTCAATGCCTCGTTAGAGTCTGGAGTGGTGCCAAAGGACTGGAGAGAGGCTCATGTGGTGCCTTTACACAAAAGCGTAAGTAAGGATGTGGTTGAAAACTACATGCCAGTTAGTTTAACTTCGGTGGTGAGTAAATTGTTGGAAACGCTGCTGAAAGAGAAAATCGTGAGATTTCTGGAGTCCAGCAGATTACAGGATCTGAGGCAGCATGGATTCACCAGAGGCAGGTCTTGTCAGACAAATCTGATTGATTTCTTTGACTGGGTGAACAGGGAGTTGGACTGAGGGAGAGCCCTAGATGTGTATTTAGATTTCAATAAAGTCTTTGACACTGTTCCTCACAGGCGACTTATAAACAAACTGAGCACCCTAGGGATGGACCCTAAAGTTACTGCTTGGGTTAGAAATTGGTTGAGTGGGAGGCGACAAAGGGTACAGGTAAATGGAGCTCACTCTGAGGAGAAGGGAGTTACCAGTGGTGTACCCCAGGGATCTGTCAATGATATAGCAAAAGGGCTGTTGGGTAAGATTTGCCTCTTTTCAGATGATACCAAAATCTGCAATAGAGTAGACACCCAGGAAGGTGTAGATAACATGAGGAGGGATCTAGCTAAGTTTGAAGAATGGTGTAAAATTTGGCAGCTGGGATTTAATGTTAAAAAATGTAAGGTCATGCATTTGGGCTGCAGCAATCCAAGGGAGCGATATAGTATAGGGGGTGAAGTATTTTTGTCCACTAAAGGAGACGGTACTTAGGCGTGGTTGTGTCTGATGATCTTAAAGTAGCTAAACAGGTAGAAAAGTCAACAGCAAAAGCTAGAAGAATGCTTGGGTGCATACGGAGAGGAATGGCTAGTAGAAAAAAGGAGGTGAGAGTGCCTCTGTATAAGTCTTTGGTGCGACCTCATTTGGAGTATTGTGTGCAATTCTGGAGACCGCACCTTCAAAAGGATATAAACAAGATGGAGTCAGTACAGAGGGTGGCTACTAAAATTCTCAGTGGTCTTCATGATGAAACATATGAGGACAGACTTAAGGATCTTAATATGTACACTTTAGAGGAAAGGTGTGACAGAGGTGATATGATTGAGACATTTAAATACCTCCATTGCATAAATGCACAGGAGGAGAGCAAGTTCTGCTACGAGAGGACATGGAATGAGGGTGAAAGGGGATAGATTTAGGAGTGATATGCAGAAATATTTCTTTATGGAAAGAGTGGTGGATCCATGGAGTAGTCTCCCAATGGAGATGGTAGAGATGGGGACAGTATCTGAATTCAAAAAAGCATGAGACAAACACAGAGGATTGCTAAAAGAAAAAGGGGACTATTGTAGTTGTTGATATGGTAGAACAGACTTGATAGGCCATGTGGTCTTTTTTTGTCCTCATTTTTCTATGTTACTATTAGTCCACTTAAGTTTATACAGCAGAGCTTATTTTATGGTGGCTGAGTCCTTGGTTCCATGTTCACATTGTATTCATTACTAAAGAGGTAGGTTTTAAGCTTTTTCGTGAATTCTGATAGGTCTGGGCTTTCTCTTAGAGTTGGCGGAAGTGAGTTCCATAGTGTGGGGGTGTATAGTGAGAAGGCTCTATTGCAGATGAACTGCTTGCTCTTGATTTTCTGGGTTGGGATCTTTAGAAGATTAAGAGTGCAGGTTTTTTGGGAGTGCTCAGCTGTGGATTTGGAGATTATAGGTAGAAGGCAATTTGCATTTCTTTGTGTAGCATTTTAAATGTTATGGAAGGGCTTTGAATTTGCTTCTGGCAGTCATGGGTAGCCAGTGTAACTGTATAAGTAATGGGGTGATGTGGTCTTGACGAGGGGCTCCAGTGATTATGCATGCAGCCATGTTCTGGGCCATTTGCAATGTGTGGAGGGTATGGTTGGGAAGGCCTTGGTAAATGATGTTGCAATAATCCAGAACAGATGTAACTATGGCTTGGCAGATGGTATGGAATAAGTTTGTAGAGAAGGGGACGAGATTCCTCATGGTATTTAGCTTTTGGTATACAGTGGATGTTGTTCTCTTTATATGAGGCTGTAAAGTTAGATGTTGATCGAGTGTGATGCCCAGGTATTTTATTTCAGATTTGACTTTGATTTCTGTGCCTTCCAGTTTCAATGTTGGTGGTGAACAGAAGGTTGGGTCAGTAGTTAGGTATAAGGCTTCCGTCTTTTCGTTGTTAATGTTCAGGTTGTGTTGGGTGGATTCTTTTGCATCCTTGAAGCAGTTTTGGAGGGTAGTGAGGTCAGGAGAAAGGAGGTCAATGGGTGAAGATCATTATGTCATCTGCACAAATTTCATATTGGATGTCATACTTGTGGAATATCTGGAAAACTGACTGTATGAAGATATTAAAGAGTATGGCTAAGAGGCTTGAGTCCTGAGGAACCTCTGTCTAGAGTGAATGGGAATGAGATCTTTCTGTTGACTCTTACTTGCTGCTTTTGAGAGTCTAGGCAGGTGCAGAATCAGGAGAGTGTGATTCCTTGAAGTCTGATTTCAGATAGCTTCTAAAGTAGCCTGTGGTGAGGAATGGAGTTGAAAGTAGAGGCAATGTCCAGAAATAGTAGAATGAAACCATTTTTATGGGGTTTTAATCCTCTTATGAGTGTATTTAGCACAGAGGTGATAAGAGTTTCTACCCTATGGTGCTGCCTGAATCCCTGTTGAAATGGGTCGAATGGGGCATTTTCTGTAAGGTGGTCTTGAAGTTGTGTGAGGACAATTTTCTCTAGGATCCTTTCGACAAATGGGATGCTTGATATAGGTTTATAGGACTTTGGTCAGGCTGGGTCAAGCTTGCCACTTTTTATGAGAGGTCGGATTGATGATTGCTTCAATGTAGTGGATACATGTCCTAGGGACAAGGAGGTATGAATTATCATCATTAGATAGGTACTGAGGTGAGGACAAGTAACTTTTACCTATGATACTGAATATGGGTCAAGTGCAGAGGTTGTTGTGTTGAGGGCCTGTATTATGTCTTCTATGTTTCCGAGCGACGGGAGGTCAAATTGTGACCAAGGGTTCTGGTGTGTGGCAGTAAGATCAGCTTTCATTGAGGAGTGGATCTTCGGGGGGGAGGGGGGTGTATATCTGCTTGGAGATCAGATAAATGATAAACTTATGTAGACATATGTCTTTTTGTGGTCTTCCTTGGACAGTTCCTTTAGAAGCGTTTTTGCTATGGCAAATAGTTCTCTTGGTCTGTTTATTGCTTTGTTGATGAGATTGGTATGGTATTCTCTTTTTTGTTTGAGCATTTTTTCATTATAGAGTTTGAGTAGTTCTAGGTAGGCTGTGTCGAGCAGTGGGCCTCTTGAATTTCTCTACTTGTGTTCTAGGCGTCGTAATTCGCTTTTTTGCTTTTGCAGAAGGGCTGAGAACCATGGGGCCTTCATACTGGGTTTCCTTCTGTATCTTTTTGGATGGGCAAGGACTGCTTCTGATAGAGTTGTATTCCAGTCTTAGATTATGCGGTCTAGTTCAGCATTTGAGGCTGATATAGCATCCAGATGACAGATTGTATGAAGTGCTCATTGTTGAAATCTCTGATCTCTGCACTCCTAACACTCCTAAAACTTGCCTTCACACACACACACACACACACACACACATGCACCCACCACCTGAGACCCCCATGACACAAACATACACATACACAGCCCAGACACGCGTTGGCAAAAAATAGAAATTACACTTACCTGGTAATTGTAGTTCCTGGAGGGTTCAGTTTAGTCCTCCACATCAGGGTAGTGCACCTCCTCCTGCAGCAAGGAGACTGGACCAATCAAATCATTTCCCTGTGAGGATGTATACTGCTGGAGCTCCCATCAGCCCCCCAGTGAACTGTTAACAAGCAAACTTAAACGAGCAATATGTATGTATAACAGAAATGAGACCCCTCCCCAAAATAACTCGACTCCATCCCGAAATGAGGGAGCCGTAACTGTGCACATCGCATCCACTTGGACCACTGAGTGAAAGAAAGGCACTGCCACACTATCAAAGAAAAGAACAAACTATCAAAAGAGAGCGGAAGACCCTGAACTCGAGGGACCCCAGACAAAATGCCTAACCAGCTCTCTCTCACACCATATCAGCGCACCGAACGGAAAAGAAGAATCTCTTGGGAGGGAATGAGGACTAAACTGGACCCTCCAGGAACTACAATTACCAGGTAAGTGTAATTTCTATTTCCTGAGCTGTCCTCCAATTTAGTCCTCCACATCAGGGATGTAACAGAGCAGTATTTAACGGGAGGGACCAACCCAACCGGCGCGCAGAACCGCCGAACCAAAGCAAGAATCCCTGGATGCCAGAACATCCAGCCGGTAATGCGTACTAAAGGCATGGAGCAACGACCAAGTAGCCGCCCTGCAAATGTCCACTGGCAGAACCAAACAGTGCTCCGCCCATGAAGTCACCTGCGCCCGAGTGGAATGGGCCCGCAAGCCCAACGGAACCGCACGGCCATGCAAAATATATGCCGACGCAATGGCCTCCTTAATCCATCTAGCAATGGAAGACTTCGCCGCCGCTTCTCCCTTTCGTTTACCACCAAACAGGACGAACAGGTGGTCCGTCTTACGAACCGACTCGGTAGCTCTGAGGTATCGGCGGAGCACCCGCCGAACGTCTAGACGATGCAACCCGTCAGATGCGCCCGTCTCCGGTGAGTCAAAGACCGGGAGAAAAACGGCTTGATTCAAATGAAAAGGAGAAACCACCTTAGGAAGAAAGGAAGGAACAGGTCGCAAGACTACTCTGTCCCTAGAGAACGATAAGAATGGCTCTCGATACGACAGCGCCTGTAACTCCGAGATACGTCGAGCCGAACAGATGGCCAACAAGAACACAGTCTTCAACATGAGATCCTTGAGAGACGCAAGGCGAAGAGGCTTAATAGGCTTCTGAACCAAAGCTTGTAACACCATATTCAAATCCCATGGAGGAACCGTTACCCTGCGCGAAGGACGCAGCCGAATCATGGCCCTCAGAAAACGTTGCACATCCGCGTGAGCCCCCAGGGGAACCCCCAAGACCTTACCCCTGTAACACGCTAGGGCCGCCAATTGCACTTTCAGAGAACTTGCAGCAAGACCCTTGTCAAAACCATCTTGCAAAAAACTGAGAATGGCTGGAACTGAAGCCGTCGCGGCCCGGAGATCGTGCCGCGAACACCAATCTTCAAAAACTCGCCATACGCGCACATACGTGAGTGAAGTAGATGCTTTTCGCACCCGAAGAAGAGTGGCAATAACTGCTGAAGAATAACCTTTCTGCCTCAACCTAGCCCTTTCAATGGCCATACCGTAAGCGAGAATCGATCCACCTGCGGCATCCGCAGCGGCCCCTGAATCAAGAGGTCCTGCAAAAGCGGCAACGGCCACGGAACCCCGTCGAGGAGCCAAATCATATCCGCATACCACGGACGTCTGGGCCAATCTGCTGCTACTAGAAGAACCTTTCCCCGATGCGCCTCTATGCGTTGAATCACCCAACCGATCAACGCCCACGGAGGAAAGACGTAGAGGAGCCCGGAATTCGGCCACGGGCGAATGAGAGCATCTATGCCCTCGGACATGGGTTCTCTTCGCCTGCTGAAGAACCGAGAGGTTTTGGCCGACTGAAAGGTCGCCATGAGATCCATGACCGGCGGCCCCCATCTGCAGACTATTTGCGCGTACACCTGCGGGTGGAGTTCCCACTCCCCGGCATCCACCTGCACCCTGCTGAGGAAATCCGCCATCACATTCTCCTTCCCGGCGATATGTACCGTCGAAATGGCGAGAAGTCGAGGTTCCACCCACTGGAACAACATGTCGGCCTCTTCCTCCATTGCTCTGCTTCCCGTGCCGCCCTGACGGTTGAGATATGCCACGGTCGCCGAGTTGTCTGAGAGAATCCGCACTGCCCGGCCTATCACTGAGGATTCGAACGCCAGAAGCTCCCACCTCACTGCTCGCAACTCAAGGCGGTTGATTGACCAAGAGGCCTCTAGAGGTGACCACGCTCCCTGCGCGAAACGACTGTCGCAATGGGCCCCCCAGCCCACCAGGCTCGCATCTGTTATCACCGGCATCCAGACCGGCTGCTCTAGAGGAACTCCCGCTAGCAACGTCTTCGAGCTCAGCCACCATCGTAACGACTGCCGCACCCGCCTCGGATAAGGCAGCCGGCGGCTCAGGGAATCCGTTTGGTTCGACCAACGCCATAACAGGGCTCGTTGCAGCGGACGCATATGAAACCTGGCCCAGGGAACCACATCTAGAGTCGCCGCCATCGTTCCCAAGACACAAAGGTACCACCACGCTGACGGTGCCGGGAACGCTAAAAACATGCGAACCAGAAGGCGCAAAGCACGAGCTCGGCGGTCCGGCAGAAACACTAGGCCTTTCGCCGTATCGAAACGAACCCCGAGATATTCGAGGGACTGAGTCGGCACTAAATGGCTCTTCTTCTCGTTTACCACCCAACCGAGACTCCGCAGCAGAGCAACCACTCTGCCCGTGGCTTGCAAACTCTCCCGCTCGGTCTTTGCTCAGATTAACCAATCGTCAAGATAAGGGTAAACCAAAATACCGTCCTTCCGCAACGCCGCCGCGACCACTACCATGACCTTGGTGAAAACACGGGGCGCTGTGGCCAGGCTGAACGGCAACGCTTGAAACTGGTAATGACCCCAAGGAAGGGCGAACTGCAGGAACTTTTGATGAGCTGCCCTGATAGGAATATGCAAGTAGGCCTCCGAAAGATCGAGAGACGTCAGGAACTCCCCCTGACGTACCGCCACTAAGACGGATCTCAGAGTCTCCATGCGAAATGAGGCACCCGAAGGCAATGATTCACTCCCTTGAGATCCAGGATAGGATGGAGAGAGCCGCCCTTTTTTGGCACCACGAAATAAATAGAGTACCGACCCGCACCGAGATTGGCCTCTGGGACCGACACCACCGCCCCCAAGGCCAGCAGGCGGTTCAATGTCAGGCGAACGGCTAACACTTTTTGAGGACTCTTGCAGGGCGACATCACGAAGGCATCCGGAAGCGGACAAGCCAACTCTAAAGCGTAACCCTCTCGGATGATCTCGAGGACCCACTGGTCTGAAGTTATCTGGACCCAGGAAGAAAGGAAGTGACGAAGACGACCTCCGATCACCTGACCTCCTTCCGGGGTCCGCCGCATTTCATTGCGGCTTGCGACCAAATGAAGAGGACGACGAAGCAGAGGCAGCCGAGAATCCTCTACCTGCTCCTCGAAACCCCGAGGATCTAGCTGCCAGCCGTCTGCATTGGAAACCCCCAAACCTGGAAGAGCGGAACCTGCGAAAGTCCCGAAATTGACCTCTAGCTGATGACACAGCTCTATTCTGCCGCGGCTTGTCCTCCGGCAGCCTGCCGCCTTTAGACTCGCCGAGGTCCTTGACCAACTTATCGAGATCGTCCCCGAACAACAGCTTGCCTTTAAAGGGGAGCTTGCTGAGGCGCGCTTTAGAGGACCCATCAGCAGCCCAATTACGAAGCCAAATGGACCTGCGCGCCGCTACTGCGGAAACCATGCTGTTAGCCAAAGTCCTGATCAAATCATAGTGAACATCCGCCAAATACGCGGACCCCGATTCTAAGCGGGTAACTTCCTACAACCCTTGTTGGTCCAGACGGGAGTCCTGACGCAAATGCCGAGCCCATCTCAAACAGGCCCGAGAAACCCAGGCCCCACAAATAGAGGTTTGTAAGGTCAAGGCATTAGTCTCAAAGGCCTGCTTTAACAAACCATCCACCTTTCTATCCTGGGTGTCCTTCAAGGCCGCACTGCTCTCAACCGGAATGGTAGTCTTCTTAGTCACCGCCGAAACCGCTGCGTCAATCCGTGGTGAACGAAATTTCTCCTTGTCCTTGTCTGCCAGAGGGTAGAGATGATTCATCGTCCTGATACCCTTCAAGCCTGAATCAGGGTGGTCCCACTCAGCCTGAATCATCTGATCAACTACCCTATGAACCGGGAACACTGTCTGAGAATCTCGGACCGCTTGAATGAGAGGATCTTCCAAAACCTCTTCCTCCCCGGGACGCCTGACAGTCAGATTGCAAAGATTCTGTAATTAAGGGAATCAGTTCTTCTTTGTGAAAAACGCAGATGATCCGAGCCTGTTCCTCAGGTTCCGGAATCTCCCCGTCCTCCAATTCATCGATCCTGTCTTCGGGTTCCACATCAGACCATTCCGGCTCTTGCCATGCCATATTCGGGAGTTCCATTTCTGACACTTGGGGACGCTTGGCTGCCTTAGGGGTGTCCACTCTCGCCCCCTCTGCCTTGAGAGACGGCGGAGCCGGTGGGACCGCGCACAGCTCAGATCCTTTTCCCAAGCGTCCCCTCTGAAAGGCTTGGTGCATAAGAAGCACGAAATCAGGAGAGAAATCCCCCCAGAAAACCTCACTAGGTCCCACTGCCTGTGAACCCCCTGGCGCAGACGGAGTAGGAGGAAGGGAAGGTTCAAGAGCCCCTGGAGCCAGCTCCTCCCCACTTGAAACTGGAGGATCCGCGGACTCCAAAGATACACTGGCCTCCATTGTCTGCTGTAGATCTTGTGGATTGCAGGCACAGCCCTTGCAAACTCCCGCGTCAGAGACAGAGCCTTTGCAGGACCCACAAATCACGCACTGCGGCCGCCGGGACATGGGAAGAAAACTCTCAATAGCGCAGAGCTGTCGCAAGAATAAGGCAGGTCAGACTACAAACAGGACTGCAGAACACCCACAGCCCGTCCTGCAATTGAACTGTTTTCTTCTTTTTTTTTTTTTGTTTTTTTACACCCCGACTCACTGGCAACCCAATAAAACAAAATTAACAAAGGCCCTTCTGAGCCAGGTCGCACAGTGCAGGACACGCCGCAGCATGGTCCCCGAAGGAAAAAACGGGAGCCGAAAATAAAATGGCCACCGGAACCTCGAGGAGACGAAAAAAAGGCGCGAAAAACTAAAGAAAGGTAAAATCAATTAAAATCAATGAAAACAAAGCAAACCGCAGCGATCTCGTTGACCCGAAGCTCTCTGGGCACTTTAAAACCGGTCAAGATGTCACTTACCCCGTAGCCATGAAGTTGGAAAGCAACGGAGCTGACACAAAAAATGAGCAAGCTGCAATGGCTCCGCAGTGTGAGGAAACACCGACCGGAGCACTAAGCGATCTGGGGTCCTCTGAGTTGTGGAATCACCGTGAATGTTGTCCCCAAACTAGGAGATGGTGATTGTGGCCAGATTCCTCCTCCGAGCTTTCCTGGAGGGGAGATCACAGGCTACTGAACTGCAGCCAATGTGCCGTTGCCTAGCAGAAGGCAGACGGGCAGTGCAAGCTCGGCTCCCTCCTTTACAGGTATTTAAAGGTACAGACCCCTAAACTGTAATAAACAAAAAAGCACTACAAGGAGCAAAACGGATGAAAACAAACAAAAACTATTAAAGTCCTAAAACCAAAAGTGAGCCCTGAGCAGGCTCACACCGCCTCCTGCTGCAAGGAGACTGGACACACTGGAGGGCTGATGGGAGCTCCAGCAGTATACATCCTCACAGGGAAAGGATTTGATTGGTCCAGTCTCCTTGCTGCAGGAGGAGGTGCACTTGACCCAGTACAAGCATTGTTGAACTTGTGTCTCCTGGGGAAACTGCTAGCTACTGTCGCCACTGCGCCCCTACTGGCGTAGTAAAGTAAGGGCATCCGGGGACATTTAATTTGTATCAGAGAGTGTTCAAGCTGAAGGACCAAAAGGATTGTGGTCCTTGTAGTATAGAACTCCCTGAAAAGAATAACTACGCCAAGTGTAGGGTAAATAAGGCTTTATTTCCCCGATTAATGCTCTAGGTTCAAAGGGACATCAACATAAAGTGGAGGTAACGCTTTCCTCAAACAATAAAGTTCCACCATGGACTAAACAGTTAAAGGTTGTAAGCTCTACAATTGACTGCTTAGCTGGGTTAGGGGATTTTCCAAAACATTAGAAAACAATATCAGAACAAAATGGTTATCAGCTTCACCATATGCAGACTTAGTTATTCGCTATACAATTAGCATGGCAAGCAAACTACTTCTTAAGCAAAAGTTACATTCCATAGGTTCGTTGTGAGGCATGGGAACACTGGAGCTATAATCCAAGTCCATTGATTCTGGATCGCTACCCTCTTCAGAGTTAAGAATATCTTCAGAGTCTCTTAATTCCTCACAGAAGTTCCTTGGCTGCTCATATAACTTTCTTAAAACACTTTTAGGAAGTGGCTTTAAATAGTTAGCTTTACTTCTTCTATGATACTGAGGTTTATCTACTTGCATAAGACTTTCCTCATTTAAAGTTCCTTTTAGAATGAAAGGCTTTTCATACCTTAGCTTCCGAGGAGCGCCACGCCCAGGATTCAGTTTACAATGTAGCTTTTCCTGCTGACCAACTGTCTTGTGCACTGCTCCACAATCCAGGCTGCTAGGAAAACCAGACATGGATTTCCCCTCTCTATCTTTCAGGGTAAGAGGATCAATGTACAAGGAATCTCCTTTCCTTGTGCCTTTCTGGTTTGGCCTAAAGGACTTACTTGGAGTTGGAGAACTTCTTTCAACAGGCAGGCTGCTTCTCTGGGCTTTATCCCATAGAGTATACCCCTTTTGGCTCCTGCCACCTAGAGCTGGCCGCAGCTGGAAACTATCCTGTTCCAGGCTTCTCTCAGAGCTTGTGCTGCCGGTCCTTCTGACCTTGTCCTTGGCACTTCCCCAGGACTGAGTCTTGCCACTGTCTGTGTCCGTTCTTCTCCTTCCTTCTCCTGTTACTATTCCCGGTACCCTTGCTGGTACCCTTCCGGTTATTCTGTCAGCTACCCTCCTTGGTGCCTCACTTCCGTGCCTTCCTGTGTCCCGGTGCTCTTCCCGGTCCTGGTCACGGTCTCCTTGCTCTTGGACTCCGTGCTGTACTCCTTGCTGGACTCCTTCTCTGCTCATCTGATTTCCCTTATAAAGGGATTTCTGGCTTGCACGCTGTGAGTTTGAAGACAGGTGAAAGCACTTATCATTAAGGTGCTCAGTGCTTGAGCACGTTGCTTCAGGTACTGTGTAACTGTTCATGCGCCCTCTGGCTGAGCTACACTGGGACTGCGCTCTCTGCCTTTTCTGAGATTCATGCAAATCAGGAGTTTTTTTCAAGGCTGTTTCTTCCCTAGCTCCAGCCTCATGACAGTACATATGACCTAGATTGGCCACTGTTGGAAACAGAATACTGGGCTTGATGGACCTTGGTCTGACCCAGTATGGCATATCTTATGTTCTTATGTTCACTACCCTGATGTGGAGGACTAAACTGGAGGACCGCTCAGGAAACACTAATACACATGAAACACATAGAAACACATCCCCCCCAATCTATGATATCCCATTCTCACAGATGAATAGCTAAATTATGCCCAGGAACATATGCAGTTCATATACCTACACAACTCACATATACTTTTTGTCACTACCCACATTATGCCTATATGCCAACTTAGACATACCCTTCAGTCTACTGAGGGCTGTGACATCAAGGACCTTTGACAGGAAGGTGTATATAAGCATCTCAAAGTAGAGGAAGGAATGACACTCAAGCAGAAATTACTGAGAGAAAAGATCAGTAAAAAATACTACAGGAGATTAAAATCATTATTGAAAAGTGCTTTAACATCACGGAATAAGATATAAGCTATCAATCATTTGGCAATTCCTGTACTCTTATGCATCTTTGGGATTGTGGACTGGCCTCTTAAAGATCTTGAAAAACTGTACGTGGGAACAAGAAAGCTCCTCCACGCCCATGAAGTAATACACAAGAATCAGTGTATGCCAAGATTGTACATTCCTAGAGCTGAAGGAGGACTAGGGCTCCATAGATATTGATTACACATACAGAGCAACTATCATAGGCCTCCAGGCCTACCTAACTGCATCATCAGATCCAAATAAGGAAAAAGTACTGAAATATGAAAGTAAACATCCAGAATCTGTCTCCATCATTAAGCTTGGACAAGTGTTCCGACGACTAGAAGGAATGAGAGAGAATCTACAAGCATACACAGGGAAGGAAGTAACAGAATTTGCCAAACAAGAGAAAAAAACTCTTCAAAGAATTAGATCAACAAACAAGGAGAAACAAGCGGCAAATGCAAAAATACAGTGGGAAATACAGAGTGTTACTCCAGGAACCCTTTGTCGATCAAGAATGGACACATGAATGGTTAAGGCGAGGTGAACAGAAACCGAAGGATGAGAGGTTGATAGTTGCAGCTCAGGACAGCAGATTACGGACAAGATGGTTTATGGACAAGATGGTCACACAATGAGAAAACTTGCAACAAAGACATGTGTTGATTCTGTGGGAAAGAACTGGAAAAAGCAACTCACCTCATAGCTGGCAGTAAAATTCTGATGGCAGAAAATTACTATACAGAAAGGCATAAAAAAGTAGCGCGCCTTATCCATTGGAAACTCTGTAAACACTACAATATCACTGTGCCTGAAAAGTGCTGGGATCGTGACCCTAAAAGAATTACAGAGAATGAAGAAGTTATGATCACCTGGGATACTTCCATTCTCACTGTTAAAAAATTGGATGCGAGGAAGCCGGATATAGTGATAAAGGAGAAAAACATCAGAATGCCATTGATTCTAAAGATGTCATTTCCAAGCGACTACTCTGTGAATTGTGTTGAAAAGGAGAACATCTTCAAGTACCAAGAAATGCAGTTGGAGACCAAGAAAATGTGGCAGAAAGATACCAAGTTATTTCCCATTGTAATGGATGCCACAGGTTTAATTAAGAGAAATTTCTAAGCACACCTTAATAAATTACCCCTACACAAAACATCTTACAAACTCCAGTAGGAGGCTCTCTTTAGGATGATGCAAGTACTACGCCGAGCATTAGCAGTAAATTTGAGAGACTGAGATCATACTTCACATACCCTGGCTTAGAAGTGAGGTTCATCACTGTCATGGTATACGCAAAACTCACCCATTTGGAGAAATTGCCCTGAAAGAAACACTTTACCATTCAAACAAATCCCCCACACAGACATGCCTGATTGTATGTATGAAAGAAATGCGCCACTGTGTAACACCCCAAGTATACACTTCTTAACCTGTGACAATCCTATCTAGTACCATGATAAAAAATATGATCAGACTCTGGTCATCAAAACAAAAATAAAAATAAACTTGTATGTATTTTCATTCATTGGCACATACAGCAACAGCTCTGGGGCACATTTATATGTATTTGTATGTTAAATATTTTAAGAACATGAAGCTTGCAGTTGTGATCATGAAGCTTGCAGTTGTTCTCATGAAGCTTGCAGTTGTGATCAAAATCTGTGCACACAAGACTGCAGCTCATTTTCAAAAGGAAACCTCTTATGAAGTTCCAATTTGAAAATGAAGATGGCATGTACACCGTGGCTACAAACAACGCATGTGCCAAAAAATACACATGGTGATTTGAAAATTCATTCACTGTGCATAACCACTCTCCACAGACATAATTCACCTCACTTTTCCTTACAGATAAATATATCTGTACTGTTTTAATCTTAGTAAGGGAAGCAAATAATCAAATTGCAGTTTTTAGTGGGTAAACAAATATCTATCCTTTTAACGGATACAAACTTGGTTGTGTATCCGTGTAACTTATTTTGCTGTTTTTGTTTGGGGAAAAGGAATCTCATGAATGGGGGAAGGAAAAGGGGTTTTGGCAACGTGTACATGGAGATAAAACTGGAGGAGGACAGGGAAAGGGACAGAGCACAAGAGGGTGGGGAGGAGGGAAAGAATAGGGATGTGGTGGAAAGTTCTGGGACTATGAGATGGAAGCAGGGAGAGGTAAAATGGTTTCAGGATGAGAATTGAGAGAGGAAACAGAGAAGGGGTGAGATAATTTGTGACAAGTTATAATGGATTATGGGGAAGATATAATATTGCTTCCTTCCTGCATCCCCTTTCATTCCATATCCCTGATCCTTTCTCAGCTATCTCATTCCCCCATGCAATACATTCTCAGCCATTCTCTCATCCTTCACATGCGCACACATATAGTGCTCTCTCTTCCTGTTATAGGTGCACACACCTGATACCATTTCTTTCTCTCTGTCTCTCTCTTTCTCATACACACATCCACACAGTGCAATTTCCTGTCACACACATATACACGCTCAGTGCTTTTCCCTTTGTCACACAATTACATAACCCTGACTCCATTTTCCTCTCACACTCAATGCCGACACTATTTCTTCTTCTCTCACCCTTCCAATGTTGTGTCCCTCTCACAGGCACACATATCATAATCCAGGTGCTAATTCCCTCTTTTACCCATCCTTCCCTTCCCACCTCTCCCCTTTACAGATCCCCTTTTATCTCCAGTTCTTTCCCTCCAAACCTGCATTTGCTGGCTGGCTATCAGGAGGAAAAGAGGAGGAAGAACACAACTGTGTGAACTGGGTTGTGGTCTTTTCCTTTGCCACTGGGGCCTGACTTAATAGTTTAGACGTGTGGTACAATAATGCTGAACAATTCATAAGTTCAGCTGGACCTTCGAGGCGGGGGGGGGGGGGGGACAGGGTGCTCAAGGCACCATCATCCTTCTCTTTCTCATAACAGACTGATGGGGAAGTGAGGAAAGGAACAGAAGTGTGTGTGCAAGGTGAGTCACTCACACACCTTAACCTGACTATTTATTCTTGCCTGGCAATTTGATAGCTAGGGACAGATTTTCTGGCCCTAGCTACAGGGCTGCAGGAAATGGGGGTGGAAGGCGGGAAGGTCCCAGATATTGGTAGTGTTAAAAATGACAGATATAGAAACCCCAAGTTGAAGATAAAATAAAAATTGTTCCATGTTTGGATGGGCTCCATACAAGCTGAAGTAATAGGTTTTGATGCAACTGATTTGTCTGATACTTTTGAAAAAATGATACTTTATATTTGTTGATTGTCAGTCTGCTGGGTTGTTTTTGTTGCTTGGTTTACAAAAGAGAATTTCAGAAGGTGAGGTAAGAGGCTTTTTTCTGGTGCTTTTTCTATCTTTGATATTAGGAGTTCAAAGAGGAATGTTAGTAATGCAGGTTAACCTGAAGTCTGCTGACCAGACTTGATGTTCAGGGAGGTTTAATGTTTGCCAAGTGCCAAAATCCTGATGCTGCTTATCCATGTCAGCACAAATGATATTACTTGGTATCCCTCCAAACGTATCAAGATTGACTTCATGGGTCTGGGACAGAGGGTGAAGCAGATAGGTGCGAATGTGGTGTTCTTTTCAATCCTCCCTTTTGAGGGTAAAGGGCGAGGCAGAAAAGCTTGCATACAGGAGATGAATGCATGGCTGCATGGATGGTGTCAGAGAGTGTTTGGTTTCTTGGACCATGGGATGATTTTCAAGGACTGCAGAGCAGAGATAGCATCCACCTATCCAAGAAGGGTCAAAGTGTCTTCCACAGCAGACTTTTTAACCTACTGAAGAGGGCTTTAAACTAGATTCATTAGGGTTGGGTGAAGAAAGCCCCTAGGTAAGTAAAAGTCCTCAGGTAAGAAAAACATTAAATACCTCTGTAGAAATGGGTAAAAAGGGCAACATCTGGAAAGCAGTTTGCATAAATGCCCATATTATGGGAAATAAGATCCCAGATGTTGAGGCTATAATGGAAGAGGCTGCCTTGGAATTAGTGGCGGTTATGGAGACATGGTTCACAGACAACCATGAATGGGATGTAATCATACCAGGCTATATTTTATTCAGGAAGGACAGGGTAGGAAGACGAGGAGGAGGAGTGGCACTATATGTAAGAAATAATATTAAAACTATAGAATTACAGGGCTTACAAGTTAGCGAGAAGGCACTGTGGGTTAAACTAGAAAGACAGAACAGGAAATCCATTTGCATTGGTGTGATATACAGATCTCCTTCAGAGGGAGAAGAAGTGGACAGAGATGTGTTGCCATGAAAGGAGAAGTGCTACTGATAGTTGATTTCGATCTGCCAGATGTTGATTGGCAAATCCCTGCTGTGGTGTCATTTGGAAGTCAGGAGAACTATTCTGGCAACTGGTAACAGAACCTACACATGAAGGGGTCATACTAGACCCAGTGCTTACCAATGGGAAAAGTGTTTCTGATGTTATACTGGAAGATCATCTTGCATCCAGTGATCACCAGATGTTGTGATTCAGTATTAGGACTAGGACTGATAAAGTCCATTCAAAAGCAAGGGTCTTAGATTTTAGGAAAACTAACTTTGCCAAGATGTAACAATATCCCAAAAAGTCGTTAGCAAGATGGAAACAGCTGGGGGATGTAGAAAGGCAATGGGCAAAACTGAAAGGGGATACTGTAAGGGCAACATAAGTTTTTCTAGCAAGGTAAATAAATGTAAAAGGAAACGGAGGCCTCTAGGGTTCTCAAAAGAAGTAGCTGAAAAAGTGAAGAAAAAGAGGGTGGTCTTCATAAAATTCAAGAGATCACAGAAAGAGGAAGACAAGCATCAATATTTGCAAAAACTTAAGGAAGCTAGGAAAGTAGTCAGGAAAGCAAAGATACAAGAAGAAGAATAAATAGCCAATGGAATAAAATGGGGGGACAAGACATTTTTCTGACATGTTAGCGAGAGGAGGAAGTGCAAAATTGGTATTATCAGACTGAAAGGTGAAGGAGAGAAATAGGTAGAAGCTGATGAGGATAAAGCAGAATTGCTTAACAAATATTTTTGTTCTGTGTTCAGAGATGAAGGGCCAGGAGCAGGACCTCAGAAAACACCCACAAATAGGGACAAAAATGAAGGGGATCTTGAATGATTTTCAGAAGACTATGCTCATGAGCAACTAATTAAACTAAAAGTAGACAAAGTGATGGGGCAGGATGGAATACATCCGAGG
Source organism: Ichthyophis bannanicus (assembly GCA_033557465.1). Taxonomy (NCBI): domain Eukaryota; kingdom Metazoa; phylum Chordata; class Amphibia; order Gymnophiona; family Ichthyophiidae; genus Ichthyophis; species Ichthyophis bannanicus. Next base: position 921,263,449 of record CM066031.1, on the reverse strand, counting down.
GTACTGAAGGAACTTGGGGAAGTTCTAGCAGATTCACTGCCAAGTTCACGAGCAAAGGAGGTGATGGTTTGGCCACCTTCATGCTTCCAGATGATTTTCATTTTGATCTCCAAGTCGATGATATCATGCTTGCAAGAAAGCTCTCCCTTTCCACTGGCTATTGCTAATGGGAATTAGCTTTGAGTTGTTGCCATACACCACAAATTAAGGTGTTTACTGGTAATTGACAGCATCTTTATGTTACCGTAAGTTCTGTAGATTTTTTGCACATATTGGAAATTTTCTGCTTAGGTCAGGATCGACATATGTCGCAGCTACGTAAGTTATCCACACCTATATTCTTTCCTGGGTGCTAGCTTCTGATGTGTAACCTTGATTCATATGGCTATAGTTTGGCTTGTTTTCTCCTAAAAGCACTTGTCCACATTAAACTTCATCTGCCATTTGGATGCCCAGTCTCCTACTTTCTCAAGATCCTCTTGCAGTTTTTTACAGTCCTCTTGTGATTTAACAATATCCTCCTTCCCATTAAAAATACATCCTGGATTACAGTTGTGCCAGAAGACTATTTGTCTGTTAGCTGGGAAAGTTACTGATCAGGAATTCATGCTGAAGTATCCACCAGATAGATTTGATGTTCAGAGGCTAAGGTCTGTGCTGTGTAGAGACATAAAGGCCAAGAACTTCAGTCAGCAACCAAGAAGCTGAAAGTGGAAGGTAGCTTATATATTAAAGCTCATAGGTTGTAGTCTGAACCATGGAGGGTCAGAAAAGCTGAGGTTAGGGAAATTTATTGTTTATTTGGAACTGTAATTTGGAATAAGAAATTCAATGGACTGTATGTTAACTGTGAAAATTGCTGATTAGAAGCCCATAGAGAAGCATCCACCTAAAATCTATAAATGAAACATGTAAGTAGTACACGAGTGTCCTGCCTCATCTATAGAAAAGGGATAATATTGATCCAGAGACCTGACCGAGAGGGATGGTTTGGGGCACCTCCTTTGTAGACTAGGCAGGAGTGGCCTAGTGGTTGGGGCAAGGTACTTCAGGCCGGAAGGTCGGGGGTTCAAATCCCACTAGAGGACAGCAACCTTGGGCCGTAAGGACTGGGGTTTCTAGTCCCACAGGTGCTCCTTGTGGTCTTGGGCAAGCCACTTAATCCTCCATAGCCCATGTTCCCTGTAAAATAGTTATCTCCAAGTTATAATGCCCTGTTCAATGTAATTTCAGTTTGTTCAATGTAAACAGCACTGATGCAGAATAGCGCGGTATATAAGAGAATGTAAATAAAAGAATGTAAATAAAAACTATTCTCCTTAATCCTTCATTTTTTATTTCCTCTTAAAACTGGGAATTAGGACAAATTGTGGGCTCAATACTTAACTGGTGGCACTTATATGCGTAGGTCTGCAAAACATCATGGCTACAAATGGAAGTGCTGGCGCTAATATGTGGAAGTTGTCATGTTGCCTATGGTCACTTTTCCTACATGTAGATTTGTAAAATGGCTCTTTCAGTTGTAATGGAGGCAAATCTATATACAGTCCCGCACCTCCTTATACAGTAGAACATTTTAGAAAATACTACCGAAATTCAGCACGTCTCAACCTCGACACTTCATTTCCAATCTCAACATACTGTATAAAACTGGCCTTTATAAGGATTATTCTAGAAGCATCTCCACACGTAAATAGCAGCATTTACATGTGGAGATTGGAATACATATGTAAATGTAATTTTAGAAAGCTGTTATTTACATGTGGAGATCCATACCACACAGAAATTACATGTACTATGTAAAGTTTGCCTTCATTGCACTAATTTGGGGGTTGGATTAAATACAATTTTAGCAGGACACCAAAAAGTCCCTCCTTTTGATGTGACAGTAGGAACATTCTAGTGTAGTGGTCATCATATTAATGAAGAGGTGGCATAAACAGCAAAATCTCATCAGTAGGAGTGATAGAGTTCTGAAGGAAAGTGTGTGGAAGTCTGTCTTCCACAACAGAGATCACTGAAATGAAAAGACCAAGAGCCCTCTAGTCTAAAGTTCGTTAGGGGAGGAAGAGGCCTGAGCAGGGGCTTTTCCATGTAACTCACTGGGAAGAGGAAGAAAGGAGAAAGGTGTACAAGCTCCCTAGAGGTTTCCCACAAAAAGGGGCACAAGGTACTTGACAAGAGTATAGATTAAGGTTCCTAAGGAATAGAACCCAGAAACTGAAAAGGAGAGGAGCACAAGGTGCTCAAGGAGAAGAGAAAAAACAGGATCTGCCAGATTTCAGTCCTTAAGAGATCGGGGGGGGGGGGGGGACGTGGAAAAGAAAAGAGGTGCTGCCAGAGTTCAGTCCCAAAGGGTCAGGGGAGAGGACTCATGACAGAAATGGAGAGGAATTGTAGCAAAAAGCCGCATATCCAGAGGAGCAGAGGAGTGGTGCTCAAAGGGCAAATCCAAAAGGGTTTACATGGTAAGAAGGAGGCACTGTGAGTTACCTCTCTCGTGGCTAGAAGAAACTGACAGACATTTAATTGAAAACATTCATAGAATTGCTATGAAATGGTAAGTGCTACTTCTAGGTGACTTTAATATGTTAGATGTTGATTGCGACATCTCTGGGGTGTCATCTACAAGTAAGGAGATCCTAGATTCTCTACAGGGAGAACACATCTGGCAGTCAGAGCTTAGTACCACCAGAAAGCTTTTCATTTAAACCAAATCAGAGTATAACTTTAGCATAGAAGGTAGAATATGGTAAATATTATTTGAGTAGAAACAAATAAATAATTTCTAGAGACCTTTACAAAGAGGCTTTCCATTTAGGAGGCAAGAGGTCTGTGAAGTTGTCTAAACTAGGTGTTAAAGCCAAGTGACAGATCAAAGCGGTAATTTGAAAGGCTCCCTCTATCAAATCAAGATTGTTGAGAGATTAGCTTAGAAGCACAGGTCAGGGCCCTGTCTAGCAACCCAGCTTTACTAAATGTTCTTTCCATTCCACCCACCCCAACTCCCACGCACCACAGGGATAGTCTTGGCTTTCTAGGCTCTTAAACCTATTAAAGGGAAAGAGGTAGTCAAATTCACTTTCAGGTTCAGCTGGTTATCCTCATCAGGAATAGATTAATTAAGGCTCTGAAATTAATTAATCTTGAGGAGAACAAAGTCCCTTAAACTTATTAGGTATAGTTGTATTAATACATGTATCCACAGCAACCTTAAGTAAGTAAACAACTTAAATAGCTAAACAAAACCTTAAAACTAAGATGCAGAAAGCAGTCCAGCAGTAAGATGGGGGCTTTCCAGTCTCTTGCATTGAATGTCACATATATGATTGTCTCCCAGTTGGTGAGGGGTCTTATGTGTGCACTAGGTGCAAGAAGCTCTTTGCTCTCAGGGAACGAGTCTGATCTTTGGAGGCTAAAGTAGCAGACTTGGAGGACATATGGAAGACAGAGAGGTATATAGACGAGACCTATAGGGACGTAGTACTGAAGTCCCATTTCCAGTCTGGTAGCCTCTCTGTTGCCATAAAGAAGAGAGGTCACGTGAAAGAAGAGCATCACCTTGGTGTGGCAGAAAGTGATCCTGTAGCTAGGACAGTTGATGTTAAACCCTTTCTCACCGAGGAAGTTTCTTCACGGACATGGTTGTATGTTGTATTCTGACTTCCTGCAAGTGGCATAGCAAGATATTGTGGGATATTGAGTTGAATGCTGAAGCCAGGTCCATGAAGATCAAAATGAACCCTTGCTTTGATTTCTCTATTCCTTTTATGAGTCTGTTGAGGATGGAGGTCATGAGTGTTTTGACTCCATGATGTTGCCTAACTCCATGCTGTTGTGCGTCTAATGGGACATGAATGTCAATATGGTATTGGAGTAGTTGCAGAACTATTTTTTCTATTATCTGTGCCAGAAGTGGAAGGATGGATATGGGTCTATGTGAGCTTAGGTTGTGAATGTCAAGTTTTGCGTTGTTTAGTAATGATCTTATGGAGGCAGTTTTGAGAGCTGCCGGTTCAATACCCAGATAGAGATAGGTGTGCAATTTTGGCAATGATGGTACTTAATTCAGTTCAAGCTTTTAGACATTTAGGTAGAAAGTTGAATTCCAGAACTTCCAGGGTAGCATTCCCTGAAATGCATCCCATTCCAAGCGCAGAAACCAAAGACAGGCAGAGTTTCGTAGACTCAATGCATGGATGAAATGATGGTGCAAGGAAGAGGTTCCTGGATTTGTAAGGAACTGAGCAACATTCTGGGGAAGGAAGGGGATTTTCCAAAAGGATGGGCTCCACCTCAACCAGGATGGAACCAGGCTGCTGGCATTAACCTTTAAAAAGGAGATAGAGCAGCTTTTAAACTAGATCAGAGGGGAAAGCCGACAGACACCCAAGAGTGCATGGTTAGGAAGGATGTATCCTTGAAGGATACTAACAAAAGAGGGAAGTTAGGGCATCCTGACAGAGAGATTCCAATAAAGATAAAAGTAACCCAAATGCCCTTAAGCACAGAGCTAAAAATTCCAAATGTATTATTTATTTATTTAGGCTTATATACCACAGTCTAAAAGTCAAAGAGGTTTACAATGAAAAAAAGAAGTCAACATGGCTTTACATGGAACAAGGGCTTGAATAAAGGGAGAACAAATCATTTAAAAAGGAAGAATAAAAGATCAAACAGTATGAAACCATGAAAAGTTCTTCTAAGTCAAGGTTTAGTAATATTATTCTTGAGTAACTGATGAAAAGGAGTGTCTTTATCTGCTTTCTAAAAGTCAGCAAGCCATTAGAGGTATGAAGGAGGTTGGAGCAAAGAGAAAGTCCTCTTTGAAGTTGAAACATAGAAATAGAATGACAGAAGAAGACCACATGGCCTATCTAGTCTGTCCTTCCATATCAACAACTACAACAGTCCCCTTTTTATCTTTAGAGATCCTTTGTGTTTGTCCCATGCCTTTTTTAATTCAGATACTGTCATCATCTCTACCACCTCCACTGGGAGACTATTCCACAGATCCACCACTCTTTCCGTAAAGAAATATTTCCGCATATCAGTCCTGAATCTATCCCCCTTCACCCTCATCCCATGTCCCCATGTAGCAGAACTTGCTTTCAATTGAAAAAGGCTCTCCCCCTGTACATTTATGCTATGGAGGTATTTAAACATCTCAATCATATCACCTCCATCCCGCCTTTTCTCTAAGATGTACATCCGCCTTTTCTCTAAGGTGTACATAGTGAGATCCTTAATTCTGTTCTCATATGCTTTATAATGAAGACCACTAACCATTTTAGTAGCCACCCTCTGTATCGACTCCATCCTGTTTATATCCTTTTGAAGGTGTGGTCTCCAGACTTGCACACTATACTTCAAATGAGGTCACACCAAAGACTTATACAGAGGCACTATCACCTCCTTTTTTCTGCTAGCCATTCCTCTCCCTATGCACCCAAGGATCCTTCTAGCTTTTGCTGTCACCTTTTCTACCTGTTTAGCTACTTTAACCCTCATCCTACCAACATATTTTACATACAAATCTTACCAACTGGGGTACGAATGGACCCCATGTAGTTTTGTGATTGCTGATGAAAGTTAGCATCACTGAACACTTTCTTAATGTGGAAAACATAGTCTTTGATGTTGACAACACAAAATTTAAGTTACAGACATTTTTCTTGTAGTGCTTTTAATCAGGAATAATTATAAATCAATCAACAAAATGTGCCTTTGTAATGAAATTGTGTCCGGTTTTGATGTTACATATGAACTTAACAAACTATGAACTTTAGAAACTAATGGTAGACAATGTTCGTGATAACTTTACAAATTCTGACATAGGAATGCACGCATTCACTTATATTTTAATGCATTCATTACAAACAGTACTTATAAACTAAAGTACAAATAATTTGGGGTCCTTTTGGACCCCAGAAACTAAATAGCTTCTGTAGGTACAATAACGTTTAACATAAGAAAAGAATATTTGATTTGGACTTACCACTGGTGAGAGAACAAATTCTCAAAATGGCAGCTGTTGATAACTTACGGTGTTTATATAGCATAAGCAAACTACTGCGTGGGGTCCGATATGACCCCACTTGGTAGGATGAGGGTTAAGATCATCAGACACAACCATGCCTAGGTCCCGCTCTTCTTTAATGGACAAAAGTACTTCACCCCCTATACTATATTGCTTCCTTGGATTGCTGCAGCCCAAGTGCATGACCTTACATTTTTTAACATTAAATCCCAGCTGCCAAATTCTAGACCATTCTTCAAGCTTATCTAGATCCCTCCTCATGTTATCTACAACTTCCTGGGTGTCTACTCTATTGCAGATTTTGGTATCATCTGCAAAGAGGTAAACCTTACCCGACAGCCCTTCCACTATATCACTAACAAAGATGTTAAAAAGAAAACAGTAGTCTTGATGTTTAGTGTGAGTATGCATAATGTGTTGGCAGCATTAGATCTTCTGATTCTGTTGCTATCAGAGGATATAGGCAACTGTGTTTAAAGCTAACTGTAATGGGTAAACTGGGAGGCCTTGCAAAACAATGTTGCAGAAATCAATAGAAGGAAGGGTAAGGGCCTGTAATACAGTATGAAAATCATTATAATCCAGAAGAGCTTTGAGATGAGAAATGGTCCTGAGTTTGTAATACACGTTATTAGCAATATTGCTGACATAGGTGGAGAGTGAAAAGTGTTGGTTAAAAATAAATCCCAGGTAACGAACTTGATGCTTGACCTGCAGCTTGGATCCAGCAATCATTATGAATTCTGGGAGAGTGAAGTTAGGATTCCTGGAGACAAAAAGTATATCTGTCTTGTGATTTATCATGAGGTTATGCACGGATAACCAATTGGAGACATCTGCGAAGCAGCTTTCCATGTTGGTGAATATGGGCTTGTATGTATTGATGGGTGCATACAGCTTGACATTGTCAGCGCAGATGCGGTATTGTATATTCTATTTCTTCATGATTGCACATAGTGGCCGCAAAAAATGTTGAATAAAAGAGAAGATAATGCTGACCTTTTCAGAATGCCTTGGAGTTGAAAGTATGGAATTGACATCTCCACCTTTTCTAACCTGAAGTTGTTGATTATGAAAGTAAGATCTGAGCCAATTTATTGTATTGCCTCGTAGGTCTATGGATTCTAAACACTGAATGATTTGGTGGTGTGGTATCAAATCGAATGCAGCCTTGATCCCGAGGAAAATTAATATGAAGCCGCTTTTGGGATTATCAGTACCCAATATTATGTTGTTTATGAAAGCAGCCATTAGGTTTCTGTACCATGATTTGGTCTAAATCCGTATTGCTGATCATCTAGTGGATAATGGGAAACAATATGATCCTGTATCTGCAAAATAACTGTTTATTCAATTATTTTTGCTAAAAATGGGATGCTTGCTATAGGTCTGTATGAGGCTGGCTGTTCAAAGTCATTTGCTGAAGCTTTTTCACTGGGCATATGGAGGCCATTTTTAAATCAGGTGGTAAGTAACCTTGAGCAAGCAACTGCTGAACAATGTGGATAGTACAGAATGTGCAACTTGAATCCAGATAACATGACAGGGATCGAATGGTGATGTAGTATTTTTTATGCTTAAGATAACTTTTTTCAATTGCTTAATTGAAATGGTGGCAAAAGAATCCTAGAAGAATGGAAGGTCCCATATGCTAAGCGTAGAGCTTAAACTACTGGGATGGGGGTTATTACATGAGCAAAGAATTACCTGTCAACTGATAACCAGATTAATATAAATAAAGTACAGCCTCTAAAATGCTTGTATGCAAATGCTAGAAGTCTAAAAAATAAGATGGGAGAGTTAGAATATATAGCATTAAATGAAAGGTTAGATATGACTGGCATCTCAGAAACCTGGTGAAGGGAGTACAACCAATGGGACACTGTGATACCTGGGTACAAACTATTTATTTATTTTATTTATTTAACTGGATTTAATATACTGTTTTTCTACCAGTCAAAACGGTTTACATAGAACATAAGGAACAGTTTACATTGAACAATTAAACACGTAGCTAAACAGAGAACTTAAAACAGTGGAACAGTAAATAACAGCATATAACAAGGGGAGGGGGTAAACAGGAACAATACAACTCTAGAACCTATATTACAAAATCCTGAGATCCAAGTATGCGGGAAGGGGGGTTTATGATGTAGTGGTGCTTTACAGATGGGGATGTGAGAAGCAAAAATGAAGTGGACTAGAAGTGAGGAGGCGAGGTACCACAGTGCTCTTCAAAGAGGTGCATCTTGAGGTGCTTTTTGAATAATTTGTGGAAGTGAATGCTTTGTATGGTAGGGGGAACTTGGTCCCAGAGGGAGAGAGCATAGAATTCAAACGCCCTTGTGGAAGTATGTTGTGAGCTTTTACGTATTTGAGGTGGTGGGATAAGAAGATTGAGTGTGTTCTGCCTACGCAGCCTATTGGTGATTGGACATCAAATGAGCACTTGGAGATATTCAGAGGAGGAGTTAGTGATGGCTTTATGAGTGATAGTGAGAACTTTCAACTTGATTCTGGATATGACAGGGAGCCAGTGGAGGGATTTCAGTATGGGAGTAATATAAGAGTGTCTGGAGACTCTGGCTGCTGTGTTTGGGGCAATCTGTATGGGGCGATGGTGGCTTTAGGAAGGCCTTGAAGGATGGAATACAGTAGTCGAGCAAGGGTGTGATGGAGGCCTGGAAGACCGCTTGAAAGCTGTCAGGAGAGAGGAGGGGGCGTAAGTTGCGAAGAGTTCGGAGTTTAAAATAAATGTTCTTGGTGGTATTCATCATGTGTGGTTGGAAATTGAGTTGGTTATCCAAGCTGACTCCAAGAAACTTGACTTGTGACTTTACTTGTATTTCAGTACTCTCAATTTTGATGATGGGAGGTGGTTTGAAGTTAGGGTCTTTGGTCACGTGAAGGACCTCAGTCTTAGTAAAGTTGATCACTAGGTTATGCAGCTGCAGTTAGGAGATGAACTCTTTAAAACAGTTGGTTAGGTTGGTGTAGTCAGGAGCGATGGTTTGAAATGGCATGAATATCATTATGTCATCTGCATAGAGTTGATAACCAATATTGAACCTTTGTATGATGCGGCAAAGGGGTCTGATATAAATGTTGAATAGTAGGGAGGAGAGCATAGAATCCTGTGGAACTCCCTGGGGAAGGGTGTAGGGTGCTGATGATTGTGATCCAGTTCTTATCAGTTGGATGCATTGAGAAAGCTAGGAGTGGATCCATTTGAGCGGTTTGTCTTGAACTCCAATATTATAGAGCTGGTCAAGTAGGATCTAGTGTGAAACAGTGTCGAATGCTGCAGAGATATCTAGGAATAGCAGCACAAAGCCAGAGAAGGGTTTTTCGGTTCCAGAGATAAGTGTTGTCATGAGGGAGGTAAGCAGTGTTTCAGCACTGTGAAAGGGGTGGAAACAGTGTTGGTTGTGATCCAGGGATGCATGTCTATCGATATGTTCCTGGAATTGAACTGCTTTTTTGATGATTTTGGCAAGGAATGGTACTCTGGCTATGGGCCTGTATGAAGCACGTAAACTGGGATCTAGGTTAGGTTTCTTCAGGAGGGATCTCACAAAGGCTTGTTTAAGAGAGGGTGGGAGGTAAGTTTGTGTGAGTGAGATTTGAAGAATGGTAAAGATGAAAGGAAGAAGCTGTGTCTTTGTTAGTTTGATCTAGGATACCTGGTAGGGGTCTTGTGGAGAGGCCCTAGCATTGATATGAGAGATGATGTCCAAGAGTTTGTCAGGGGGGACGTCTCTGAACGAGGTCCATAAATGAGCAGAGACTGTGGTGCTGGAGGGTGGAGGTATGATGAGGCTAGTAGAACTGTGCTGCTTATGTTTGGCTATGGGGTAGTCAGCCATTACTTGGGGATCAAGGTTCTGGTTCTGCTGGATTTGGGATGGATATCTTGTGAAGGTTCTGACGATGTTGAACAATTCCCTTAGTTTGTTGAGAGCACAGAGGAGTATGTTATCATGGTGCTCTCCTTTGGCATCGATGGTGCTGGTGCAGTAGGCCATGCGTTGGACAAGGTAGATGGATTGAAACTGCAAGTCCTTGGTCTTTCTCCATCTACATACAAGTCTTCTGAGGGCACGTTTCTGTTCTCTCAGATGGGTGGAGTACCAGGGTGCGCGAGGTTGACAAGTTTTAGGAGGAGCGCATGTTGGAGCCTTGGAGGCTTTGGTGATGGTAGAGTTCTAGGTATTAACCATTGCGTCGAGGTCTGAATGATATAGTGAATCCTCAAGGGTGAGGGATGGTCATTTGGATGAAGGAGGGTTCACTGAAGGTGCAGAATCTTCTTGCTGTAGGAAGACTGGGTAGAGGAGGGTAGGTGCAATGGAAGGATGGTAGAGTGAAGGTTATTAAGTAGTGATCTGACCATGGGTCTGGGATGGAAGTGGGAGAAATGAGGTGGGATGAGGAGAGTAGGTCAATGGGGAGGAAGAGCATGTCAAGGGCACCTCCTTTTGAGAGTGTAGGGTTGTTGATGATCTGTGTAAAATGTAAATCATTCATGGATTGAAGGAAGGCATTGCTTTGACTGATGTTGGCTGAGGGACGATTAAAGTCATCAAGGAGAATAATGTGCTGTTGGTGGGAGGCCTGGGAACATACAGTCTCCAGGAGCATGTCAAGCTGGTCAGCATTATGGTGGGGTGCTCTGTAGACAAGACAGATGATGAAGTGTTTGTTTGATATAATGAGGGTATCTAGGCCTTGAGAGGATGTTGAGCTGGCTGTTGCAAATTGGAGGCGCTTGTTTGAATGTATGCAGACTCCTCCACCTCTGATGATATTATGTGGACAGTTGTGGATAATGTGGATGCCCATGTTCCCTGTAAAATAGTTATCTCCAAGTTATAATGCCCTGTTCAATGTAATTTCAGTTTGTTCAATGTAAACCGCACTGATGCAGAATAGCGTGGTATATAAGAGAATGCAAATAAATAAATAAATGTTTAGCTGGTTGAGCAAGACATTGTCAGTGTCAGTGAACCGTGTCTCAGTAATGCATAAGAGATTGATTTCATCATCAATGATATGGTCAGAGAGGGTCTGTATTTTGTTACGGGCGGAGTGTGCGTTAATTAGACTGCATTTGATTGTGCTGTCTGGGTGATCATTGGGAGTGGTTAAAGGCTCGGTGAGAGGGCATGTGGGAATGTGGAGTAGATGGGAGGGTCTTTTGCAGTGGTAGGTGTCTTGTGAGAGCCATGGAGAAAGTGTGATGGATGTTGGTGTGTAAATAATAGGTCTGAGGGAGGGGAGGGGAGGGTTGAGCGGGTGAAAGGCAGCATGTGAATAGGGAGGAGAGGTATATGAGGGCATGTCACTTTTGGAGGTGGGACATGGTTATCTGCTATTTCTGGTGGCAGTAAGGATGAAGAATTGTGGTAAGTGGTCTGGTTGATCAGAGTGGGTGGCTATGTAGTTGGTACACTCTGAGGTAGCGTAAACATAAGGAGGAGAATAGTTGTTGAGATACCCGAGGTGGCTAGAAGGTGAGTGTAAAATTGCTGGAGCGGAGTGGCAGTTGAAACGTGGGAGAGATGGTAAGGCAGTGCAGGAGTATTCTGAATTAAATAGAATGGAAGGTGCATAAAAATAAAGAGCAATTTAGAAGTATAGAGGAGCAGGGCAGTATATGATATTTGATATAGTAGAGCAAGACAATGCAGATTATCGGCAAGCTTTGAGGCAGTATGAGGTTAACAGCGATCTAAGGCAAAGCAGAAGGATAACTTACAAGAACTGCAGGAAATTGTGGTGCTGCAGTAGAAATTAACACAGATGAGAGTTATTTAATACACCTCATGCCTGCACCTAAGGGCCACGCCAAAGAGCCCTCTGGTGAAGTCCTCAGGTGCAGGCCCGCCAGGCAAGAGCATGTCTAATGGTGCTCTACTTTTAAATTTAAATGTCCGGTGCTCCTCTTTGGCCCGATTGGCCTTGGCATGGGGAGCAGGGAGGGGCTTGCCTGCCTGCTCCCTTCCCCAATGCCAATCGCGCCCAAAGTCCTGCTGTTCCTGTGCCTAATGGCACTCTGCTTTTAAATTTAAATGTCCGGTGCTCCTCTTCGGCCCGATTGGACTTGGCGATGGAGAGCAGGGAAGGGTTTGCCTGCCTGCTCCCTTCCCCAATGCCGATCGGAGCTGAAGTCCTGCTGTTCCCATGCCTAGTGACAGAGTAGATCAAATTGGTGGAGGGGTTGCACTCTGTGTTAGATAGGAAATTGAGTCACACAGGATTAAAGTTTTGCAGGAGGCAAAATACACCGTAGAATCTCTATGGATAGAAATTCCATGTAAAAAGGGGAAGGTGATGGTAGTGGGAGTGTACTACCAACTGCCTGGCCAGAATGAACAGATGGATGATGAAATGCTAAAAGAAATCAGCGAAGCTAACAAAGTTACAACACAGTAATAACGGGTGATTTCAATTACCCCAGTATCGACTGGGTCAGTGTCACAGCATGGCATGAAATATATGACCGCTTCTTCAAGCAGCTGATTCATGAATGGACAAGAGGGGAAGCTATTTTGGATCTAGTACTTAATGGAACACAGAATCTGGTGCAAGAGATAAGGGGGTAAGGCCATTTGGCAATAGTGATCATAGTATGATCGGATTTGATTTAATAAATAGAGGAAGGATGGCAAGTGAATCCACAGTACTACCTTTTAGCTTCCAAAAGGGAGATTATGATTAAATGAGGAAAATAGTTAAGAAAAAACTAAAAGGAGGTTAAAGATTTACATCAAGCATGGGTGTTGTTTAAAAATAATATTTTGGAAGCCCAGACTAGATATATTCCACGCTTTAAAAAAAGTGGAAGGAAAGCCAAACACCTGCCAGCATGATTTAAAAGTAAGGTCAAAGAGGCTGTTGTAGCCAAAAATCATCTTTCAGGAATTGGAAAGAGGAGCCAAATGATGAAAATGGAAAAAACAGACGTACTAGCACGTTTGATGCAAGGCACTGAGTTGCCACATTGCTTACAAAACAGTTTGGAAGAGTTGATATTGCAGAGTTGTTAAGGCTGCACTTTTCTCTTTCATTAGCTGCAGCTGATCTCAGCGTTCTGGTTTTTAAAAAAAAATGCTGACTTTGTCATGCCTAACTCAACTTCACTGATTATGCCTTAGGCAGGAGTTCCCCTATGTGGTGATTTTCAGCATTGCAGGCAACTTAATAAGCAGCATCCAGTCCTTGTCCTCACTACTGATATTATTTGAGAACTTAAGGGTTCATAAAGACCAAAGGTTTGGGAGTCAGATTTTTGGAATTGGAGGATATATTTTGGAACCATATCCACCTTGAAAGTCCTGGAGTGACAGCTGCCAAATCCAATCATAATTTCTCTATGAGATCTGCAAATTTGGCTCCGTGAGTATTCTGCTCCAGTTTGAGCCTAGGCAGACAAAATCTCTGCTGCGGGTTCCCAATAGGGCTAGTGTATGGCAGGTAGTTCTTGCAGCAGTACCTTGATTAGTCCTGTACACATTGGTATTCCCCAGTCACGTCTAAATCTTGTGGACTTTGACATTTATTTATTTAAACAAGTTTTGAATCCCGCTTTTTCCTTCAATCAAAGCGGTCACACTACAATACAACACATTACATTACAATACAAGGTTATACAGAGGTGAGGGAAACGTGTATCAGTCTTCATTACATCAGAGCAGTAGCAAATGGGATTACATAACACAGGGAGTACAGTACAGTACATACACAGTACATACATACTATAACTACACAGTATACATTACATCATGTCATGGGTTACATTACATACTGTCTGCAAGGGGAGTAAACCGGCCCTACCACTGTGCCCCGCCTAAGGGCCACACAAAAGGGCCCTTTGGCATGGCCCTTAGGCACGGGCCCGCCTGCCATGTACAGTTCTTTTAAAGTGTTGCCTGATGCGCCCCGATTGGGCCTTGGTGGGGGGAGCGGGAGGGTTGAGCAGCTCCCGCTTTCTCCCCGACATCCGATCGGCAGCCTGGTTGTGGAGAGAGAAGAGAAGAGGCAGTTACCTGCCGGGTGAGTCCATTTAAAGTCTGCCTGATGCGCCCCGATTGGGACTTGGTGGGGGGAGCGGGAGGGGCGAGCAGCTACCGTGTCCTCCCCCGATGTCATACCTAGAATGACATATCTAGAATAACGCTTAACACTTAACCTGAAGGCTCCAAGTAATCTAGCCGTACTGAGAGAAATGACTGAAAACTTAGTATCCAATTTTGTTGACTCGCTTTGTGCAAGTAGCGAAGTTGCGATAGGAGTGCTGGGCTAGGGTGCTTAAGGATGGCCACTTCAAAATCATATGCGACATCTCTCTCTAAGTTTGCTAGATCTTCAGACTCCCCGTCCACAAACTCCTCGCCCTCAACAGAGGGAAGCTCCACCTCAAAAATTACTTCCTCCGTACTGCAAGCTCCGGTTACGAAAGCTGACTTCCTGGAAATTCTGAAAGAACTTAAACTCTTCCGGCAAGATTTTACCAAGGTGGTGAGTGATATCCAGATGGACCTCAAGTCACTGGATGACCGAGTCACACAAACTGAGATCAATATCAGGGAGCAAATGGATTCGGCCGTGGCTTTCCAGTCCAAAATTCACAAATTGGATCATCTCACAAAAGACCTTAGGGAGCAACAAGACGAACTGGAGAATCGCCAAAGACACAATAATATCAGAGTGTTTGGACTTCCAGAACAAAACGGAGAACGAGAAAATACCATGGCTCTAATGCAGGAGGTTTTTGCCTTCTGCGTTCCAACGGCTCCTAACCCGATACGGCTGGAAAGGGCTCATCGGAGCTATGGAGCTAGAAGGTCTGCCAGTACGCAACCACGAGCTATAATCGCCTGTTTCAGCTTTTTTGACGATAAAGTTGCTTTAATGAGAAGTCTACGGGGCAAATGTGCCGTGGTTTTTAAAGGCCAAGAGATTCAGATATATCAAGACCTATCTCAATACACTCTGGAGAGGCAAAGAAGTTTCAAGCCCTTAACCCAAGCACTGCAAAAGTCCGCTACCCCATACCAATGGAGCTTTCCTTTTGTCTTAATATTCGATTGGAACAATTGTGCACAAAAAAATTCGGATTTGTCAACAGCAATGGAATTTCTTGACCTGATACAGCATGGGGAAAAAAATCCACATCAGAGAAATACGAACGGAGAGTGGGAGACTTCATTACCAAAGAGGCGGAAAGTTCCTAGATCCTGCAAGATGTCCAGTTCCGATCAAGAACCAACTCATCAGAATGAGATGGACATTTCAGCTCCTACATGAGTGTCTTATGCCTGTCTTTCTCTTATGAGGGCTTACAGTGTTTATTATCTACCCCTGCCAGTGTTGGTTTAGGGTTTAATCCACCAACACTGGCTGGGCGTTTATTGTTGTTTTAAAGGATCTGAGGGGTGAGGGTTCAGAGGGTGGGTAAGGGCGGGTTTCGGGGCAGGGTGTTGAGAAAGGGAGGTTCTTATGGAGGTGTTGCTAGAGGCATAGAAATGGGAAATAAGAGAAGCTTTTCTTAGGATTGTATGTACTTATATTAATGGTTAGGGGGTTGGGTGGGAGGTGGGGATGTTTGTATACACTTGTACACAATGCCTTCACCATTGACATTAGTAATGTCACAATCTTTGGGATGTTTTTCTGTTTGGTATACTTCCTGCTTATATAAGAATGTTGGGGGGGGGGGTAGGGAGGGATGGGGAAGGGTGGGGAGGGGGTGAGGAGGGTTCTCTGACCTCTGTAGTAGACAGCTAACTATGGGAATGCGGGATATTCTTTCCGATCAGCAGAGCTATTTGGGATGGGGGGATAGCAGATGGTGGGTGATAGATTCTGTTCTTCTTTATTTTGGGAAGGTCGTCAAGTGGCTTCTCTCAATGATTGGGAATGGTTAGGGCACTCTCGTAATCCTTGTAAGCGTAGAAGGGTTACATAAGAACATAAGATATGCTATACTGGGTCAGACCAAGGTCCATCAAGCCCAGTATCCTGTTTCCAACAGTGGCCAATCTAGGTCATACGTACCTAGCAGTTTCCCCAAAAGACACAGGTTCCACAATGCTTGTACTAGGTCAAGCATTGATATCCTGGGTCCCTTTTTAATAATGGTTTTTGGACCTTTTCTCCAGGAACTTGTCCAAACCTTTTTTAAACCCAGCTACACTAACAGTCTTTACTACATCCTCCGGTAACAAATTCCAGAGTTTGATTACACGTTGAGTGAAAAAATATTTTCTTTTATTAGTCTTAAATTGTTTACCCTGTAGCTTCATTGCATATCCCCTAGTCTTTCTATATTCTGATAACGTAAACAATCTGGACCAGTTATCTAGTGAAAAAGTTGAGATAGTTTTTCTGCAAGAAACCCACTTTTCCCTGCAAGATCACTTCAATTCTGCTAGAAGTAGATTCCCACAAATATATCTGACTAATTTCTTCTCCAGGAAGAGAGGGGTTGCTATTTTACTTTCTCCGACATGCCCCTTTCAGCTCTTAGAACAATTCATAGATCTGGAGGTTTGCTTTTTACTTTTGGTGGGCTCTATAAATGGGATTACTTTGACATTAGTGAACGTCTATCTTCCCCCTGCTTCGGTAGGGAGTTCCTTGTTGGATCTGTCTGAAGTACTCCAGAAGTATCAGCAAGGGGAACTAATTGTCAGAGGGGACTTTAATTGTGTGCATACTGAAAGGGATCGCTCTGGAACTCGAGTCTCTAGGATCACGCCGATGAAGGTATTGGGGGATTGGCTTTCACATTTTGATCTTTGTGATGTTTGGAGACATCTACACACTTCAGAAAGAGACTATATCTTTTATTCTAGGGTACACGATTGTCATTCTCGAATTGATATGTGGTTGGTTTCATGCTCAGGGATTTCATGGATGACCCAAGCCACCATTGGAACCATGGGTCCTTCGGATCATGCGATTATAACCATTGATTTTTCTTTGTGAGAATCTGAAACCCCTCCACTCCGCTGGTCCTTGCCGCATGGCTTTTTGCTAAACCAAGAATTCGCTTCCACAGTAAGGAAAGGCTGGAGGGAGTTTTTAGTATTTAATGATACTGCAGAGATATCTAGAGCGCTTTTGTGGGTGGCAGGGAAGGCTGTTTTACGGGGGCAACTCATCTCGCTAGCGAGTGCCTTCAAAAAGAAATTGGAGGCTAGACAGAAGGAATTGCAGTGTGAGATTGCTGATTTGGAAAAGGCCCACAGACGCAGTGGGAGTTTCAAGGTGTGGAAGGTGTTAACTGGCCGTAGGGGGGAGTTGGAGGCACTTGAGTCGGAACGGATTGCGTCGCTGCTATTGCGGACCAGACAGAGATTCTATGAAGAGGGGAATAAGGCAGGGAAGTTGTTAATGTGGCAATTGAAACAACAACATCAACGTCATAAGATAGCAGCGATCAAATCCCCTCAGGGTCAGGCCTTGCATGGCTCCAAAGATATAGCAGCAATTTTTGCAAAGTTCAATGACCAGTTATATACGAGTGCATCCTCAGCAGCAGCCTTAGATATTAGGGAATGGTTGTGGGAGGCTTCTCTCTCACAGCTTTCTTCAGAATGTCGGGAGCACTTGGATCGTCCATTTACCCTTCAGGCATTATTACAAGCTATGCGGAACCTCAAATCCACAAAGGCAGCAGGGCCGGTATAAGGTGTTTCCAGATTTATTTGCTCCGACTTTATTGACAGTTTTTAATGAGATTCTCTCCAAGGGAATACTTCCAGTTTCCTTTTATCAGGCGACCATTGTAGTAATCCCCAAAGCAGATAAAGATCCATTACATAAGAACATAAGATATGCCATACTGGGTAAGACCAAGGTCCATCAAGCCCAATATCCTGTTTCCAACAGTGGTCAATCTAGTTCATAAGTACCTAGCAGTTTCCACAAAAGACACAGGTTCCACAATGCTTGTATTGTGTCAAGCAGTGATATCCCAGGTCCCTTTTAATAATGGTTTTTGGACCTTTCCTCCAGGAAATTGTCCAAACCTTTTTTAAACCCAGCTACACTAACAGCTTTTACTACATCCTCCGGTAACAAATTCCAGAGTTTGGTTACATGTTGAGTGAAAAAATATTTTCTCTTATTAGTCTTAAATAGGTTACCCTGTAGCTTCATTGCATGTCCCCTAGTCTTCCTATATTCTGATGACATAAACAATCGATCTACGTATACCCGTTCCACTTCATTCATTAATTTATAAACCTCTATCATATCTCCCCTCAGCCGTCTCTTTTTCAGGTTGAAGAGCCGTAACCTTTTTAGCCTCTCTTCATAAGATTATTCTTCCATCCCCTTTACCATTTTGGTGGCTCTTCTATGAACCTTTTCTAATAATGCTATATCCTTTTTAAGATATGGCGACCAGAATTGCACACAATATTCAAGGTGCGGTCTCATCATGGAACGATATAGAGGCATTATAATATCTTTTGTTTTATTTTCCATTCCTTTCCTTATGATACCTAGCATTCTATTTGCTCTCTTGGCCGCCACTGCACACTGGGCCGAGGGTTTTAACATGTTATCCACAATGCCGCCTAAATCTTTTTCCTGGGTGGTGGTTCCTAATGTGGAACCTTGCATCGTGTAACCATAGTTCTAACTATCATCCGATATCTCTGCTGAACTTAGATTACAAACTTTTCACCACGGTATTAGCTAACCGTCTGGCTACTTTAATTCCTGATATTGTGCACCCTGATCAGACGGGATTCAGAAAAAATAGATATGATTTTGAAAATGTGCGAAGGTTTTTTAACGTGTTGCAGGGTCTAAGATCTAAAGTGGGATTGTATGGCATCCTTTCTTTGGATGCGGAGAAAGCCTTCAACAAACTAGAATGGGCTTATCTTTTACAGGTCCTGCAGTAATTCGATTTTGGGGTTTCATTTTGTAAGTGGATTGCTTCTTTACATGCCATTCCTCAAGCCTCGGTATTCATAAATGGTTTTAGTTCCCCATCCTTTGCACTGGGTAGAGGTACTAGACAGGGCTGCTCTCTCTCACCTTTGTTATTTGCCCTTGCAACGGAACCATTAGCGGTACATATTAGATTACGAGCTGAGGAACTTGGTATCCACCTTGGTGCTAGCTGGCACTCTATTTCGCTGTATGCAGATGATACACTCATTTATCTCAGTATACCTTCCAAAACTCTCCCAATTGTAATATCGATCTTAGATCGCTTTTCACATATATCCGGATTTACGGTTAACATGCAGAAGTCAACATTACTTAGCTGCATATCTAGATCCTCAAACAAATTAATATCTAGTGGAGGAGAGTTCCTGGTGGTGGATCATTTCTGGTACCTGGGTATTATAATACATAGAGATTTATTGCAGTTGTATACCTTGAACTATCTTCCCCTTATCAAAACTCTTAGACGCGACATGGACCGTTGGGGATCTTGTTCGATCTCTTGGCTGGGTCGGATAAATACGTATAAGATGTTGGTCTTACCCAAGCTACTTTTTCTTTGTATGCAGTTACCAATTTTTCTTCCTAAAGCCTTCTTCAAAAATCTATGACAGGCGTTATTGTACTTTCTGTGGAATGGAAATCACCCCTTAATTAGTTGGCAGATTCTTACGCTACCAAAATGGTTGGGAGGGTTAGGGCTTTCGGACACGGAGTTGCATTTGTTTACGATCTCTGTTACTCTGATGAATTAATGCGAAAGCAGATTGGGCTTCCCTGGAAAAGGAATGGTTAAAGTCGATTCCTTTAGAAGCGTTGCCTTTCCTTAGTGACTCAAAGGAGGTGGCACAGGCCCGGGCGCACCCTTTCATTGGGCCATGTTGGGTGGCTTGGCGTAAGATATGTCGACACTTCAGAATTGGTGCTTCTCAATCACCTTATCTAATTTTAGGAGCTTTGGGATTTGTAAGAGACTTGAATAAAGGATGGAACTCGGAACTTTCCACAATACGATTGTCCTCGTTATATGAAGGTTCACGTCCCTTGCCTAAGAGACAAGTGGAGGAGCGTATAGGTTTCCCTTTATCCCAGTTTCAATATCTTCAATTACATCATTGCCTGGATACTTAGTCCTTAAAGTCAGTTCTGGTAAAATGTCCTACATGTTGGGAAATCGAACTCTTTGAATCTAGACGATTACCCGCTTTCATTGCACGGTTGTATCGCAAGTTAGCGGAAGACCTACCTATGCTCTCCACTTTGAAGCTCCCTCAGAGGAGATGGGAAACAACCTTACCGGGGAAAAACAGGATTTCTGCTTAGAAATTTATCAATACTGTGATAAGGAAGCTTATCATAGCTCAGGAAGGAGCTATAGAAAAGGCGAAGTGACTCTGAACAAGCAACCTGTCAGTTCTGGTAGAAATAAGAAAACCAAATTTTCCCATAAAAGACTACCAGTCCCAGAATGCATCAGGTTTCCAACAGCCATTAGAGGAGCTGAAGTGGGGAAATGTGTGTTCAATCAGGAGGGATATGAGGTAATCCCCAAGCACTCATCTCAAAGGGCAGGGCCTGATTCAGCACAGCTGCGCTGTACTAGGGTGGAGCACTCATCAAAGCAGAATAAAGGTAGAGTTTATTCTACAGAGAATTATCCTCAGAATTATCCTCAGTTTCATCTGGAGGATCATCAGAAGCAGAAGCCAGTGCGGACGGACAGAGAGGGCAAGAAACCCTTTGGAAGAAAGAAGAGAAAAGCATTTGGGAGGTCTAAAGGAGTCCAGAGCAGTACGTATACTGGGAGACATTCAAAAGACCAGCGTACACCATTGGACTGGGGAAAACCAGAGGAGTGGTGCTGCAGAGCTAGGCATCTCCAGACGGTACCTGTGAGGGAGACGGCTGCACTTGGAAGGGACCCTAGGACCCGTGCCAGAAGGTATGTGAAGAGAGATCCAGTGTCCAGGGATCTGGATTGGAAGGCTGGACATAAGAACTAGACTACAAACTGGCCAGGCTATTTAGAGAGGAACTCTAACAGCAATGGAAGCTCAGGTATGAACACTGATCTATGCCCTAGCTATAACCTTGAAAGACAGCAGGGAAACAAGTATTCTCCTGAGAGTGCTACATTGAGAAATTCCTCTGTGCCAATCCATGATATTGAACCCATGATTGTTGAAGAAGGGGGAGCGGTCTTAGATACAGGCTGTGAATATATGGATTGCTCTCTGTCTAAACTCCTTTGGTAATTTTCTGTTACAAAGTACAACAACCATCACAAAGAAATACCAACTTGTTCTTTAATCTACTCAGAAAAGCTCCTGAAGTAGGATGTGGGCCACGCAGTAGAAAGCAAGCCAGCTAAGGGGTTTCAGCTGGATAACTGCTAGAAATTGAGCCTTACCTAATTGCTTGTGAGCTCTGAGGGAATCACTTCTGAGTCTATGTGTGAAGATATAAGAAGTTAACCTGAAAAGAACAGTTTTTCCCTTCTTTGTGGGTTTTGCTTGTTGTTTGAAACACTGCTAAGAAAATATTAGCTAAAGCCTACAGAAAAGACCAGTTTGTTACCAACCAGGTCTTTATTCTTTTCATTTGATTGCCTGACAAGTTCAACTGTTGTTTTCCTGATTTTGTTTTTCCAAGTTTAACACTGCAAGCAAGTATCCTGTTTTATGTGCTACCAAGCATATCTGTGTTGGGAGAAATAACCCCATAAATAAATATCTTATTGGCTTTACACTCAAGCACTACTAATTATTGTGAGCAGCTGTGTCTGGTGTGAATGGACTGCATTTCCCACAATCCCTTGCAAATCATATTGATATATGCACTTGCCAAGACTGTGAACATTCTCACCCAGGCAGCCGTCTGACAATACTCACATTCATGTTCTATTTCATTGGGATTAATTCATACTCAACTGAGAATTCTATATCGGTTGTCAATCACGCCACAACATCTATTTCATTGTGTGATAAGGAAGCTTATCATAGCTCAGGAAGGAGCTATAGAAAAGGTGAAGTGTCTCTGAACAAGCAACCTGTCAGTTCTGGTAGAAATAAGAAAACAGAATTTTGCCATAAAAGACTACCAGTCCCAGAATGCACCAGGTTTCCAACAGCCATTAGAGGAGCTGAAGTGAGGAAACGTGTGTTCAATCAGGAGGGCTATGAGGTAATCCCCAAGCACTCATCTCAAAGGGCAGGGCCTGATTCAGCACAGCTGCGCTGTGCTAGGGTGGAGCACTCATCTAAGCAGAATAAAGGTAGAGTTTATTCTACAGATCATCATCATCTTGGAGATCTTCATGATCTTGGACAGCTTCATCATCTGGAGGATCATCAGAAGCAGAAGCCAGAGCGGAAGGACAGAGAGGGCAAGAAACCCTTTGGGAGAAAGAAGAGAAAAGCATTTGGGAGGTCTAAAGGAGTCCAGAGCAGTACGTATACTGGGAGACATTCAAAAGGCCAGCATACACCATTGGACTGGGGAAAGCCAGAGGAGTGGTGCTGCAGAGCTAGGAATCTCCAGATGGTACCTGTGAGGGAGACGGCTGCACTTGGAAGGGACCCTAGGACCCGTGCCAGAAGGTATGTGAAGAGAGATCCAGTGTCCAGGGATCTGGATTGGAAGGCTGGACATAAGAACTGGACTACATACTGGCCAGGCTATTTAGAGAGGAACGCTAACAGCAATGGAAGCTCAGGTATGAACACTGATCTATGCCCTAGCTATACCCTTGAAAGACAGCAGGGAAACAAGTATTCTCCTGAGAGTGCTCCATTGAGAAATTCCTCTGTGCCAATCCATGATATTGAACCCATGATTGTTGAAGAAGGGGGAGAGGTTATAGATCCAGGCTGTGAATACATGGATTGCTCTCTGTCTAAACTCCTTTGGTAATTTACTGTTACAAAGTACAACAACCATCACAAAGAAATACAAACTTGTTCTTTAATCTACTCAGAAAAGCTCCTGAAGTAGGATTTGAGCCACGCAGTAGAAAGCAAGCCAGCTAAGGGGTTTCAGCTGGGTAACTGCTAGCAATTGAGCCTTACCTAATTGCTTGTGAGCTCTGAGGAAATCACTTCTGAGTCTATGTGTGAAGATATAAGAAGTTAACCTGAAAAGAACAGTTTTTCCCTACTTTGTGGGTTTTGTTTGTTGATTAAAGCACTGCTAAGAAAATATTAGCTAGAGCCTACAGAAAAGACCAGTTTGTTAAAACCAGGTCTTTATTCTTTTGCTTTGATTGCCTGACAAGTTCAGCTGTTGTTTTCCTGATTTTGTTTTTCTAAGTTTAACACTGAAAGCAAGTATCCTGTTTTATGGGAGGAGCTGTAGGCAGCAAATAAAGAGAGCCGCCGCCGGCGGGAAGGGCACCATCTTCCTTCCTTCCCCCCTGATCGGGGACGCCGACCCTGCCTGCCAGCTCTCCCGTGCAGCACCTCCGGCCCAGTCGGGGCTGTGGGAGGGGGAGGAGCTGTAGGCAGCAAATAAAGAGAGCCGCCGCCGGCGGGAAGGGCACCATCTTCCTTCCTTCCCCCCTGATCGGGGACGCCGACCCTGCCTGCCAGCTCTCCCATGCAGCACCTCCGGCCCAGTCGGGGCTGTGGGAGGGGGAGGAGCTGTAGGCAGCAAATAAAGAGAGCCGCCGCCGGCGGGAAGGGCACCATCTTCCTTCCTTCCCCCCTGATCGGGGACGCCGACCCTGCCTGCCAGCTCTCCCGTGCAGCACCTCCGGCCCAGTCGGGGCTGTGGGAGGGGGAGGAGCTGTAGGCAGCAAATAAAGAGAGCCGCCGCCGGCGGGAAGGGCACCATCTTCCTTCCTTCCCCCCTGATCGGGGACGCCGACCCTGCCTGCCAGCTCTCCCGTGCAGCACCTCCGGCCCAGTCGGGGCTGTGGGAGGGGGAGGAGCTGTAGGCAGCAAATAAAGAGAGCCGCCGCCAGGCGGGCCCGCGCCTGGTCGGGCCCGCGCCTGAGGGCCTCGCCAGAGGGCCCTTTGGCGTGGCCCTTAGGAGTGGCACGACAGGAGATCAAGGCAACACTGATCGTCAGCGCACCGAGAGAAGGTAACCTCAATGACAATCGTACAGCATGAGCTCCCCTGGCTCTGAGCTGTTTCTCCTCTTGATCTGTATACCCCTGCTGAACACTACGAGGCAGCAACAGATTAGCCCGCCTATCCCACAAGACTGCTCTGTCTCGCAACACCAGGCAACCCCCTGTGGAAACCAGATGTCATATGCATTTTAACCTTACTGTGTAAACATAGAGTTAAGAATATCTCAGAGCTATGTCCATTCATACATAAAATTATGACCATCTTACTCTACCTAACATTAATTACCTGAACAATATTGTCTCATATGTGTTCTGTACTTGCTCACTGCACCAGTTAACTAATGAGTGCTTGTGGTTAGGGATGTCTAACAGCATTTGTTACATTGTATTTGTTACATTGTTTACATTGCTCAATTCTATATTTATTACATTGTTTCTACTACAGATCCAATGCTACAAGTTGAAAATTGAAACATTGTTTATACTTATTTACCTCACCTAACAACTGGCAACCACACCAACTGTATCACATTTTCCTCTGCCACTTTGCACCGGCACAGATAGACCCAAAATGAAGCACATAATCCTCACACTATTGAGTCTCTACCTGCTACTCACTATTTTGCCATCCAGCTCACTAGCACTAATGACATCACAAAACCACATCCCAACGCTCTATACTAGCGGAAGAAAATGGCCCAATGACTCCAACAACCTTTATCATGGAGCGAGCTATCCACGCCGCCCCCATCTAGTTCATATCCCTCTACAAAATTCCCCAAAACTAAAGCAAAATAAACGCCCACACACTAACAGCCTGAAGTGCGCACTCATTAACTCTCGATCACTTCGCAAAAAATGGCCAGCAATCACTGAAACAATAACTCATCATAATTTAGATATCATTATGATTACCGAGACCTGGCTCTCACCGGAAGACAATACCATCCTCAACCAACTTCTCCCACCCAACTTCGTTACTTTCACCAGCCACAGGCAAAACAAAAGGGGTGGAGGAGTTGCCATCATCACCAGATCTGACCTTCAATTCAAAATGGAGGACGCCAGCAACACCAATTCCCTTGAAACATTATCTATTTCCAACCACTCTTGCTCCATAAACCTTATTTATAGAGCGCCCTCTGCAGATCCAGACAACCTCTCCAATATCATAAACTTAGCATCAAACACCCATGTTCCACATAAACCTAACTGGATACTAGGAGATTTTAACTTACCATCCCTACAGGACAATCAAGCAGCCGCCTTCACAGAAGCCCTAGATATCTTGGGATACACCCAATTGGTTCATGAACCTACACACACAAAGGGCAACGTTCTCGACCTGATATTCGCCCCACAAACGGTGCTTCAGCAAGCACAAAACATCACATTATCACTAACAGCAGTTCCATGGTCGGATCATAAGCTCATTTCCTTTCAAATTCCGACCCCCATCAAGTCACTGAGACCCATTACGAACTCACAAACAAACACAACCGCAAATACCAGAAGATTTCACCCATTTAACAAAGAACGCATCCTGGCTGAAACAAACTCTCTCCTTGACAATACCTCACAAGACCTAGATGTCCTAATCTCCACGTGGAACAGCAGACTCAGCTCGATCGCAATCCGTCCCCCCACATCTAAAGCCCCAAAGAAAAGACCATCCGCACCATGGTTCACAGCTGACCTAAGGGCGTCACTAACCCTCCTACGAAGATCGGAAAAACGCTGGAGGAAATCACGTACCAGCAGTGACCAAGCAGCATACATCCAACTCCTACACACACATCGTAGGGCAGTCACAGACAAGATGAAACAACATCACACTGACACTCTGAAACGTTCTCTAAACAAACCGCATGACCTCTTCAACCTGGTCAAATATCTTGCCAAAGAACCGACCCCGGAACGCACAGGATCTATACACCCACAGGATTACGCCGCATTTATGCAATCAAAACTATGCAAGACTGACAAGATGATGATACCAGACCCTCCTGATGACAAAGCACGCACAGCGTTTCTAACCACTTTTACCACTCCGTCTAAGAGAACTATCGAAGATACCATTGCTACCCTAAATACCTCCACTTCATACTCAGATCCATGTCCAGCATTCTGGATAAAAGATCTGTGATCCGACCTTGCCCCAATCTTAGCTAAAATGATAGAATTATCATTCAGCACCGGGTCATTCCCATCCACGCTCAAACAGACCTCCGTTAGACCGCTGCTTAAAGACACCAAATTAGACCCTCAAAAGGTCGAGTCTTACAGACCCATATCCAGTATCCCGATGCTCGCCAAAATCGTTGAAAAAATAGTCTACAGGCAGCTGCAAAATCATGTGGACACTAATGCACCTCTAGATCCATCACAACACGGGTTCAGAGAGTCACACGGAGTAGAAACACTACTCACTACTCTTTTCAACACCATAATCTCAGGTATTGACAACTCACATACAGGTTTCGCACTTATCTTTCTAGATATTGCGGCAGCCTTTGACTCAGTCCGCCACGAGATTCTCCTGATTCGACTAAGAGAGAAAGGCATTACCGAAACAGCGCTTGAGTGGTGTAGGTCTTACCTGTCTGGAAGATGGCAACATGTACGAACAAACGGAACCACATCCGAGCCATTCCTACAAAGTCAAGGAGTCCCTCAAGGATCCTCCCTATCGTCACTTATGTTTAACATTTATATCCAACCCATCTGTAACATCATCAGATACTTCAATGTGAGTTGCATGATTTACGCAGACGATGTCCTACTGTACCTGCCAATATCACTAGATTGCCCGGACCTCACCCCACTAACCAACTGCTTCAATGCAATATCAGAATGGCTCCTCTCCCAAAATTTGCGTATCCAACATAAGAAAACTGAGGTCCTGTTCATCTCTAGAAATCCAGAATTCACTCCACCTAACCAACTGGAAGTAGACAACGCCAAACTACAAGTAAAATCATCCATACGGTATCTCGGAGTCACATTGGATCAGAACCTCAACATGAAGCAACACATAGCAAAAATAGTAAGAGCAATCTACTTCAAGATCAGATCCCTCAGGCACATACGCCCTCTACTCGAGCTGAGCGACTTCCGTACCATCTTCCAAGCCCTCATCATCCCTCATTTTGACTATGCAAACGCCATCCTACAAGGACTCCCCCAGACAACCCTACATCCCTTACAACTCGCCATGAACTGCGCTGCGCGAATCCTCTTTGGAGCACCAAGGAGAGAGCACATCACACCTCTCCTGATGCAGCTTCACTGGCTCCCCATCCAAGCCAGGATTAGCTTCAAGACCCTAGTGATGACATTCAAAGCCATCAACGGGTTATCCGCCTCCTCAATATGTGACCTCATACAACCACCCACACCCAACAGGATAAGAAGAACCTCTGCAGCCAACATGCTAGCAATACCAAAAGTTATGACAAGATGCGCCATATCAACTTCAAACAGAGCCTTCAGTCTGAGTGCCCCAAGCCTCTGGAACTCCCTACCACCACACATCAGAGCTATCCCCAACTTGAGCCAGTTTAGGAAGGCCTTAAAACACTTCCTCTTCATTAAATACCTCACAGCCTCCCCCGAACCCCAGCCACCATGTATGAGCAACACATAATAATTCCATCTCTCATATATACAGTTACCTTGTTCAATGTTCCACACATGTAGATAGTTTCCCCTGTTATCCAAGTTTACTGCTCCTGTTCATTGTAATGACCTGACTCTTGTTTATTGTCGGATATTGTTTGTTCTATGTAAACCGCGCTGATCGCAAATAGTGCGGTATATAAGAGATGTAAATAAATAAAATAAATGTGCTACCAAGCATATCTGTGTTGGGAGAAATAACCCCATAAATAAATATCTTATTGGCTTTACACTCAAGCACAACTAATTATTGTGAACGGCTGTGTCTGGTGTGAATGGACTACATTTCCCACAATCCCTTGCAAATCTTATTAATATATGCCTTTGCCAAGACTGTGAACATTCTCACCCAGGCACCCGTCTGACAATTGGAAATGAGCAGATGATCCTTTATGCTGACGGCTGTGTGGTTATCGGGGTGACTTTGATCATATGTGGTGGCATTGTCCTCATGTTCAAAGTTATTGGAAGAAGGTTTGGGAACATCTCACGGGTTGTTTACAGATATCCTTCTCTTTGGACATGTTTGTTGGGGTCCTTCCTCATTCAGCCGGTAGTGCCCCTCTCCAGAGGGTGGCTCAGTCACTCTTGCTTGTGGCCAGATAGGTAATAGCTCGTTTTTGAAAACGCAGTACTGCGCCGTCTTTCATGGAGTGGTGCTCTAAGTTTTGGGAAATTTATCGGTTGGAAAAAATCACAGCCTCTGTACGTGGATTTCCCTTTCATGGAGAGGATATTTGGAGATTAGTGTTGCAAGATGTTGCAGGGTAATCGTTTCTTCAGGTGACCATATAAGTATTTAGCGAGCAATGGCTTTGATCCCTTATTATTCTTTACTCCTTCCTAATTTCTGGAGTTCTTGCTTTCTTCTTCTTCTAATAAATTCCCATTTATCATCTGGACTTAAAGAGGTCGGGGGGAGGGGTGGGGGGTTTAATGGGTGTGGGTAGGGGGGAGAGAGGGGGTTAGGGGAAATAATGAGCAGTGGTAGTTGAAACTTGGTCCCCTTGAGGACCTAATTCTCCTTGGTTTAACTCCTTGTGAGAAAGGATAGAAATTTTGGGGTTATGACCTTACTGAGGAGGGGTTCTTATCTTATCTTAGTCTAGTTTAATACTATATTTCTGCTAGCAGGGTTATTGCAGTTGCCTTGGTCTCTTCCAAGATTTAATAGTTGCATAGCTCCATGACTGGGTAAGATATCACATTATATGGCATGATTAGTGGTGTTCTGTTACTATGTCGTGTTATCACACCAGGTACTGCAGGGTTATGGCTTTATGTATTGTTCACAGTAAGGGATGCACAATAGGATATTGTTCTTTCTCTATCCCTTGTTCTTGTTTTCCTGTAGGATCAGCTTTGGGAAATATGTGTATGTGTATCTATATCGGTGTGTGTGTGTGTATTGTGACAAGGTCATCTATCCTGAGTATGGGGAGGTGAGAAACATAAGGAATTCACCCTAGTAAATGGTCCCCTTTTAGGAGTGCAGGGTGAGAAAGCCACAGCCACACCTAAGAACCAGAAAACCCCCAGCTGGAACAGGTTTCAGGCAGTGTCTAATAGAGTATGAGAGAGAGATTACAGGCACAAGGTCCAAAACCCTTACTTCAACAAGTTCCCTGATTACTCAAATACCAGAAGGCAGGGGGATTGCCAACACCTGGGAAGGAAGGAGGTGGGGCTAGAACCCTGGAGGTATAAGCCTATGCTAAGGTATACAGAGGGAGAGCAAGGAAAGGAGAAAAGAAGGAAGAAAGGAGGAGAGGGAGGAGAAGGCAGAGAAGGTGCTGACTCATGCAGAAGAGCCGAGCTACCAGGAGCTGAGAAAGCTGAATTCCCTGAAACAGGTTGGCAGCAGAGCTTGGAGTCAGGAAGTGGAGAAGCTCTCAGAGCACCGGAGAGGTTGTCAGCTGAGCAGTCTGTGGGTGAGTCAGAACCCATGTAGCTGGGAGAGCCAGTGGCAGACTTGGGGGAAGAAGACAGCCTTATGGATTGCTCTCTGTGCCAAGCTTTAGACATAAAGTCTTGAGGAACAGCCAGCCCTGAAAGAATTATCCTCCTTGAAAAGGTAATCATAAGAAACAGGCAGTGTGGTGGTAAATTCCCCATATGTTTTTAAAGGGGAAGTTTACTGAAGTATAAGGATAAGCAGGAAGCTGTGATTCATGCTTGTTATCCACCTGTGGTTT
Source organism: Ichthyophis bannanicus (assembly GCA_033557465.1). NCBI lineage: Eukaryota > Metazoa > Chordata > Amphibia > Gymnophiona > Ichthyophiidae > Ichthyophis > Ichthyophis bannanicus. The sequence goes on along the minus strand of CM066031.1, from coordinate 921,233,490 downwards.
GAACTGTGAAATGTCAAGAAGCCAATTTACCTGCTAGAAGAGTATTTCTTTGCTCCTCTGTTATGTGAAAAGCCTGTTGAGAGTTTTTGATGGCAGTCTGAATGTTTACTTCTTGTTTTGAGTTCAGTTGTACCTGAAATGCAGCCTAGAAGGAATTGAGGCTGATAGAAGCCAAACTGCCATAGAAGATTAAGCTTGTTTGGACTTTATGCTGTAATTAGCAAGGACTAAAAGGAAGGTGGCAGCCTTGTTATCAAAGGCTGTGCTTCTGAAAGTAAGAAGATTTTAAACAGCCATTTTGGGTTCTTTTGTTTACTTTGCCAACCATCTGCTGTACCTTGAGCAAATCCTACAGAAATAATCCTGTATTTGGTACTTTGAATTTTTTTGTGCGATATAAATTTTCTGTTATATGCCTTACCTCGGTGGCCTTAACTACAACCTTCTACCTGAAGCACAAACACATCTTAGCAGTACTACTTTTCCCAGAAGACACCACAAGGAAATAGGCTGCTAAGGCTGATAGGAGAAGGTTCCTCCAATAACCACGCCCCTCTAAAACTAGAGGCGAGTGGCTCGGGCATTTGACAGTATGTTGTTGTTGTTAAGTGCCGTCGAGTCGGAGTCGACTCATGGCGACCCTCTGGATAGCTATCCTAAATTGTGTTTGGTCTTCAGTCAGGCGGCTCATTGTTGACAGACTGGTTATATATGTGTGTGTATATATACATATACATATAAGTATGATGATGGATTTATATTTATCTATCCATAGAAAGGTATGTTTCTACAAGATAGGTTATAGGCTTTTCAGTTATAATTTGTGAGTATTGTCACGCCCTTGTCCCTGGCCTCTGGCTTAGAGGGGCGAGGTGACAGAGAACTTCTCCTGGTGAGCTCAAATAAACTAGCTTTTCCTCAGGTGGATTCTGGGACATGTAGTTTGGCTCTTAAGAAGAAGTGTAGTCATGGTCCGATGTTAAGGCAAATGACAGAATTTCTTTTAAAGTAAAGGTTCAAGTAAACTGTACACAGGAATTTTGTCCATTCAGGATTGTTTGTAACAGAGCATTTAGATCAGTATAACTGCTTCACAGTCTTTTAAACACATGCAGCTGGTTAACAACATTGCTCAGTCCTAGAGAAAAACAGCTCTGCTCAGCAAGGTAAAAATACTTCTTTTTAACCTTGTGTTTGTGAAGCACTTAATAACAAAAGAATAACTCAGTTCCTCTGGAACAACCTCTTCTTTCCCTCCTTCCTTTCAGGAAAGGTTTTTAAACTCAAAATAAGAAAACAAGTAACAAACATTCACAAGCTTTCTCGTCGGCGTGACTCAGCACTTTGCCTGAGAAATGCAAACACGTGGAGTTTTCTTCAAACCCAATTCCTGGCTCAATTCCAGTTACCTGCTTCTAGGAGACTTTCTCATTCATTGCTAGCCTTTAGCATAATGATTCCATGCTTGTAGCTTGACAAAGGGTACAGTCCATGGTGATATCTAGATCTTGCAAGTCCTCCCCTGCCAACTCAATCTGCATATCCTCTGGTGTTGTTAGGGCAGTGTCCTGTTCTGAGCTCTGGACACAGTGGACTGTTGTAGTTGTTATGGAAGGACAGACTAGATGGGCCTTGTGGTCTTTTTCTGTCATCATGTTTCTATGTTTCTAGAATACAGCCTTACGGGGGGTTTTAATGTCTCTCCTGAGCTCAACTCTCCCCGATAAAGACAGTCAGTACCTGAAGCACTGGGCAGTTCTCCCTGGTTGTGCTCGCTACGGTTCCTTGTCTCCTTCCAGCCTCTCTGGAACAGCTCTCTCTATTCTTCTCTGGGTTCTCTCCTGGAGATCTGCAGGTGCTCTTGGTTCCATTACTGATTCCCCTGAATCCTCTGAGTCTTCCGAACCTCCTGAGACCTCTGAGCTTCTCCTTTCCTCTGAACTTCTCTCGGAGCTTCTTTCTGTGCTTCCCTCTCCCTCTGCTTTAGCAGGGGTTTATATTTCCCTCTCCAGGGCTCCAGCCCTTCCTCCACTCCTCCCAGGTGATTGTAATCACCTCTCAAGCCTGCAGTTATGTCATAGGAGTTAGGGTGTGGCTGCCTGAACTTTCTCTCCGTCAGGTTTCTTTCTCTATGAGGGGCCTGAAATCCATGCCCTGCAGGGATTTCTCCTTTCTCTAAGGTAAAGTCATTGGCCTTTTCTATACTCATAGGCTCAAAACAGGCTTCCTTGTCACAGTATGTATGTATAATTCTTGATAATGCTCAATAAAATTTGTTTCACAAAAAAAAATAATTGAAAGAAATTTTGCTGAACTGGGAAGATGTATTACAACTATTTGGTAAAATGAAGAGTAGCAAATTACCTAGACCAACTCTAAAACAGGATAGAGCATTTACTAAATCCAGTGGATTACAGGATGAGATGCATGGTTTTATCAGAGACAGGTCTTGTCAAATGAATCTGATCAAATTCTTTCACTGGGTGACCAGAGATTTGAATCATGGGAGGGCAATACTTCTCTAGCGCGCCAGTGGCATAGTCATTTAGGACCCCATTCTGATCAGGGCACATCTGGGCCATCCGGAAGTCCAAAATCTGGACAGCTCGGATTAGCACCCTATTCTGTACCCGCGAGAGCTAGATGTTCTCGTGGGAGCAGAATTGAGGCAAAGGTCCTGGATGGCCCCGATTCTGTGCCACCGGACAAGCCTGCTGTTCCCCGCCACCCAAGGTGGAATAAGTCTCCTATCTAAGTCCTGCATGCCGGATGTACAGGGCCGCGATCGGAATCAGCTCTGTACGTCTGGGGTCAGGTGCCCTCCTCCACCCCACCCACACTCCTCTTCCAGTCCACCCCCTCCTGTTCCTGACCAGAACTCCCCGCACATCTCCTCTGTACATGTGGGAAGTTGTGGATTCGGAATTGGCCCCAAGTATTTGCCGGCGGATGTACGTCCATACCGGAAATACATCCCCGCTAATCACTGCATGGAATGACCCCCTTAGTGTACTATGTTTATACAGCAGTACTTACTCTGAGTTATGCTGAGGCTGTGAGTTCAACACTCAAATTAAGCATGCTTGCTCTTTTATCTTTTTGAGGCTGGTTTTGAATCCTGATCCTCTTATTCTCCTACTCATCACCTATCTGCATCTTTGCCGTTTCCCTAGATTTATCCTAGTTCCCAGTTATGTGGTCTGTCTTGATTAGGTTGTAAGCTCTGATGAGCAGGGACGTCTCTTACTTGTATATGTACAGTGCTGTGTAAGCCTTGTAGTGCTATATAAATTATAAATATTCACAGTAGCAATAGTAGATGTGGCATATTTGAATTTCAGCAAGGCTGTTGACATGGTTCTGCATAAGTGACTTAAAAATAAACTGAGCATCCTTGGTATGAGCCCTAAAAAGACTGACTGAATGGGATAGAAATTGGTAGAGCAGGAAGCAACAAAAGGTAGTGCTAAATGAAGTTCACTCTGAAGAAGATCGTGTCACCAGTGATGTGTTGCAGGGTTCACCTTTCAATCAAGTTCTTTTTAACATTTCTGTAAACTGTATTATGGAGAGGCTATCAGGATAGATTTGCCTTTTTGTAGATGATGCCAAACTGTGCCACAGGGTTAGATATCCTGGAAGATGTGATTAGAATGAGGAGGGATCTAGTAAACCTTGAGGAATGGTCTAGGCGGTTAAGTATAGGAGTGAAGTTCTGTGCATGAAAGAGTGGGAACAGGTGGTGCATTTATCTGATGATCTTAAGGTAGTCAAATAGAAAATGCAACAGGAAAAACCAGAAGGATGCATGGGCATATTAGCAGAAAAATAGCCAGCAGAAAAAAAAGGCGGTAATAGTGCCTTTTGTGATATCTCAGATGGAGTACTGTGCTATTCTGGAGACTACAGGTTCAAAAAGATATAAACCATATGAAATTGTTTCAGAAGACAGCTCCTAAAATACAGGGTGGCCGAAAAAAAAGTGAGAACATCTCATAAATTAAAAGCTTAAATAGTTTACTTATTTACCTTTTTTAGCTATATAATGTCTTTATTTCAACAATTTCCGGTCACCATCTTTTTTTTTGAATTTGTCAATAGTTTACATCTGTCTTTTTGAATTTCTAAATAACTTAGATGCTATGAAATGTTCTCACTTTTTTTGGGCCACCCTGTAGATAGTGGTCTTCATCATAAAGCATACGGGAGACAGCCTTAATTATGTACACTTTGGAAGAAAGGTGGGATAAAAGAAATATGACAGAGGCATTTAAATATTCCCAGGCATAGTAGGCAGTCCTCTTTCAACAGAAAAGAGACTCTAGAATGAGGTGTCATAAGATGAGAGCAAAAGAGGGTAAACTCAGGTATAATCTTGTATAATGTTAAGTACCCTCATGTTATATGTAACCCTCCAACTGCACTGTCTAAACATTGTTAAGCACCCTCATGTTAAATGTAACCCTCCAATTGTGATGTAACCCTCCAATTGTGATGTGACCACTTTGATTGTAGGATAAGGTGGTATACAAATCCGTCTAAATAAATAAATAAATAAAATAATCTAAGGAAATAGTTCTATACAGAAAGGATGCTTAAGGTGCTTAATTGTTACACTTCACAATTAATGCAGAGCTTGGGTAACAGGAATTCAGTTCATTCCAAAAGCATAAACATTCTATAAACTCTTCTATGTTACTCATAGACTACAGACTCTTGACATGAGGCTGTGCACAGGTCACACTCCATCTATTCTGGTGGAGATAGGGAAACTGTATTTATGCATTCTGTTTCCATGCATTCTTCTTCACTAGAATCATCAGGGGAATAAACACTGTCCCTGTCTGACTCGGGTCGGTGTGCTATGCCTCTAGGGCCTTGTCTCCAATAACAGTCTGTCCTCAGGGCTTTAGGGATTTTGTTAAACCAGTATGGTTTCTCCTTCTTTGTAGAGTGAGGACTTATTTTAACAGGGACTTTAGGATTCAAACATTCAATATCATCAATAAAGGTTCCATACCTGGAGCTTTGCTGGCTTGAATCCACGTTGTTTTCCCTTTTAGCAATTTTCCTGCTGTAGCAATTTCTCTGCCTGTCAGCTTTAGGCAGGGCTGTGCTTTTTGGCAGTTTGGTGAAACCTGGTATGAATTCTCTTCTCTCCCTTGGTAAGAACTCAGGTTTATTATAAAATGCCTTTCCTTTCTTGCTTGGTAAAACTGAATAATTATTTCTCAGAGACTCTAAGCTTCTCTCCAAACCATTCCCTTTGGCTCCTTGCTTAGGTCTCTCTGTTCTGGAGTCAGGAACGCTGTGAGAACAGGGCGTGGCACAGCCTCTAACTTCAGAGCTGGCTCTAACCAACTTTCTTGGGACAGCTGCCCAGTCAGCCTGGCCCTTCTGGATTTCACCCCTGTGAACCCTGTACCTGTGGGCTTGCTCCTCTAGGATTTCTTCAGTTACTCCTTCTCTTGGAGATGAACCTCTTGATAGAGCTGTTCCCTCTTGGGAAGACGTCCCTCTGTCTCTGTTCCTTCTCAGGTCCTTTTCTTTCTTTGGTGAAGCCGTGCTCCCCTGTGTAGCCATGCTTCTCTTCTCTGATGCAGCCATGCACCTCTTCCTTAGTACAGCTGGACACTCCGTCCTTACTGCAGCTGGACACCCCTGTGTAGCTGTGCACCTCTTCCTTACTGCATCTGGACACCCCCTGCAAGCATTCAGCTCTGGCTTATAAGGAAATCTTTCCTGCCTGACTTCCGGGTTCATTTCCAGGTGCAAGTCATTAGGTTTCTCAAGCTCATTAGCTCCTGAATGTTCCTTCCTGCTCCCTCTAGCTGTGCCTGGAGGTAATTGCACATCTAGATTCTTAAAAGAAACAGGATTTCTTTTCAAGTTTTCAACTTTATCAATACCCACATCATGACAGTACCTTGGAATCATAATAGATAGATTTCTCAATATGTCAGCCCAAATAAAACAAACAACCGGGACAGTTTTCTACAAGCTAAAAACAATCCAACAGCTCAGATCCCTCCTAGAGTCACGCGATTTCAGAACAGTAGACCAAGCTCTAATCACCCCTCACTTGGACTACTGCAACAGCATGTTACAGGGTCTGCCCAAAAAGAGTCTTCACACACTTCAATTAGCAGAGAATGTAGCTGCCAAGGTTATTGCTAAAGAAAGCCTAACGGATCACATCACCCCTATACTTTATAATCTTCATGGTCTCCCAATAACAAGCAGAATTAAATACAAAATAATAGTTGTCACATTTAAACTGCTCAATAACATCTCCCCCTCCATCCTTGGTTAACATCCCTTCACTTGGTTTGCAGCTTGTCATGCTGCGAGGGCTTGTGTTGCATCAGTGATGCTGAGGGCTAAGCTATCGGTAGTTTAACTACTGGCAGGGTCTCCCAAGATGGACAGGTCTCAGCTGAGGTGCCACACCTAGACAAACCACCTATCTGGGCAGCAGCAGAATGGGACAGTGTTGACAATGGAGGATCACATTTCTGTGACAACGGCAACAACACTAAATTAAACTGCGCAGAGGAAAGGCCCAGCAATCTACTTCTGTATGTTGCCATGAAAACCCAATGGATAGTCACAACAAAACAAATTGTATTATAGTGCTGGAAGATGAGTCGGCAGGCACTCAGCTTACTACTGTGGAAGAGCTGATGACTTTTCAGAGTAAAGTCAGCATTTATGATGTGGTTGGATCAAAGCCCTCGGGACATCTGACTGATGATGTAGCTGCGCATGAAATGAGAGTCAGAAGCTGCAAAGATGTCTTTACATATTGGGACATGGAACATACAAATCATGAACCAAGGGGAGTTGGAGGTGGTCAAGAATGAAATGGAACATATACAACTTGATCTGTTGGGTGTCAGCAAACTGAAATGGACTGGCATTGGGCACATTGCATCAGATGATCACATGGTCTACTATGCTGGAAATGAAAGACAAAGAAGAAATAGTGTTGCACTTATAATAAAGAAGAAACTTGCAAGAACTGTAATGAAATACAATGCAGTCAGTGAACGCTTAATCTCTATTCATCTACGAAGAATGCCTATCAACAGAACTATAATTCAAGTATATGCCCCAACAACAGCTGCAGAAGAGGGTGAAACTGATGAGTTCTATGAACAAGTACAAGCTGAAATTGACAGAACATGCAAACAGGATATCCTGATAGTCATGGGTGACTGGAAAGCAAAAGCTGGCAACAAAGAAGAAGGCAACGTGGTTGGAAAATATGGACTTGTCAAAAGAAATGAAGATGGAGAAAGACTGATAGAATTCTGCAAGACCAATGATCTATTCATCTCAAACACCTTCTTCCTGTAACATAAGCAGTGACTGTACACATGGACTTCACCCAATGGATTGTACAAAAATCAAATTGACTACATCTGTGGAAGTCAACGATGGAAAAGCTCTATAATATCAACAAAGACAAAACTTGGAGCTGACTGTGGTACAGACCATCAACTACTAGTATGCAAACTGAAGCTAAAGTTGAAAAAGAGCAAACCACTCATGAATGCAGCAAAATATGACCTTGAGAATATACCACTGGAATTTAAAGATTGCCTGCAAAATCGATTTGCTGCTTTAGATGCAAATGACAGAGCTCCAGCAGAGTTATGGAATGACATCAAGAAGACTGTGTTGGAAGAAAGTGAGAAATCTCTACAAAAGGTGAAAAGGCAAAAATGGCCAAAATGGATGATGGAAGAAACTCTGAAAATTGCCCAGAAATGCAGAGAAGCTAATGCCAGAGGAGAAAGAAAGACAATTGCAAAATTCAACAGAGATTCCCAACATGCATCAAGACAGGACAAGGAAAAGTACTACAATGACACATGCAAGGAAATAGAAGCAGAAACTATTAAAGGAAGAACAAGATCGGCTTTCCTAAAGCTAAGAGAGTTAACTAAAAAATTCCAGCCTTGAATTGGAATGTTACAAGATGCTCAAGGTTCTATGTTGAATGATGCTGAGAAGATCAAGAAAAGGTGGACCAACAGCTGTTTCAACCTGTACCTTATGATTCGGAACCATTAGTGATGAAAGAAGTTGAAGCAGCATTCAAAGAACAAAGCACCAGGCATTGATGGCATTCCCATAAAAGTATTACAGCAATCTGATGCAGCTGTTACCATACTTACAAGGCTCTGCCAAGAAATTTGTATTTTGCTCCAAGTTTTACTTCCTGTTATAATGTAAACGCAAACACTAATAGTCCTACAAGAAATCGGAGACGCCATAGGCCTAAAGCAAAAGCGGCCCATATACATAACCAACCTCTGACGCAAACCGCTAATAACCAGGCTAAGCAAGAACTGCACGAAACATGTAATATCACCCTCATCAATGCCCGCTCAATCAGAAACAAGACCCACATAATCCATGACATCATCACAGATGAGAAACCGGACATACTATGTATAACTGAAACATGGGTCACCAACACCGATGCAGCCATATTGAACCAGATCAGCAAACCTGGATACAACCTATACAACTGTCCCCGAGCCCACAAAAAGGGTGGGGGGATCCTCATAATAGCTAAAGACAACCTGCAGCTCATAAGTACATATCAGGATTCAAACACAGACATTGACCTACTAAAGGTGGAAAACACCGCAGTATCCATCTGCCTAATATACAGACCCCCCTCGCCACAGCATGAGATACTCGCCTCAGCGTTAGAAAACATATCCTCAACGCAACAAAAAAAATTCCAGATCATACTAGGAGACCTAAACCTAACATCAATGGCAGCCCCACACGCAAACACTTTCCTGGAGGCTATGACCCAGTTAGGATACCAACAACTAATACCAGAGCCCACACATGAAAAGGGTCACACACTGGACATGGTTTTCGCTCCTGCAGGAAAACAGGCCAACGGTCAGAAGCCTCTGATAGAGATCATACCATTACCCTGGTCGGACCACCACCAAATCAATATGCAGATAAAGCTTCCCACCCTGTCCAAAGACACCAAGGCAAAAAGAGCACCACTCCAACAAAGAAGATTTAACAAACCAAATATGGAATGTCTCATAAAGACCATCAAATCCCACATAGACCTAGATGAAACAGACCTCAATGAATTAACAAGTAGCTGGGATACCCGAATTCAGGCCATGGCGATACCTAAAGAGAACCATACACCAAATGCAGCCAAACTAAAATCAGAACCTTGGTACAACATAACACTGACCAGAATGAAAAGAGACCTTAGAAAACATGAAAGAAGGTGGAGACAAACCAAATCCATCGAGCTCAGATTGGTGTACCTTAACCTCCTATCAAAATACAAGGAAGAAGTAAACACAGCTAAGAGGATACACCATACCAACATTCTAAACAAAGCCATCAACAAACCATGTGAACTCTTTGCACTAGTTAAATCACTAACCAAAACAGCCACTCCAGAACATCAAGATAGCCACATAAATCCACAAACGCTTGCAAACCACTACGCAAGCAAGCTGACAACAGCCAACCCCAACCTCCATATAGAAACACAATGCCAAGGTACAGAAATGGAGAATAAACAGACGTGGAATAGTTTCTGCAACATCGATGTGCAACAAGCCATCAACATACTAACCTCCATAAATACAACCACCTCCCCACTCGACCCCTGCCCAACAGCATGGATAAAAGCAGCAAAAAAAGAGATCAACCAGCAAATATCCCACATCGTAAACCAGTCACTAAATCAAGGAATAATGCCTGACCAACTGAAGCAATCTATAATAAGACCAATCCTAAAGAACAACTCGCTCAATAAGGAAGATCCGACATCATACCGCCCCATCTCCAGCATTTCATTCCTCGCAAAGATCATCGAAAAAGCTGTGCTCATACAGCTTCAAGAGCATCTAGATGACTGTGATACCCTAGATCAGGGGTGTCAAACTCAAATACACAGTGGGCCAAAATGTAAAACTTGAACAAAGTCGCGGGCCAGCATTGAACAAATGAACCTTTTAATATGGACCCAAACAAGATTTGCTTTAACATTGAATATGAAGCAACACTTATTACTATACAATTTATAACTTAATAGTTCAGATATGCAAAAACCAATTTCAAATAAAAAAAACCATCAATGACATTCATTTATTAAATAAGATTTAAATAATAATAAATAATAATTTTTAAAATAAAATAACAATAATAAAATTAATCAACCATTCAAGCCCATGTCTTGGAGTAGCAAGAAAAAGTGCATAAAGAAAACGTTAATTATTGCTCAGTTTGCTGCACACTGATCTAATCTGATGTGCCCAAGCCAGATACCTGGCATCTCTTCTTGGATGATAGTTCATCAATGTCTGGGCTCAGGCTTTGAGCTGAGGAAATCCTCAGTATCGAGCGAAGGTGTTCATCAGTCAGACGTCTCCTGTGAGATGTTTTGGTCATCTTCATCGAGGAGAAAAGTTGCTCACATAGATAAGTGCTGCCGAACATGGAGAGCATCTGAGCAGCTTGGGTGCGGAGCTGAGGCATTGTGTCAGGGATGAACTGTGGAAACTGGGCGGCGCCCACAGCATCATACTTTGACTTCAGCGTGTCATTACACTGGAGTTCAATTAGCTCCATTTGGAGGTTGGTTGGTGCGTTTTCCACATTAACTGCAAAGGGATTACTGAGCAGTTCAAACCTACATTTCTGGACATCAAAGTCGGCAAATCGCCGGCTAAACTCAGTGCCGAGTACACTGAGTTTTTCAGCAAACTGTGCGCATGGGAACAAGTTGGTAAAGAACTGCGTTTTCATGGTTTGGCAGCAGGGAAAATGGCCAAGGTTTCCTTGCAGCATCTGATTCTCCCACAGGCACAGTTTAGTTTTAAAAGCCCTCACTGCAGCGTACATGTCTGTGATGATGCGCCCCCGCCCCTGAAGCTGCAGGTTCAGCGCATCGAGATGGCTCGAGATGTCACACAGAAAGGCCAGCTCACACAGAAACTTTTTCTCCCGAAGCTCTGCTGTGTCCTTCCCTTCGCTTTCCAGAAACTGACATATTTCCTCATGCAGCTCAAAACATCTGTTCAGTACTTTTCCTCGGCTTAACCATCTCACCTCTGTGTGATATGGCACGTCTGCGTATTCCGAACCACACTCCTCCAGAAAAGACTTAAACTGGCGGTGATTCAGACCTTTGGCTCTTATAAAGTTAACTACTTGTGTTACTGTGGTCATAACATGTTCCATCTTTAGGGCTTTGCCACACAATGATTCCTGATGTATGATGCAGTGATAAACAGTTAGTTCACCTGCACAGTTCTCTTCCTGCATCTTCTCCCGGACCCTGCCCACCAGTCCACTTGTTTTACCGCACATCGCTGGCGCACCATCTGTCGTTAATCCCACGAGTTTATCCCACGGCAGCTTTATTTCAGTTACGCATTTGGAAACCTCCTCAAAAATTTCCTTTCCTGTGGTTGTGCCATGCATTGATTTGAATCCCAATAGCTCCTCCGTAACACACATATTTGAGTCCACTCCACGGATGAAGACTGACAGCTGAGCAGTATCAGATGCGTCGCTGCTCTCATCCACAGCAAGGGAGAATGCAACGAAATCTTTTCCCTTTTCCAAAAGCTGGTCATACAGATTGGTGGCAAGATCACATGTGCGATCAGCTACTGTGTTTCTGCTCAGGCTCACGTTTGAAAAGGCTTGCTTTTCTCTGGGCACACGATGTCACAAACTTTCAACATGCACTTTTTCACAAACTCTCCCTCATTAAAGGGCCGGGCTGATTTTGCGATCTCTGCTGCCACAATATAACTAGCCTTTACAGCAGCCTCACTTTGTGATGTGGCTTTTTTGAACATATTCTGTTGTGAAACCAAACTTCTTTTCATCTCATCCACTTTCTGGCTCCTTTGAGTCATGTCCAGGTCCTTGTACTTGTCATGGTGTTTTGTTTCATAGTGTCGTCGAATGTTATACTCCTTAGTTATAGCCACGTTGACTCCACAAATCAGACAAACAGGTCTGTCTTTTACATATGTAAACAAATATTCTGTCTCCCACCTGTCCAGAAAGTTCCTGTTGTCTGCCTTTCTTTTTGCCATTTTTGGGAAGGGGTTCCACAGTGACAGTTGTAGCTTGAGATCGCTATGACTTCTGTCACACAGGAGAGGGCGTTTCTGGGACCTGTCCTGATTGACGCGCCAAAACAACAGCAAGGCATTATGGGATTTGTAGTATTAGCGATGAATGAATGCGCTGTATAATACCGGCGGGCTAGCTCTAGTAGTCATTTGGTATAGCCTCGCGGGCCAAATATAATTACACTACGGGCCAAATTTGGCCCGCGGGCCAGAGTTTGACACCTATGCCCTAGATAAACAGCAATACGGGTTCAGAAGAAACCATGGAGTGGAGACGCTTTTGATAGCACTAATGAACAACCTCCTCCAAGGCCTAGAAGACAGAAAGAAAATGTTTATACTCATTTTCATTGACGTCTCCGCCGCCTTTGACACAGTACACCATGGGATCCTCCTCAACAAACTAGAATCTATAGGAATTGTGGGAACCCCCCTCAAATGGTTCTCCTCATACATAACAAACAGAAGGCCACAAGTACAATTCAATGGTGAAAATGCTGAACCTTTCTCGCAAACGCAAGGCATACCCCAGGGTTCTGCCCTCTCGGCCCTTCTGTTCAACATTTACATGCGACCCCTCTGCGACATCTTCAAAAGGCATAATATTAAATACCACATCTATGCAGACGATATTATGCTTTACACACAACTGGATACTGCCGATCCTCAACATATACAGCTAGAAAATTGCCTGGATGAGATGTTAGGCTGGCTACAGAAAAACAACATGACAATCAACCATAAGAAAACTGAAGTCATGTACATATCCAGTAAACCAAACTTCAACCCCCCCCCTACATTCACACTGTGCAATAACACATACATCACGAAGAATGAAATCAAATATCTAGGAGTCACACTCGACTGCAACCTAAAAATGGAGACACACCTACGCAAAACGAATAAAGCCATCTTCCATAAACTAAGAGTGTTACAACCACTAAGGAAAATAATAGAACCTGGTGATTTTCGGTCGGTAGCGCAAGCTCTCATTATACCGCACCTAGATTACTGTAATGCCATCTTACAAGGTCTGCCTAAAAGATCACTAAATATCCTTCAGATGGCCCAAAACGTAACAGCCAGGATCATAATGGGAACAAGCATTGCTGAACACATTACCCCCATTTTAATAGAGCTACACTGGCTTCCAATTGCAGCCAGGATACAATACAAGATATTAGTGACCACCTTCAAACTAATAAACAACGTATCCCCATCATTCCTATCCTCGCTTATCAGCATGCAACCTACAAATAGGTACAGAAGAACCATCAACTCGGGAACCATGCAAGTCCCCACCAACATCAGAACAGTGAAAACAAGTACGAGTCGTAGAGCATTCGCATTCTCTGCGCCAACTCTCTGGAATCAACTCCCCTGTGAGCTGCGTCTGACCAAGGACATCACCAAATTCAGGAAAGAGCTAAAAACTCACTTATTCCAAAATCATTACAATCAACTATGACCATCAACTGTGAGGGAATTGTAAAACTGCTATATGTTTAAATATGTAAATATGTATATATAAATGTAAGAACGTATGATTCATCCCCGAAAACGCTAATCATGTGTGCTGTGACCTCAGATCTATGTATATACCACCCCCCCCCCCAAGTCTTGATTGGCTATCCCCAAAGATAAATCAAACCGCTGCTGATCGCTGGAAGTAGCGGTATATAAGTGTGTAGTAAATAAATAAATAAATAAAATAAATAAATAAAGCAGTCTTGACTGATTTGAGCGACCCTTGTTAAAATGTAAACCGCACTGATAATAAATAGCATGGTATAGAAGAAATGTTAAATAAATAAATAAAATAAATAAATAAATTTGGAAGACAACATCATGGCCAACTGAATGGAAAAGATCTGTATTTATAACAATACCAAAGAAAGGTGATCCAACTGACAATGGAAATTATCGCACAATCGCTCTGATCCCACATGCCAGAAAGATTCTATTGAAGATTATTCAACAGAGACTACAACCTTACCTGGAACAAGAACTATCTGAAGTGCAAGCAGGGTTCAGGAAAGGGCAAGGAACGAGAGACATCATCGTGGATGTGAGATGGATCCTTGAAAAGACTAAAGAATAGCAAAAGGATATCTATTTGTGCTTTATCGACTGTAGCAAGGCTTTTGACTCTGTAAACCATGAGAAACTCTGGGCCACATTAAGAGGCATGTGTATACCAGAACACCTGATCATTTTTTTGCACAATCTGTACATTGATCAAGAAGCAACAGTTCGAATGGGAAAAGGAGAAACAGAATGGTTTAAAATAAGCCAAGATGTAAGACAAGGCTGTATACTTTCCCCCTACCTGTTTAATTTATATGCAGAACAAATCATCAGAGAAGCAGGATAAAGAAGAAGAAGTATAAAGACAACAGAGGTGTGAAGTTTGGTGGAAGACTCATCAACAACCTTCGTTATGCTGATTTTGCCACATTACTGGCTGAAAGTAAAGATGATCGGAAACATTTGCTTCTCACAATCAAAGAACATAGTCTTAACATGGGCCTGTAAAGAAGACAAAGATCATGGCAACTGGCAAAATCAACAAGTTCATCGTTGAAGGAGAAGAAATTGTAATCATGGACAACTTTAACCTACTTAGATTAACTATCAATAAAAAAGCAACAAGCAGTCAAGAAATCCGACGATGCATTGCTCTTGGCAGAATGGCTATGAAAGACCTAGACAAGATTCTCAAGAGCAGAGATGTCTCTCTCCATACAAAGATTCGACTCGTTCAAGCCATGGTATTTTTAATAACATCATATGAATGCAAAAGCTGGATAGTGAAAAAGTTAGGAAGAAAATTGATGCCTTTGAATTATGGTGCTGGCAGCAAATACTGCATATACTATGGACTGCCCAAAGAACAAAACAGTCAGTAGTAGAGATCAAACCTAAGCTTTCTTTAGAAGCTCAGATGACAAGACTTCAACTTTCATACTTTGGACACATCATGCGAAGAGAGAGATCATTAGAGAAAGACATCATGCTTGACAAGATAGAAGGTCAACGCAAAAGTGGAAGGCCAGCAATGAGATGGATTGATACAATAACAGCAGCTATGGGTATCAGTCTGTCAACCATGAGGACAACTATCCAGAGGGTCGCCATGAGTCGACACCGACTCAAAGGCACTTAACAACAACAACTCCATCCTTACTACTAAAATACACACCCAAACAGATGTTAGGTGTAGGAGAAAAAGTAATCAAAACCTCCTCTTAATCCCATCCACAATATGTAAGAATAAACAAACTACCAGCAATAGAGCTTTCACGTATATGGCACCCATTCTCTGGAACTCCCTTCCGAACACCATCAGATCAACCAAAGATTTACAAATTTTCCTTAAAGAACTAAAAACGCTGCTATTCTCCAAGTACTATAACAACTCGATCAGCAACAATACTAATACCCAGTCCCTCCATGCAAACCCTCCCAACTGATCAAATTCCCTTCTCAGTAATTACCTATCGAACATGATTATTCCCTCTCCACTGCTATTAATCGCTTAATTACCATGCCAATTTTTAAATGTTAACCAACTTCCACCAGACTACAATCTGTGTGGATAGCTGGTATGTAAATAGTTTAATGTAAATTTCTACATAGTTTAATGTAAATGTTTTCTGCATTGTCTCTGTAATAGACAATTGTTTGATGTAAACCGTCCCTGATCGTTGGAAGGGGCGGTATAGAAATTCTGTTCAAATAAATACATAAATAAATAATTGTAACAGTCTATCTCTAGAGTTTATCCAAGATCTCAACGCAGCACCATTCTGCATACCAAGGGGTGAAGGAGAATAAAAATGTATGACTACTTTATGATATGCCTGCAGCATACCCATCAAATTTAGTGGAAAGGTGACTTGCTTGCAGCTTTCAGCATGCAAACAACTTTAAAAGTCAGGCACTGTAGGTATTGGGGTCTTGTGACAGGCATAGTGCCAGATAGGGAGCATCACAGGGGCAAGCAATAGGGATAGTGGGAGAAGCACAAATTGCTAGCAGGACATTGAAAGTTAATAATCAGGCAAGGAATTTCATTATTTTTATTAATCTCTGGAAGGAAGTAGGTGTAAAAGTCTGTGAATCTGATTCTGAGTGGAGCGTTCAAATTTACTCCCCACTAAATGTAGTGTACATGAGATCACTATTATTAAATAATTTATTTGCAGTTCCTGAACATCTTTTACTTAGAACAAGGGTACATAAATTTAATCTTCGAGGGCCCTGAATAGGCCAGGTTTTCAGGATATCCTTAATGGAGATAGATCTGCACTCCAACTGCCCCCATTGTATGCAAATCTATGTCATACATTTTCATTAGGGATATCCTGAAAACCTGACCTGTTAATGGCCCTCAAGAACTGAATTTGTGCATCTTAGCCTTAGAACAATCATACTATGTGTGTGCTTTATGCCAGAGCATCTAGTTCCTGATTATTGATACCCGTAGGGCCCTAAAGTTAAATTTGTCCTAATCCTCTAAATCCTAATTCTTGGAGACTTCAATCTCAGATCTACTAGCAGAAAAGAGGCAGAAGCCTTCCTATCAGCTTTGGACTCCCTCCAATTCACCCAACTAATCAACACCCCCACCCACAATCTTGGACACTCCCCCGACCTAATCTCTGCTCCAAACAACTTAAAGGAAGGAAGCCTCATCTCAGGGCCATACATCACACCAGTACTCTGGTCAGATCACCACCTAATAAAGCTTAAACTACAAGCAACAGATTCAAAAAGGCAAAACAACGACCCACCCCCAACCAGGAGATTCAAAAGCTTCAACAAGGAACAGTTCACACAAGACACCCAACCACTCCTCAATACCGAGACAATGGACATAGATGAGCAAATCTCCAAATGGAACAACATCATTTCTTCTGCCGCCAGGCCACCCGCCCGCAGAACACAACAATCACGCAGCACAAAACCCTGCTCCACTCCATGGTACTCCAAGGATAGACGCATAGCAGAGCACTAAAACGACTTGAACATCGCTGGAGACGCAACAAATCAACCTCCCTACAGGAACAATACCATACAAAACAAAAGGAATATAACAACCTCATCAACCAGCAGAAGAAAGAATACCATACTAACCTTATCATGAAGTCCACTAACAAACCCCGTGAACTCTACGAAATTGTAAAGACCCTCACCAAAGAACCCTCCAATAGAAACAAACAACAAATAGACCCACAGATCTTCGCTGATGAAAGTGTGCAAGAACAAATTCACTGCAACACCCAAGAATAACAACGCATCTGTGAAATACAAGACATCCAAACCTAAACAGAGCTGGGGCACATTCAACATCCCCTCAAATGAACAACTCTCCAAGATCATCACTGACCTCAACACCAGCACCGCCCCTACAGATCCCTGCCCAGTATCCTGGATCAAAGCAATGAAAAAGGCCTGATACAAGTCATATGGAAAATAGTAGATAACTCTCCAAGGGAACAATGCCAAACTTCCTGAAGCTAGCCACAATATGTCCAATCCCCAAGAAAACCACCCTGGCTAAAACTGACCCCGCTGCCTACAGACCCATATCAAGCTTACCATTCCTGTCCAAGATCATCGAGAAAACAGTCCAACACCAACTCCAACAACACATCGACATCCACAATCCACTGGACCCCAATCAACATGGTTTCTGACCCAGCCATGGGGTTGAAACCATATTGATTCAGCTATTCGACAGCCTATTGAGGACAATCGACAACACCAGAATGGGCATCATCATGATATTCCTAGACATCTCCTCAGCATTCGACACTGTCTGCCACACAACCCTACTAAACAGATTACAGGAGGCAGGCCTACACAGCACCACCCTGAGCTGGTTTACATCTTACCTCACCAACAGACAACTACGTCAAGTGTGGAACAAAGACCTCTCAACCGTTCAGAGCCACTCAAGGCTCAGCTCTCTCCGCCCTGCTATTTAACATCTACGTACAACCCATCTGCACCATCATCAAGGACCACAAGATTCAATACACCATATACGCAGATGATATAATGATATACACACCAATCAATCTGGACAACCCGGATTACTCCAATATAGCCAACTGCTTCCAACAAATGGCAACCTGGCTGCAGGAAAACAACCTATCAATAAATTACAACAAAACTGAAGCTCTATTCATCACAAGAAACCAGACATTCTCACCATCGGCCACCATCAACCTAAACAACACCATCATACCGGTAAGACGAGAAATAAAATACCTGGGAGTAACACTCGACAAGGACCTCAACCTCCAGTCCCACATTGTAAAAACAACAAAGAGCGCTTACATCAAAATGAGGACAGTCAGAAGGCTCAAACCCATCCTCACCCATGAACATTTCCGAACAGTCTGTCAAGCCATCATCACTCCAACTCTAGACTATTGTAATCACATCTACCAAGGGCTACCAAAAAAGACAATAAAACCACTACAGCTAGCACGACTCACAACAGATTACACGATTCACGACCACATCACTCCCATACTGTACCACCTACACTGGCTCCCAATCAGCTCTAGAGTCCAATTCAAAGTACTTCTACACATATTTAAAATAATACACAACCTCTCAGCAGACAGCCTACGTCCTCTCATAAAAACCGATGACAACAAGAGACCGAGAAGAAAAGGAACTCAGACACCATCAGAACACCAAAGGAATTTGCTAAAACAAGGCTGGCCACATCAAGGAGGGCACTCTCCCTGGCAGCACCCACTATATGGAACTCCCTCCCAGACCACATAAGATCAACCAAGAACCTCAAGGACTTCAGAAAACTTCTTAAGACTGCTCTATTTACAGAACATTTCAAGGACCTCACATAAATGGCTCCTATTTTCTACCATCAAGACATGACAGGATCTCGATCCTAGCACGCCTCTCAAACAGCCCCATTATTGTATATATGTATATAGCTCATTATGTAAATAGTCACCGATATAATCTAACACACTGCTCCACACACCACTCTTCTCAGTTCTCCCACTGCATGCTACAGACCACACATTATTATTGATTTTGATTGATGTGCCAAACCGCCTTGATTTAACGATAAGGCGGTATACTAAATCCTTCTAAATAAATAAATAAAATAAATAATTCCTCATAATCCCCCTTTTCGGTAAGGAAAGGAAGAGGAGTGGTAAAGGGGGAGAGGGTTACACACAATACTTGTAATTAATTTTAAGCTATAGGCAAAAAACATAGTAACATAGTAAATGACGGCAGATAAAGATCAGTATGGTCCATCTAGTCTGCCCAGTAAGATGGCAAGAGTAGGTGCACCTGCCGCTCCATGCAGGCCACCCCTCCCCATGTCTTTGTTTTAGGGGTGAACCCTCCCTATGTCTTTGTTTTAGGGGTGACCCCATCGCTCTGTGTAGGACACCCCTGTATGTTGAGAAATTAGTTACGTTTATTTTGATTTTATCCTGTTGCTGTAAAGGGATCCACTGTGTCTGTCCCATGCCATTTTGAATTCTGTCACTGTATTTGCCCCCACCACTTCCATCGGGAGGACACTCCAAGCATCCACCACCCTTTCAGTGAAAAAGTATTTCCTACCATTGCCTTTCAATTTACCCCCTTGCAGCTTCATGTATTCCCTCTAGTTTTACAGTTCCCCTGTCTTTAGAAGAGGTTTGTTTGTTCATTATTTCTCTTTAAGTATTTTAAGGTCGGAATCATATCTCCCCTGTCCCTCCTCTCCTCCAGAGTGTACATATTTAGGTCTTCAAGTCTCTTCTCATAAAGCTTCTGACGCAGGTTCCAAATCATTTTGGTCACCTTCCTCTGAACAATTTCCTGTCTTTTTATATCCTTTGTAAGATATGGTCTCCAAAACTGAACACAGTATTTCAAGGCCTCACCAGTGAATTATACAGTGGCATTAGTACCTCTTCCTTTCTGCTGGTAATTCCTCTTTGTATGCAAACCAACATCCTCCTGCCCTTGCCACCACCTTATTGTTTTGCCACCTTGATATCTGCAGAAATAATCACACCAAGGTCCTTCTCCTGGTCCGTGCACAACAATCTCTCTCCCCCTATCATGTACATTTCACCTGGATTTCTGCTTTACAAATGCATGACACTGCACTTCTTCGCATTAAATCCTAACTGCCACATATTAGACCATTCTTCCAGCTTTTGTAGATCTTTCCTCATGTTATCCACTCCCTCAGGGGAGTCCACTCTGTTGCAAATTTTCGTGTCATCTGCAAAAAGACAGACTTTTCCATGCAGTCCTTCAGCAATATCACTCACAAATACAATGAACAGTGCCGGGCCCAGGACCGAACCCTGGGGCACCCCGCTAATCACCCTCCTTTCATCCGAGTGAGCTCCATTTATCTTCACCTTCTGTCATCTGTCAGTCAACCAATTTCTGATCCAGTTCACAACCTTGGGACCCATCCCCAAACTACTGAGTTTATTGATAAGCCTCCTATGAGGAACAGTATCAAAGGCTTTGCTGAAATCCAGACAGATGATATCCATCACATGCCCCTGATCTAGTTCTCTGGTCACCCAGTCAAAGAACTCAATCAGATTTGTTTGGCAAGATCGTCCTTTGGTAAAACCATGTTGCCTTGGATCATGCAACCTGTTGGTTTTGAGAAAGTCCACTATTTTCTCTTTCAGAAGCGCCTCCATTATTTTTCCTGCCACCGAGGTAAGGCTCACGGACCTGTAGTTTGTTACTTCTTCCCTGTCACCCCTTTTGTGAAGAGGTACCACATCCGCCCTTCTCCAGTCCTGAGGAACTACTCCTGTTTCCAAAGATCTGTTGAAAACATCCTTTAACGGCCCTGCAAGAACCTCTCTGAGCTCTTTCAGTATCCTGGGATGTATCCCATCCGGTCCCATGGCCTTGTTCACTTTCAGTTTTGCAAGTTGTTCTAACACAACATCTTCATTGAATGGTGTGGTATCTACTTCATTCCCATTTTTATATATTCGGGAGTCACAGATGGTCCTTCTCCAGGATTTTATTTAGTAAAAACAGAGCAGAAGTATTTGTTTAGCAATTTTGCTTTTTCAATGTCACTTTCCACAAATCCGTTCCCAGCACTTCTGAGTCCTGCAATTTGTCAGACGGCTGCCTGGGTGAGAATCTTCACAGTCTTGGCAAGTGCATATATCTATGATTTGCAAGGGATTGTGGGCAATGCAGTTCATTCACACCAGACACAGCTGCTCACAATAATTAGTTGTGCTTTTGGGTAAAGCCAATAAGATATTTATTTATGGGGTTATTTCTCCCAACACAGATATGCTTGGTTGCACATAAATCAGGTTACTTGCTTTCAGTGTTAAACTTGGAAAAACAAAATTAAGAAAACAACATTTGAACTTGTCAGGCAATCAAAGCAAAAGAAATAAGACCTGGTTGGCAACAAACTGGTCTTTTCTGTAGGCATTAGCTAATGTTCTCTTAGCAATATATCAAACAACAAACAAAAGCCACAAAGAAAGGAAAAACTTTTCTTCTCAGGTTAACTTCTTGTATCTTCCCACATAGATTCAGAAGTGATTCTCTCAGAGCCCACAAGCAATTAGGTAAGGCTCAATTGCTAGCAGTTATCCAGCTGAAACCCCTTAGCTGGCTTGCTTTCTACTGCGTGGCTAGAAATCCTACACAGGAGCTTTTCTTTGTGATGGTTGCTGTACTTTATAACAGAAAATCACCAAAGGAGTTTAGACAGAGAGCAGTCCATGTAAACAGATTCTTCATCTGCTATCACCCCCTCTTCTTCAACAAGCATGGGTTCAATATCATGGATTGGCACAGATGAATCTCCCAATGGAGCACTTTCAGGAGAATACTTGTTTCCCTGCTGTCTTTCAAGGTTATAGCTAGGGCATATATCAGTGTTCATACCTGAGCTTCCATTGCTGTTAGAGTTCCTCTCTATATAGCCTGGCCAGTATGTAGTCCAGTTCTTATGTCCAGCCTTCCAATCCAGATCCCTGGACACTGGATCTCTCTTCACATACCTTCTGGCATGGGTCTTAGGGTCCCTTCCACGTGCAGCCGTCTCCCTCACAGGTACCGTCTGGAGATTCCTAGCTCTGCAGCACCATTCCTCTGGCTTTCCCCAGTCCAATGGTGTATGCTGGCCCTTGGAATGCCTCCCAGTATACGTACTGCTCTGGACTCTTCTAGACCTCTCAAAGGCTTTTCTCCTCTTTCTTCCAAAGGGTCTCTTTCCCTCTCTGTCCGTCCGGTTTGGCTTCTGCTTCTGATGATCCTCTTGATGATGAAGATGATCAAGCTCAAGCTGCTTCTCTGTAGAATAAACTCTACCTTTATTCTGCTTAGATGAGTGCTCCTCCCTAACACAGCGCAGCTGTGCTGAATCAGGCCCTGCCCTTTGAGATGAGTGCTTAGGGATTACCCCATAGCCCTCCTGATTGAACACACGTTTCCCCACTTCAGCTCCTCTAATGGCTGTTGGAAACCTGGTGCATTCTGGGACTGGTAGTCTTTTATGGGCAAATTCTGTTTTCTTATTTCTACCAGAACTGACAGTTTGCTTGTTCAGAGTCACTTCACCTTTCCTATAGCTCCTTCCTGAGCTATGATAAGCTTCCTTATCACAAATTCCATCTCTGATTTTCCTCTTCTCCCGAATATACCTGAAGAAAGTTTTGTCGCCACACTTCACATCTTTAGCCATCTTTTCCTCTGCCTTTGATTTTGCTGTCCTTATTTTTCTTTTTGTCTTTTTTAGTTTGCTCCTGTATTCCTTATTGTGTTCCTCTGTTTGCAAGCTTTTGAATTTTGTAAAAGCTGTGTGCTTGCCTTTATTTGAGCAGCCACTTCTTTGGAGAGCCAAATAGGTTTCCTTCTCCTCTTGTTTTTATTTACTTTCCTTACATATTTATCTGTTGCCCCTTTTATTGCCACCTTTAGTTTAGCCCATTGCAGTTCCACATCCCTTATCCCCTCCCACCCTGCCAACTCCTCCTTCAGGTACTTGGCCATTCTACTGATGTCAGTGTCTTTGAAGTTTAGGACTTTGAGCTTGCTATTATTGGACTGCACCTTGGCTTTTATCTCAAACCACACCGTGTGATGATCGCTGCTGCTCACAGGGTCACCCATCCAGACATTCGACACGCTCTCATCATTGGTGAGCACTAAATCCAGCATTGAGCTTTCCCTGGTTGGTTCCAACACCATTTGTTTAAGTGACGCATATTGGAAAGCATCCACAATTGTTTTGCTTCTTGCCAGATTCGCAGAAGGAGTACTCCAATCCACATCGGGTAGATTAAAGTCACCCAATATGATCACTTCCCCCTTTGTGGCTCTCTTGGCAATATCTATAATCAATTCATTATCTATTTCTTAGATTTGAGTCAGAGGTCTGTAGACTACAGCAGTATGGATGACAGTGCCATCTCCTCTTTCCAACACAATCCAGAGCGCTTCTTCTTTTCCCCATGCCCCCTGCATTGCAGTAGCTTTAATATTGCTTTTGACATACAAGGCTACTCCTCCTCCTTTTCCACCTTCTCTGTCTCTTCTGAATAGATGATAGCCAGCTATGGCTATATCCCATTCATGCGATTCATTAAACCATGTTTCTGTAATTGCCAAAATGTCCAAGTCCATTTCCACCATTAGGGCTTCCAGGTCCGGAAACTTTGTTGGCTAAGCTTCGAGCATTTGTGCTCATTGCTTTCCAGCATTTAACTGGCTTGCATGTATTTTGCATTGATTTTGTTCTGGCCACTTCTTCCCACTTGTCGTTGATGTGTGATTTAAAAGTGTGTCTGTTTCTGATGTTGTTCTGCATTTGCCGGGCGTGACATCCTGAACTAGTCCTTCTCCATCCGTCACCCCCTTTTTCTAGTTTAAATGCATATCCACATACTGCCTGAATCTTTCACTTAGGATTCTTTTCCCTGCAACAGAGAGATGTAGTCCATCAGCATAGTATAGTCTCTTGTTGGTCCATCTGTTTCCCCAGTCGCCAATAAATCTGAATACTTCTCTTTTGCACCAGGTCTGGAGTTATGTATTAAAGCTGTTTATGCGATGCAGCCTTTTTGCCCCCTTACCATAAACAGGTAGAACTTCTGAGAATGCTAGTGTTAACAATGGGCTTGAGTTTCTCTCCCAGAGTCTGGAAGTCCCTTTAAACTGCAGAGGAACTGTTTTGAGCCAGGTCATTTGTACCCAGGTGGATGACAACATCAATTTTGGAGTGCTCACTTTCTGCACTAAGTATATCAACAATTTGGTTTGTATTCCTGCTGGCTGAAGAGTCTGGGAGGCATTTGACTATCTTCTCTCATTTGAACTGTGATCCCAAGTTGGTGCCTCTGATGATGGAATATCCAAGTAGTAGTAGTTATCCATTTGGTTAGTTTTTCTTCATATTTGGTGCTTTAGCAGGAGATTGAGCATTGACTGACACATCTAAGGGCCCTTCATTTTTCATGGATTGGTGATCCTCATTAACGAAAGCAGAGAAGGCATTATGCAGGGATATCTCTTGATGTATAGGATGTCTCTTCGTTACAGGTCGCAATCTACCCAAGTTCACTGTGATCCATTTTTTCCTGGGATGTTTGATTCTTTGTGGGAGAGGTGGTGGACTTTGTTCTGTTTGTATCCTAGAAGAGGTGTGTTTCGTTGCAGCTAGTTCTTCCCTTAGTAGAGTCAATTCTTTATGCATGGCAGCTAGTTCTTCCCTTAGTAGAGTTAATTCTTTATGCATGGCAGCTGACTTGAGGCACATAGGACAGACTCTTAGGTTCCAAATGATTCATCTCAGAATGAAAGCACCACAGGTATTGCACTGAATACACGACATGCTGATTAAGCAGTCCTAGAAGGAGAAGGAGAGCAGGTGGGCTAAACACCAAATTAAAAGGGATAGATGGCAACGTATGTGACCACTATATAGGCAATGCAGCCCTGGGGTGGGCGGGAACCTAAGTGTCCCTGGCCAGTAGGCCTTACATGAACAGTGGGCAAACTCAGATATCTGATTTAAGGGCTACCTAGCCCCTCCCTGGGAGCAGGCTTGCAACAGAAATTCAAACAATGGAAGCAGAAATAGTCAAACTGAACTCTTTCTTTCTCTGCACAACAACAGTCTGCAGAACCTCCAGAGCCTCCAAATAGCTAAGCTTTCAGCTCTCTTATCTTTTTGCCTGTTGCTAATATAGAATTTAACTGTTGGTTAAAGATTACTTTTTGGGAATATTATGACTGCCTACATTCCTTGTGTAGCCCTTAAATCTGAGTGTGCCCATTGTTCATGTAAGGCCTACTGGCCAGGGACACTAGTGATATAAAGCTACCTGGAATAGAAATACTTAAATTGCAGGGACCTGGTCTTTTACCTGAGTTCCCCACTTACTTACTTTAGAAGAAAAAGTATCAGTTAAAGTTACAGGGACCTTTGCACAGTAGGCAGATACAAAGAAAGAAAGAGTTCAGTTTGACTATTTCTACTTCCATTGTTTGAATTTCTGTTGCAAGCCTGCTCCCAGGGCGGGGCTAATTAGATTATTTTACATCCTGCCACTGTTGGGATATTTTGGCTTAGGGATCATTCTGCTCAGATCTGCTTCATCTGTTTCTGTGACTGCACTCCTGCCTGTTTGCAATTTACACGGGTACCCTGTTTGAATGGCACAGAAGAGAACACATGTGAGCTATGGAGAGAGTATATGTCATCAGGCCTGCTACAGTCTGGCTAACCATATTTTGTAAAGGAGTGTGCAGGATGTGGGCCTACTGAGGAAACACAGGTCAAGCTACCTACTGAGAAAAAATACAGGTCAAGCTGAAAACTATTTAGCACAGATACTCTCAGCTCTGAAGAAATGCAATTAGTGCCAGAAGACCATAAGCGGGCCCCAAGGAATGCAGGAGAGATACGCTTCACAGCACAGATAAGCAAAGACTTTGGAGACCTTGAAGCACCAGCCTTAGGCCCTGAAAATCATGAGGGAGGGAGTCCCATCTGGAGAGCTTTAGCAAAACTTCTGCAAGCAGCACTCTAATTTTTGCAAGTAGCACTGGCAGATTTTTGCAGAAGGCTCAAAAATTGTGCAGATGGCTTTACAACTTTTTGTAGGAAGTATAGCAGATTTTTGCACACGGAACTAAGGCTTTGTGCAGGAATTGCTATAGAGGGTATAGGATATATAAGAGAGCAAGCTACAGAGCTCGGGGGCATGACTTTCTCTCTCACTGCTCAAAGGGGGGAGAACGTCTGCCCACACTCAGATTCCCTTTTTCCTGTGCTGATGGTTTTTTGCTTGTACTAAATAAAAAGGATTTTTGCTGACAAGTAACTGTGATCTGAGTTTCTTTTTTTTTTTTCTTCTGGTGCACGGGTCCCATGTGCCCAGGTAATCTTGATAATTATTAGGGATGCTTTTGTAGGTAAGAACCCGCCTACACCACATGAATCTGGTCAGCTCCAGTCTGCACAACTTCCAGAGCCTCCACACAGTTAGGCTTTCAGCTCTCTATCTTCTTGGCTGTTGTTAATATATAATTTAACTGCTGGTTAAAGATAACTTTTTGGGAATATTCTGACTGCCTACATTCCTTGCGTAGCCCTTAAATCAGATATATGAGTGTGCCCACTGTTCATGTAAGGCCTACTGGCCAGGGACACTAGTGATATAAAGCTACCTGGATAGAAATAGCTGTTTATCAATCAGGAAAGCAAGACATGGCAACAGCCAAACTACTGTTAATGCACATTATTAGTAGCTAGGTCCCACTGAAAAAAATGGACCCTGCAGTATAATAGTATGTAGTGTTAAAATAACACATGTTAACAGTAACACACTTTATAGTAACTCTAGGGGGCATTTTTACTAAAAGTTAACACGCATTAAGTGCTGCCTTGGCCCATTCATTTCTATGGGCTATGACAGCATTTAATGCACTTTAATGTTCATTAATGTATGTTAACCTTTAGTAAACATGCCCCCAACCCTTACTGTCTGAAAAAAACCTGTTTTTAAGTACAGTGTTCAGTTATGGATGCAGGGTCAGCTTAAGGGATGAGCCAGTGAGGCATTGGCTCGGGGTGCCCAAGCTTAAGAGTACTGAATGTCTACCTCATTGCTCACTCCTTCACAATCACAGGAATATTTCCCTTCATTCCAACAGCTGGGCTGTGCATCAGCCACCAGTACCATGGCATTTCAAAAAGGTAAACAGAGGCACTTCCTATTTCTCACAATGAACAGTTAGTGCCTATGTTTGTCTTTTCAAAAAAACTACAGTGCTAGAAGCTCCAGCATAGCACAGCCATTGGAGTGAAAAGAAATGCTGTGCTGATAATGCCAATTTGCAGCTGTGCAGAATAAAGCCATGGAGGAGAAAAGATGATTGGCTGGGAGTGATGATGGAGGGGGACTGGAAAAAGGTTGAGGATGGTACTGCAAGAGAGCTGATGCTGGTGGAGGGGGGGGGGCAGGAACTAGGATTGGAAGGAGGCTAATGGTGGGATGACAGGAATATGAAGACAGCTGATACTGGAGAGGCAGGAACTAGAAGGGGCTGATGCTGGGGCTGGACAAGAAGTGGGCTGATATAGAGTCTGGAGGAGGGCTGGTATTGGAAATGGGCTGATGCTGAGTCTGAGGGGCTGGGACTACAAATAAGCTGATGCTCAGACTGGAAGGGAGGATGCTGGTGGGCTGGCATCTGATGATGGAAGCTCAGACAGGGACTGGAACATGGCTAATGCTGGGACCAGAAGTGGACTGATGCTGGGGCTGGGGGGACTAGGACTAGAAATGAGCTATGGCTGATGCTGGGCTGGGAAGCTGAAATGAGAAAGGGCAGGTGTTGGAGACTGGGACTGGAAAGGGGCTGTTGCAAGAGGGGGACTGGGACTGGAAAGGGGCTGGAGGATTGTTGCTGGGGGTATCAGGCTGAGACTGAAAGTGGGCTGATGCATGAAGATGCCGAGATGTGGATGGGAAATTGCGGCAGAAGCTGGGGGGGGGGGGGTAAGAAGGGAGGGAGAGGAGAGATAATACACATGTAGGGTTGAGGGGGAAAAATCAAGGCCATATAAACAAGTGGGGTTGAGAAGGAGAGGAAAAAATATGGTATTTTGATAAGGAGGAGAAAGAAGATAGTTGGGTACTTGAGAAAGGAAGTAGGAGGTAGGAGGACAGGTACTGGGAATATGGGGATATAGGACAGCAGGGACTTGGACTTGGGTGCAGACTAAAATTGGGTGGGAGAAGAGAAAAAGGCAGACTCTCAAGATTGCTTGGGTATTGGGAGTATAAGTGGAGACTCAGGGACTGGGTAGGGTAGATGAATGGGTACTTGGGGATTAACTGGTGAGATAGCAGGGATTATGAAATTGACCATAAATCAGGAAGACAATGAGGACTAGGTGATTGGGTGAGGGGTATGGGGAGGGTTGTGAGAGCTAGTGCAGAAATATGAGGAGGGGAGAGTGTTTGAAGGATCTGGAGGATTTGGGGAAGGATTCAGGGGCAGTTGAAAAGGACAGAGGGCTATGGAGTAGGTGAGAGACAAAGGACTTTGAAGGATGTGAGCAAGAGGAGAAATGGAGGAGGTGAAAAGAAATGGAAATCTGGATTGAAGATAAGACTAAGAAACAAACTGGAGGTTGGTGAGATGAGGGAAGGGGCTGGGTCTGATTAGGGGATGAGAGGCAGAAAAAGGTAGATGAGGCTGAGGAAGAGATGGGTACAGATGGAAGAAATGGGAGACTAGAAAGTGGGTCAAAGACAGGGGAATACAAGGCTGGAGAAGGAATGAGATAGAGATGGGGAATGAGGTGTGCTAGGGAGGTAAGAGTAGGAAATAGAAAGCTTGCAAGTAGGTAAAAGGTGAAAAGAAGAACACTGAAAACCAGACAGGGGAGTCAAAGAGGAATGAAATCTAACTATAGTTAGGCAATGAGGCAGATGAGAGAAATGGAGAAAAAAAGATGAATCAGAAGGATCAACTTCAGAGGTGTAGGGAGCGTGAAGGAACAGAAAATGGAAATAAAATCCTTGAAAAGGACTTAGAAGAAAACCAACAAGAGGAAATGATAAAGAGACTAGGGCCAATGCAGTTAGGAAAATAAAATGATCAGACAACAGTGGTACAAAATAATATAAGTTTTTAAAGAATAAAATATCTTAGTTTTGGAAATGTGTATTGCTTAGATTATAGGAGGAAATGTATTTTTGTTTTTCTTTCTTCAGTATTCCACAGAGGCTCTTTTACTAAAGCTCAGTAAGCAGGTAATGCAGGGAAGGACAGCTATCCTGCATTATTTAAATATTCTATCTTGGAAGCCCAGACTAGATGTATTCCATGCTTTAGAAAAGGTGGAAGTAAAAGCCAAATGATAGCCAGTTTGGCTTAAAGGTAAGGCTTAAAGGAGGCTGTTACAGCTACAGTAAGAGATAATCTTTCAGAAAATGGAAAAAAGAGACAAATAATAAAACAGGAAAAAGCATAAGTACTGGCAAGTTAAATGCAAGGGATTGATAAGGCAGGCAAAGAAAAAATTTGAAAGGAAGTTTGCCGTGGAAGCAAAAGTGCATAATAAAACCTTTTTCAAATATATTCAAAGCAAACCACCTGGAGGGAGTCAGTTGCACCATTAGATGATGGAGGGGTTAAAGGTGCACTGAGAGAGGACAAGGACATAGAGGAGAGACTGAATGGATTTTTTGCTTCAGTCTTTACTGAAGAAGATGTAGGAAACTTACCCATGCCAATAATGATAATTAAAAGGTGAAATATCAAAGGAATTCAAACAAATCCCGAAAAATCAGAAAAATGTACTACAGCTAATTGATAAACTAAAGAGAATCAAATCGCCTAGACTGGATGGCACACATCCCAGCATGATGAAGAAACTGAAATAAGAGATTGTAGAAATACTATTAGTAATCTGTTATCTATCATTAAAATCATCTGTAGTATCCAAAGACTGGAGAGTGGCCAATTTTTAAATAGCATTGCAGGGGTGGTCTGGGAAACTACTGACCGGTGAGCCTGACAGCAGTATTGAACAAAATGGTAGAAACCATTATACTGTCAAAAAACAAAATTACTTAACATATAGAAAGTCATGGTTTAAAGGCAGAAAGCCAACATGGATTTTGCCAAGGGAAGTTTTGTTTCACTAATCTCTTATGTTTTTTGAAGTTGTGAATAAACAGATAAAGGTGAGATGGTTGATATTGTGTATCTGGATTTTTGGAAAGCCTTTGACAAAATTCCTAATGAGAGACTCTCGAGGAAATTAAAAAGCCATGGGATAGGAAGCAATGTACTATTGTGGATTAGGAATTGGTTGAAAGATAGAAAACAGAGAGTAGGACTAAATGGTCAGTTTTCTAAATGGAGAAAGGTGAACAGTCGAGTATCCCAGGGATCTGTGCTGGGCCTGCTGCTTTCTAACATTTTTATAAATGATCTGGAAATGGGAATAAAGAGTAAGATGATCAGATTTGCAGATGACATAAAATTCTTCAGAGTTCTTAAAACATAAGAGGATGGTAAAAAATTGCAAGAGGACCTTGACAAATTGGGAGACTGGGCATCCAAATAGCAGATGACATTTAATGTGGACAAGTGCAAAGTTATGCACTTAGGGATGAACAACCCAATCTATGGTTACAGGATGCAAGGCTCCACATTAGGAGCCACCACCCAGGGAAAGGATTTGGGCATCATTGTGAACAATATGTTGAAACCCTCTGTCCAGTGTGCAGCGGCAGCCAAGAAAGCAAATAGAATGTTAGGAATCATAATACAAGGAATGGAGAATAAAGCAAAGGATTTTATAATGCCTCTGTATCGTTCCATGGTGCAACCGCTCATTGAATATTGTGTGCAATTCTGGTTACCATATCTTAAAAAGGATATTGCAGAATTAGAAAAGATACTGAGAAGAGCGACAAAAATGCTAAAGGGGATGGAAGCATATCCCTATGAGAAAAAGCTTAAAAGGTTATGGCTCTTCAATTTGAAAGAGACAGCTGAGGGGAGATATGAGAGAAGTCCATAAAATAATGAATGGAGTAGAACGGGCAAATGTAGATCAGTTGTTTACTCCTTCAAAAAGTAGAAAGACTAAAGGACATGCAACAAAGTAGCATTTTTTATTTAACTAGGCTTATATACTCCTTTTCTACCAATTGAAGTGGTATACATTCAGGTTCCCGGGGGTTCAAGTCCCACCTGGGGACAGCAATCTCAGGCTGGAGGGACTGGGATTTCTAGTCCTATAGGCACTCCTTGTGGTCTTGGGCAAGCCACTTAACCCTCCATTGCCCATGTTCCCTGTAAGTATTAGCGTATGTGTCTCATATCCCCTCGTGTTAAATGTATCCCCCAATTGACCGCTTTGACCCGGTGAAAAGCGGGATATAAATACAGCTAAATAAAAAATAAAAATAAAAAAAATATATATATTTCCCTTGTCCCTGAAGGGCTTACAATCTATGTTTTTTTTTTCCTGAGGCAATGGAGGGTTAAGTGGCTTGCTCAAGGCCACAAGGAACACCTGTGGGACTAAAAACCTGAGTCCTTCAAGCCCAAGGTTGCTGTCCTCTAATGGGATTTGAACTCCTGGCCTGCCAGCGTAAGGCAACTTGCCCCAACCACTAGGCCACTCCTCCTAGTTTTAGACTAGCCAGAGAAAATATTTTTTCACTCAACGTGCAACCAAACTGGAATTCATTACCGGAGGATGTAGTAAAAGCTGTTAGTGTAGCTGAATTTAAAAGAGGTTTGTACGAGTTCCTGAAGGAAAATGTTTATAAACCAATATTAAAGAGGACTGAGAAAATCCACTGCTTGCCTGGGACGAGCACTGTGGAACCTGTGTGCCTTTTTGGGAACCTGCTAGGTACTTGTGATTTGGATTGGCAACTGTTGGAAAGAGGATACTGGGCTTGATGGATCCTTGGTCTGACTCAGTATGGCATATCTTATGTTCTATTGGCCACTAAAACATGTGTTGCTTGCCCATCACGCAAAGGGATGGGGAATGGGCATGGTAAGAGTGGAGTGGAGGCTTGGAGGGAACATTGCAGATAGCACAGGGTTATATATCTTATGTTCTTAACAGGAGTTGATTAAGGCCATTTTGGCCAGTGCTAAGGGTTATATATCTTATGTTCTTAACAGGAGTTGATTAAGGCCATCATGGCCAGTGCTAAGAAAAGTAGAAATCATCTCATTTGTAGACAATTTGAAGCTCTATAGTTCTAGCGACCAACAATTAACAGAGCAGCTCTGCGTAGTGAAAAGCTTTTCTGATGACATCAGGATAACTTTTGGCCTTGACAAATGTGCTAAGGCAACTTTGTTTAGCAGAAAATTGAGCAAAATAGAAAACATCTCCCTGCTGAAGGCTGTGGCATCAAGGACCTTGAACAGGAAGGTGTATATAAGTATCTTAGAGTAGAAGAATGACACTCAAGAAGAAATTACTGAGAAAAAAATACTACAGGAGATTAAAATTGTTATTGAAAAGTACTTTAACATCACAGAATAACACACAAGCCATCGATCAGCTGGCAATTCCTATACTTTCAGCTTTGGGGTTGTGGACTGGTCTCTTAAAGATCTTGAAAAACTGGATGTGCGAACACAAAAACCTCCTTCGTGCCCATAAAGTGATTTACAAGAATCAATGTATGCCAAGATTGTACATCCCTAGAGCTGAAGGACGGCTAGGACTCATAGAGATTGATTACACATATAGAGCTACTATCATAGGCCTCCAGGCCTACTTAACTGCATCCTCGGATCCAAATATGCCAAGATACTGAAATATGAGAGTAAATGTCCAGAATTTGTCTCCATCATCAAACTTGGGCAAGTGTTCCAAAGACTGGAAGGAATGAGTGAAAATCCACAAGTATGGACAGGGAAGGCAGTAACAGAATTTGCAAAACAAGAGAAAAAAAAAACTTCAAGCAATTACTACTACTACTACTATTGAGCATTTGTATAGTGCTACAAGACGTACGTAGCGCTGCACAGACATGTAAGAGACAGTCCCTGCTCATCAAGAGCTTACAATCAAGTCAAGACAGCAACACAGTAGGTGTAGACACGGGATACATCTAGGGAGAATGGTAAGGAAACACAAGATCAGATGAGTCAAAATCCGAAAGCAGCAGTGAAGAGGTGAGTTTTTAGCCTAGATTTGAAAAGGGCCAGAGAAGGTGCCTGACATACAGACTCAGGTAGTTTGTTACAGGCATAAGGAGTAGCAAGGTGAAAGAAGCGAAGCTTGCAATTAGCAGTAGAAGAAAAGGACACAGATAGAAGCGATTTGCTAGAAGAGCGGAGTTCCCTAGGAGGGGTGTAGGGAGAGATAAGAGAATTAGATCAACAAACAAGGAAAGACAAGTGGCAGATGCACAAATACAGTAGGAAATAGACAAAGATTTCCTGAGGTATCACTCTATCAAGAATGGGCACATGAATGGTTAGGAGGGGTGAACTGAAATCGAAGACTGCAAGGTTGATAGTTGCAGCCCAGGACAGCGGCTTATGGACAAGATGATTTACAGTGATCATTGAAAAAATTGGTAATATAGACATATGTTGATCCTGTAAAAAAAGACCTGGAAATGGTGACTCACCTCATAACTGTCTGTAAAGTTCTCATGGCAGAAAATTTCTATAAAGAAAGATATAATAAAGTAGTGCGCCTCATCCACTGGAAGCTCTGTAAACACTACAATATCACTGTGTCCAAAAAGCACTGGGATCATGATGACCCTAAGAGAATTACAGCGAATGAGGAGGTTATGATCACCTGGGATACTCCCATTCCAACCAATAAAAAGCTGGATGTGAAGAAGCCATATATAGTGGTTAAGGAGAAAAACACCAAAATGGCATTGATAATAGAGGTGTCAGTTCCAAGTGACTAGTCTGTGAATCGCGTGGAGAGGCAGAAGTTCTGAAATACCAGGAAATGCAGTTTGTTTCATCTTGTCCATAAGCCGCTGTCCTGGGCTGCAACTATCAACCTCTCATTCTTCGATTTCAGAGACCAAAAACAAGTGGCAGACAGATATAGAAATATTTCCTATTGTGTTGGGTGCCACTGGCTTGATAAAGAAGAATTTCCAAGCACATCTTGACAAACTACCCATACATGTTACATCTTACGAACTCCAGCAGGAGGCTCTCTTTGGCACGATGCAAGTATTACACCGAGCCTTAGCAGTAAATTTGAGAGACCGAGATCATACTCCCCATGCTCTGGCTAGTTCCTGCGGTTGTAGAATCAGGTACACTTTTGGCCCGTCCATTTTTTGGATGTCTGGACAGCCCAGAAATGCCCCAATCAGAATCGGCCTTTTAGAGGGAAATTTTAGAAGAGACGTCCAAGTGCAATCTGGGACATCTAAGCCAGAATGTCTGAAAAAAAGCAAGCATGTCCAGGTGCAGACATGATTTCACAAATGTGGAAGTGCCTGATATGGACATCTGCAGGGCATCTACACAGACATTCCCAGAACCGTATTTCATAACCTGGACATCTAGGTTAGCCTAATGGTTAGAGTAGTGGGTTCTATTTCTCCTCACATCTTGTCTTCCTTCCTTTCCTCTGCTCTTGGACTTCACCTTATTCTTCCTGTCATTCATCCCACTCCCCCCTCCTTAAACAACCTCATCCTCGCTTCTGCCATTCCGTCTCCTCTCTGCCTCACTCTCTTCTCGCCCTTCTCCTTCTTTTTTCTGGTGACATTAATTTTAACCCTGGTCCCTTCCCCCCTGACTTTTCTCCCACTCCTGCTCCTTATGCAACCATTCTAATCTCATTCATATTCCTTTCCTTTCCCCCTCTTCTCTCCCTTTCTCTTGTGCCCTATGGAATGCTCATTCAATAGCTAATAAACTCCCCTTTACTCATGATCTCTTCATTTCTAACTCTTTTCAATTTCTAGCTTTTACTGAAGCCTGGCTCCTCTCTGATGACACTGTTTCAGTTGCTGCCCTTTCTCACAGCGGCTACCAATTCTTGTACATTCCTCAATTCTCTGGCCACAGTGGTGATGTGGGGTATCTGCTTTCTCCTTCCTGCCAATTTCAATCCCCCCTCTCTCTACCTCAGTCTTGCTCTTTTTCCTCCTTCAAAGTCCATTCCATCTGTCTTTTTATTCCTTTACCTCTCCGTATAACTGTTATCTATAGACCACCTGGCACATCCACCTCCACCTTTCTCACTGACTTTGACTCATGGCTTGCCCTTTCCCTTGATTCTTCTTCCCCCTCCCTTATTCTTGGTGACTTTAATATTCATGTTGATAACACTTCAGACCCCTATGCTCCCAAACTCCTTTTCCTTACTTCCTCTTTTAACCTCCAGCTTTGCTCTTCTGCTCCCATTCATCAGCACAGCCATTGCCTTGATCTTGTCTTTTTCTCTATTGTTTATCCTCTAAATTTCCGTACCTCAGTTCTTCCCTTATCTGACCATCACCTGTTTAGCTTCACTCTTCTTCATTCCCCACCTCATTCTCACCCAGACTCCTCCCACCTTTTTAGGAATCTTCATTGTATTAATCCATTGCCTCTCTCCACTATAGTCTCATCATCTCTCTCCTCTTCTTTGTCTTCTAACTTGGTTGATGAAGCTATAGTTTCCTATAATACTGCTCTCTCCTCTGCTCTGGATACTTTTGCTCCGCCTTCTCGTCATCCTGTGAGGAGCACTTCACACCTGTGCCCGCTCAGCTGAGCGCATTTGACTCAAATCCCGCTCCCTTTCTGATTTTCTTCACTTCAAATTCATGCTTGCTTCCTTCCAATCTGCCATAGGTCTCACCAAGCAAAACTACTGTCTATCTAACTCTCTTACCTCTGACCCCCGCTATCTCTTCTCTACTCTTAACTCTCTCCTCAAGTCACCTCCACATCCGACCCTTCCTTCTCTTTCTGCCCAAACCTTAGCCAACTAGTTCCATGATAAAGTCCACAAGATTACACTCCAATTCCCCTCAAGATCAGCTTCATCCCCTCTTCCCCCTCTTCAAACCAACTTTTCCCTTCAATCTCTGTTACCCTTTCTTCCTTTTCTAAGATCCCTGTAGAGGAAACCTATCATCTTCTTTCCTCCTCTAAACTTACTACTGTTTCTCTGATCCTATCCACTCCCATCTCCTTAATTCCATCTCCTCCTCTGATATCTCTTCCATCACACACATTCTCAACCTATTGTTCTCCACTGCTGCTTTCCCTTATGCCTTCAAGCATGCTCTAGTCACACTTCTCCTCAAGAAACCTTCATTTGACTCTTCTTGTCCCTCTAGTTATTGACCCATCTCCCTTCTTCCCTTAAAAATTCTTGAATGTGCAGTTCTCCACCATTGCCTTGAATTTCTCTCCTCTCAAGTCCTCTTGATCCACTTCAGTCTGACTTTTGTCCCTTGCATTCCACTGAAATGGCCCTTGCCAAAGTCTCCAGTGAATTGTTCCTGACTAAATCCAAAGGCCTTTACTCGGTTGTTATTCTTCTGGACCTATCTGCGGTTTTTGACATTGTCGACCAGCACCTTCTCCTCAATACACTGTCCTCACTTGGTTTCAGCAGCTCTGTACTGTCCTGGTTCTCTTTTTATCTCTCCCAGCACTCTTTGTGTCTGATCTGATGGTCTCTCTTCTACTGCTATCCCTCTTTCAGTTGATGTAACTCAAGGGTCTGTTCTGAGCCATCTCCGTTTCTCGCTCTACACCTAGTCCCTTGGTGCTCTCATCTCCTTCCATGGTTTTCAATATTATTTTTATGCTGATGGCTCTCGAAATCTATCTGCACCCGATATTTCTCCTACACTCCAAGTCCGTATATCTGCCTGCCTATCTGACATCGCTGTCTGGATGTCTCATTGCTGTTTGAAATTGAACATGGTCAAAATTGAACTTCTTATTTTTCCCCATAAACCCTCTTTCCCCCTTCCTCCTTTCTCTATCTCTGTTGATAACACTCTTCTGCTTTCTGTTTCCTCAGCTCGTAACCTTGGGGTCATCTTCGACTCCTCCCTCTCCTTCTCACATATCCAATAAGATTAAAAACCTATCGTTTCTTTTTCTATAACATTAACAAAATTTGCCCTTTCCTTTCTGAACACACCACTAAAACACTTAACCACTCATTAATCAACTCTTGCTTAGATTATTGCAGCCTCCTCCTTGCTGGTCTCCCTCTGAGTCATATTTCTCCCCTTTAGTCTGTCCAAAATTCTGCTGTGTGGTTAATCTTCTGCCAGTCCCATTATAATCATATAACCCCTCTTCTTAAATCAGTCCATTGGCTTCCCTTCCGTTTCCGGATCCAATACAAACTTCTCCGTCTGACCTATAAATGCATTTATTCTGTTGCTCCTCAGTACCCTTCCTCTCTCCTTTCTCCCTATACCCCTCCTCATGAACTCCACTCTTAACTCTGACTTTCTTCCCTCTATGCCCTTCTTTTCCATTGCCAACTCTAGACTTCGAGACTGTCACCCTTCTGCTCCTTATGCCTGGAACAAGCTATCTGTATCTTTATATCAGATTTCATCTTTCCCCCTTTTCAAATTCATGCTAAAGGCTCACCTCTTTCAGACTGCTTTTGGATCTTAATCCTTTGTTCTTCTTCTTACCCTTCCCTTTTGTACCCTCATTATCTTCAATTGTACTGTCAGTCTTGATTAGATTGTAATCTCTGATGAGTAGGGATCGTCTTATTATATGTGTCTGTACAGTGCTGCATACACCTTGTAGTGGTATAAAAAATTATTAATATTTATTTTTTATTTAACAGGTTTTCTATACTGCCTTTAGGCCAAAGTGGTTTACAGAGAACAACAAACAAACTCAATTAGATGCAGTTATGTAGAACTTAGGGGAGATGTAAACTTAGAGTTAACAAAAACAGGAGGGATTAACATATTTCATTACACCCTGTGGATGTTTTTCAGCTAAAATTAGAACTGTTTGTGTCTGGAGCAGATCTAACATTAGATGCGACGTCAGACATCCATGACGTTTCTGAAATCAGGTGGGGAATGCATTGGCCATACCTCCTCCACACCCAATTCAGACTTGGGCGTCCCCAGAGCTGGCTTCTAAAATGGCCTGCCGAATAGCAAGCAAGCCTAAACTAAATAGATGGGGGGAGGGATATTCAAAGGCATTTACATAGATTTCATACCCGCAAACCATGTAAATGCCGCTGAACGGGATATTCAGTTGCACTAACACAGTTAGTGCTGCTGGATATCTGCGGATGCCATCGCTACATATCCCAATGTTAAGTGCTTAGCATTGGAGTGTGTCGTGGGTGTTCCAGGGTGGAGTAAAGGTGGCATCCATCACTAACAAGGAAGCATCGTTATTGAGCCTCTGCTTGATTAGTGAAAAGCGGGTAAAGTAAAGCACAGCAAAGACTGGCCTAACTTTACCTGTGGAAGCCAATCGGGCAACAGCTCAATATTGATGCTTCCAGGTTAGTTTCCAGGTTCTGCAGCTACCCCAGATATTCCATGCTGGTGGACGAATATGGCCCCAGCACTGAATATCTGGGGTTAGTCTTCAGCGGCAATAGCTAGCTTTCTTAGCAGTGCTAGCCACCACCACTGAATATTTGGCCCTTAGTGCTGGCGTGGTCACAGCACTGCCCGTATATTCAATGCCACTGCCTCCATGGATAATGACGCGGAACATATGGATTAAGATAAATGGCAGCACTAGCAGTTACCACGCCAGCTGAAAATTTACCCTATTTGCGCAGTTCATATTGCAAGACTGGCTTGGGGTGGGGGCACAAAAGAAAAAATTGGCTGAGTCTCCTGAACCAGCCCTGTCTGGATATCACACCTTTATAAAGATCTTGAGCAGAGTGGAAGAGTAGCCTAGTGGTTAGAACACTGGCTTGGTAACCAAGCAACCAGGGTTCAATTCCCACTAGTACTCCTTGTGGCCTTGGGCAAGTCACTTAACCCTCCATTGTCTTGGAAGAAAGGCCTGGCAATCTACTTCCGGTAACACTGGCAAGAAAACCCAGGAGCTTCTGGGTCGCCAGGAGTCAGGACTGACTCAAAGGCACACATTGCATTTTGCATAAAGATCTTGAGAAGGCAGAAGCAGTTCAGAAATGGGCTATCAAAATATTGCAGAGACTGTAACACAAACTTTGCACAGAGAGGCTCAATGAACTCAAAATGTTCTTTCTATAAGACAGAAGTGAAAGGGGATATGACAAAAACATTCCAAAACATAGCAGGATTCAATAAAACAGTATTCAAAAATAGGAATGATGAAATCTTAGTAGACAGGAGCAATGAGCCAGAATAAGTTGGTAAAGGGGGTCTCTGCCTAGAATAATTTAGTCATTTGACCCACTTAAATGATCAGATAGCGTAGTTACTCACCTGTAACAGGTGTTCTCCAGGAGCAGCAGGAATCAGTCCTCACTTATGGGTGACGTCGGCGCCGACGGAGCCCTCGCGGAGCAATTTTCCCCAGCTTTCAAAGAAAGCCTTTAGGAATTGCAGCGCGCATGCGCGGTCGTCTTCCCGCCCGAGGGTGCCATCTTAGCCAGTCAGATGACATAGCTAAAAAAGACAGCATAAAAATTTGCAAAAAAGAACATAAGCAGACGATTGCAACTCCAAGGGGAGGAGGGAGGGTAGTGAGGACTGATTCCTGCTGCTCCTGGAGAACACCTGTTACAGGTGAGTAACTACGCTTTCTCCAGGACCAAGCAGGAAGTCAGTCCTCACTTATGGGACTCCCAAGCTCAAGGCTACCGGAGACCCTAAGCACAAAAATGAGCTCCCTCTAGCTCAGCAGCACAGAAGGATAGAATCTTCGCTGAATTATCACCCACCGGTAGCCCACATCCGGGATGGAGGGTAGGAGTTGCTCAGACCTCAAAGAGATTACGGAGGACTGCCTGTCCGAAAGCACTGTCCCTACGGGACTCCCTCTCGAGACAGTAATGGACCGCAAAAGTCTGGCTTGAAGACCAAGTAGCGGCCCGGCAGATGTCTGCCAGCGGAACAGAGCGGAGGTAAGCCACTGACGTGGCCTTTGCCCGAACGCAATGAGCCGTGACTCGACTTTCTAAGGAGAGTCCGGCTGCCCCATAAGCCCAAGAGATACAGTCCGCAACCCAGATGGACAGAGTACGCTTGGAGACCGGGAGCCCCAATCTATTGGGGTCAAAAGACACAAAAAGCTGAGCAGCTTTACGGTGCTCCCGCGTACGGTCAAGGTAGAAGTTCAATGCCCTTCTACAGTCCAGGGTATGGAGGACCGTTTCAGCTCGGCTGGAGTGTGGTCTGGGAAAGAAGGTTGGAAGTACCACCTCCTGATTGATGTGAAAAGGGGAGACCACTTTAGGCAGAAATTTTGGGTGAGTCCGTAGGACTACCCTATTCTTGTAGAACCTAGTGTAAGGGGGATCAGACACGAGGGCCTGCAATTCACTTACGCGTCTAGCGGAAGTGAGGGCTATCAAGAACAGTGTTTTCCAAGACAGAAAACGGAGAGAACAGGTAGCCATAGGTTCAAAAGGCGGACAGGTGATCCGCTGCAAAACCACATTCAGGTCCCAGTCAGGCGCTGGCGGGCGCAGAGGTGGTTTAAGTAGAAGGAGACCTCGGAGAAACCTCGCTACGAGAGGGTCATTGGAGAGAGGTCTGCCGTCCACTGGCACATGATGTGCTGAAAGAGCACTGAGGTGAACTTTGACGGAGTTGGACTTAAGTCCCAGATTAGAGAGGTGCAGCAAGTACTGCAAGATCACCGACACCGGGCAGGAGAAGGGATCCTGAGACTGTTGGGTACACCAGACTGCAAAGCGACGCCATTTAAGGGCGTAGCATTTGCGGGTAGAAGGCCGTCGCGAAGCCAAGACGACCTCCTCCACCTCCGCCGGGAGGAGAAGGGGAGCAAGGACTACCCTCTCAGCAGCCAGGCCATGAGGTTGAGAGACCTGAGGTTGGGGTGCAGGAGGGACCCCTGATCCTGAGTGAGGAGATCCGGTTGTACCCCCAGAGGGATTGGATCCTCCACCGCCAGTTGCAGCAGGAGCGGAAACCACGGCTGCCTGGGCCAGCGAGGGGCCACCAGGATCATGAAGGCTTTGTCTCGGAGAACCTTGAAAAGAGTCCGAGAGACCAGCGGGATGGGAGGGAAAGCGTACAGAAGGCTCCCCGACCACGAGATCAGAAAGGCGTCCGCCGCAACCCGAAGGGGGTGTGGCTGACGA
Organism: Ichthyophis bannanicus; assembly: GCA_033557465.1. Classification (NCBI taxonomy): domain Eukaryota; kingdom Metazoa; phylum Chordata; class Amphibia; order Gymnophiona; family Ichthyophiidae; genus Ichthyophis; species Ichthyophis bannanicus. Next base: position 921,192,006 of record CM066031.1, on the reverse strand, counting down.
GAGCAGAAGCGAGGAAGCTGCCGGTTGTGAGGACTGGCAAAGAGATCCACCGTGGGGAGACCCCACTTGAGGAAGAGCTTCTGAACTACCAAGGGATCCAGACGCCACTCGTGCGGCTGGAGGACCCTGCTGAGTTTGTCTGCAAGGCAATTTTCTTGGCCCGGGAGATAAACTGCCTTGAGGAGAATGCCGTGACTGACGGCCCACGAGCAGAGCTTCTGTGCCTCCCGGCAGAGGAGGAAGGAGCCCGTGCCCCCCTGCTTGTTCACGTAGAACATGGCAACTTGATTGTCCGTCTGGACAAGGACGGACTGTTGGGAAGTCAGGTGGGAGAAGGCCTTGAGAGCTAGGCGGATCGCCCTGAGCTCCAGGAAGTTGATCTGCTGAGCAGACTCCCACGTGGTCCAGAGGCCCTGAGTACGTGCCTCTTGGCAATGTGCTCCCCAGTCCAGGAGGGATGCATCGGTGGTCAGCACCCGGGTCGGCTGAGGTGACTGGAAAGGCATTCCGAATATCAGGTTCGGCTGCCGGAGCCACCACCGGAGAGACGAGAGCAGCGGCTCGGAGACGCGCACTAGGTCTGCCAGGCCGCCTGTGGCTTGTCGCCACTGCTGGCGGAGACACCATTGAGCAGACCGCATATTCAGGCGGGCATTGGGGGTCACATGGACGGTGGAAGCCATATGGCCGAGCAGTCTCAGGAAGCGCCTGGCGGAGACCAGGGGCTGGCTGCGAAAGCGGTCGGCTAGGTCCATGAGCCGTTGAGCCCTGTCGAGCGGTAGGTACGCTCGTGCCCGAGGAGTGTGCAGCCTTGCGCCGATGAACTCGAGATCCTGTGAGGGGAGCAAAGTGGACTTTGCGAAGTTTATAACAAAGCCCAAGTGCTGCAGCAGAGTCACCGTGCGGCACGTGGCGTTGGTGACCTCCTGAGCGGACGCTGCTCTGATGAGCCAGTCATCGAGGTACGGAAAGACATAGAGGCCGTGAAGCCGGAGATGGGCCGCCACGACCGCGAGACATTTTGTGAAGACTCGCGGTGCGGAGGATAGGCCAAAGGGCAGTACTCTGTACTGGTAATGATTTCCTGCCACCACAAACCTTAGGTATTGGCGGTGGCTTGGGTGGATGAGGATGTGCGTGTAGGCATCCTTTAGATCCAAGGAGCATAGCCAATCTCCCTGCTGGAGGTAGGGCAGAAGGATTCCAAGGGTAAGCATTTTGAACTTCTCCCGCACAAGGAACTTGTTGAGGTTGCGCAAGTCCAGGATGGGTCTGAGGCCCCCTGTTCTCTTTGGTATCAGAAAATACCTTGAATAAAAGCCTTGACCTCTCAGGTGGTGGGGCACCGGTTCCACCGCCTGTTCCTGCAGAAGACCTGCTAACTCCTGAAGGAGCAACTCCCTGTGCAGAGGGGGGCGCGAAGGTTCTCCCGGAAAATAGGAGGGAGGGACCTGATGGAAGTGGAGAAGGTAGCCTTCTCGCACGACCTGAAGTACCCAGGCATCTGCGGTGATGCTGGACCACCTGTGGGCGAAGTGAACCAGCCGGCCTCCGGTGCTGGGAGGAACCAGCGGGGGGGGAGAGGCTATGCTGAGCGAGTCAAAAACCCCCACCCTGCTGAGCAGGGGCTGGTGGTGCAGGCTTGGGGGCTTGCTGCCTACGGGACCCGTTACCCCGTCCCTTGGCCTGCTGGCCCTGTTGGGGAGCTGCAGGGGCCTGATAATGGGGGTACTGTTTGTAGGCAGCCGCCTTCCTCGGGTAAAAGGACTTTTTTCCCGAGCCCTTCTTTTTCTGGGAAGGGGCGGAGGTCTTCCTAGAAAGCCTGGTCCTGGTGAGAGTCTCAGTCTCAATTTGTGCAGCCTTTTCCGCCATGGGCTTGCCAAAGAGGTTTTCGCCCCGGCAGGGGACATCGACCAACTTGTCCTGTACCCAGGGCTCAAGGTCCGACGACTGAAGCCAAGCCTGTCGGCGGGCACCGATGCCGGCTGCGGCCACTCTAGCCGAGGCCTCAAAGCCATCATAGGCTGCTCGGGACATGAACTTTGAGCATTCCCGAATGCCCGTGGACAAGGCTAGGAACCTCCGCAAGGGCTCCTCGGAGAGACCAGCGGAGAATCCGGCTAGCTCTTTAGCCAGATCCCGGAGATACATGCCCATGTAGAGCTGGTAAGTCTGGACACGACATGCGAGCATAGAGCCCTGGAAGCACTTCTTGCCAAGGCCATCCAGGTTACGGGCCTCCCTTCCAGGAGGCACCGAGGAGTGCATCTTCTGGCTCTTAAGACGATGCATGGCCGATTCCACTACCATGGAATGGTGTGGCAGCTGTGCCTTCTGAAAGCCAGGGCTCTTGCGGACCCGATAGATAGAATCGACCCGCTTGTTCAGGACCGGCGAGGAGGCCGGACTCTCCCACATGCGGAAGAGTAGTCGTTCCAGCATAGGAGGAACCGGCACAGTAAAGTGCTCCCTCGCGGGAGAGTCATACTGGAGGGCGTCGAGCTCTTCGGCTCGAGGCTCCTCCTCGGGATCCGCAGGGAAGGCCAAAGCCTTGGCCATATCCCTAACGAAGTCCGAGAACCGGGCATCCTCCGGGGGGGACTGCTTCCGAGGCTCGGACCCCGGTGAGTCCGATGGGACACACCGAGTCCGGAAAGAATCAGGTGACTCTTCCTCCTCAGACTCCCAGACCGACTCCGACGAGGACTCGGTGGGGTCGGCCCGGGCAGGGTGCGGCGCCAGCCGTCCCGACTTCGAGGGAGTCGGCGTCGGCGACCTCGGTCCCGAACGGGAGGCCGAGGGTGACCTCGACCGAGGATCGACTCGAGTTCTCATTGACTCGAGGATCGGCTCGGTCTCCGGGGTCGACTTGGACGTCGACGTCCCGGCGGTCGGGGCAGCGGCGCCAGCGAGGCCAGCGAGCAGTGCCCGCTGCTGGTCCATGAAGGCAGACAGTCTGCTCTCCAAGGCCGTCAACCTGAGTCCGAGCTCAGGTGACCCAGCAGCCCCCGACTCGGGCCCCGACGGCGTCGGGCCCGACGTCGGCTGTCGCGGAGGCGAGTCCAGAAGGACCACAGGACTTACCCGGGCAGGCATCTCCGACTCCAGGCGAGGTCGCTTCGGATGTGTTCCTTCTCCAAGGACCCGGGGCGGCTGTCGGGGCTATGCGACCTGGCCCTCGCGGAACCAGGAGCGTCCACCGACGCCGCCCTCGCGGGTTTTTCCTTCCGACGATGGTCCCCGGAGGGAGAACCCCGGTCGGAGGAGCTCCGGCGACGGTCCGAGCTGGAGCCTTTCGACGCGGAGGCCTCCGACGAAGTCCGGGTACGGCTGGGGTCAGCGAAGATTCTCTCACGCTGATGCCGCCGACTCCTCAACGCCTTTGAGGACAGTTTGCTGCAGGGCCCACAGATCAGTTCCTCATGATCCGGGCCCAGGCAGCGGAGGCAAAAGTCGTGTGTGTCGGTTAGTGACATATTTCGGTCACACCGACCACACCGCTTAAACCCACTGGCAGCCATCGGGGGAAAAAGGGCCCCTGCGAGGTCAAAGGACCGGGCTGCCAGGGAAACCGAAAACGAAAGCTGACTAAGTCAGAAAAACCGAAAAAAGTAAGCGGACTCGAGACCGGCGTCGCGAGTCCGGGCGGGAAAACGATCGGCGTCGAACCGAAAGAAAAAAGGATAAAACAAAGAAGAAAATCAACTTTTTCGCGGGGACAAGACGGGGACGTCTGTAGGGCTCCGCGGAAAAAAGAAGACTGGCTAAGATGGCACCCTCGGGCGGGAAGACGACCGCGCATGCGCGCTGCAATTCCCAAAGGCTTTCTTTGAAAGCTGGGGAAAATTGCTCCGCGAGGGCTCCGTCGGCGCCGACGTCACCCATAAGTGAGGACTGACTTCCTGCTTGGTCCTGGAGAAATTACCATTACCACGTTCACTGTGTTGAAAATGTACCTCCTTGTTATCATTTTTTATTTTATAACTCCCAGCTCGACAAATTCTACAGAAGAATGACTGGATGATATTGGGATGCTCAACGGTATTAGGCTCACAACCCATAAGACATAGGGCAAAGCTAATTCAGTGGAATGAGAGCCCGGTACTGATTTTCAGTGGAATGCCTTGGCTGGCACTGCTGATTTGTCCCCAAATGCAGCATTTATCCACTGGCATATTTCCTAGTGTCAACCTATTCTAAATCTCCCTCTGCAGATCCCATACCTCCCTCTAATTGTTGTCCAGTGTCAAACCTTCCTTGATTATCAAAATTGCTTGAAAAGCTTGTTTTCTCTCAGCTTTCCTCACACCTAGCCTCAATTCATGCTTTCTACCAGCGCCAATCCGGCTTCCATTCAGGTCAGACTATCCTGCTCTCCCTCATCAGTGAACTTCATCAGTATCACAATCCGGGTGGCATTTTGGTGGTGGTTTCTCTCGAACTTTCTGCTGCTTTCGATTTGGTGGATCATTCAATGCTCTCTGCTTGCTTTCATGACTTTGGTTTATGCAGTACAGTTCTATCTTGGTTCCACTCCTTCCTTTCCCAGCATTCCTTTTCAGTTTCGATTCGTGACACTTTGTCTTCCCCCACTCCTCTTCCCTGCAGTGTTCCCCAGGGCTCGGTGTTGCCTCCCCCTCCCCCCTCCCCCACTGCTTTTTAAGATATTCCTGATCCCTCTGCTTCTTTTTATCCAGCAACACGGTATATCTTCACACTTTTATGCAGATGATATTCTTCTTATGCATCATACAAATCCCATATCTCCTGATTTGTCTTCTCTAAACACCTGTTTGTCTAGCATTTTGCATTGGATTACACTTAACTTCTTCCATCTAAACCCTGCTAAATCAGCTGCACTTTGGGTAACCTTTAGTAGGCCCCCTCCTTCTTTGGCACCTTCTTTCCTGGCCTGTCCTATTCCTGTGGTAGATACTGTGTGCTACCTTGGTGTTATATTAGACTCATCACTTTTGTTCAGAGATCACATTTCCTCTGTTGTTTGTCATTCTTTTTATGCACTCTGTCAGATTCGCACCGTTCGCCCCTTTCTTTCCCCTGCATCTCTGACCACTCTGCTTCTCTCGTTTGAAATATCTAAATTGGACTATTGTAATGTCATTTATCTTGGTCTTCCACAATCTCAGCTCTGCTGTTTGCAACTTGTGCAAAATACAGCAGTGCACATCCTATCACATGCACCCCCGTTTGATCATGTCACTCCTCTTCTCATCCATCACCATTGGCTTCCCATTGCATCCTGGTTACAATATAAACTTTTAATTACAGTTTTCTGTGCACTACATTCAGGTACTCCTCAATACTTGTCTGACCTGCTGCTTCCTCACTCTACTCATCGTTCTGTTTGTGATAGCCATGTAAACAGACTCCATCTTCCCTCTGCAAATCAGGCTCACCTCATGCCACCCCCTCAACTGCTTTCTGTTTTCTGGCTTCTGCATCATGGAGCATGTTACCTCAAGCTCTCAGATTAGAATCAACATTTGCAATAATTAAGACCATGTTAAAGACCCATTTATTTAACCAAGCCTCTAACGTACCAGTACCCTGACTCACTAACCCTAGACCTCTTTTACTGCTTCAGTTTTTACTGTCTGTGTCTACTACATGTCTCCCTTTGTGTGAATGAATGTCTATCTGTCCTGTCCAACCATTGTAGTTCGTTTCTGAATTTCTATCTTTTAAAAAAAAATTGTTTTTATTGTAAATCGCTTTGCTGTGTTTTTATCAAAGGGCGGTAAATCAAATTGAATAAACCATAAACCATTTAGTAGCAACTACTGACTGCACACTAAGGGAGACTTTTACTAAAGGGCCTAGCTGTCAGCGTGTGTTCTGGCACATGCTGAAGGTGTGCTAGGCCATGTGTTGATAGCTAGAGTGGGGCCATGGCAGTTAGCGTGGCCAGATATCCATGCTAAGTGTCCATGGTATGTTAGAGGAGCAAGTGAGTGGGTTTGGAGCAGAAAGTGAGCAAGGAAAGTGCCTTGCAGTCAGAACACCCATGCCAAGTGCAAGCTGGCAAAATTAGAGCGGGTGAAATTAACCCAACTTCAATAGGTGGAGGTAAGTGCACTCGCACTAATGTGGAACACATTAGGGGACAATGCTGCAAGTTAATTGACAAGAGCATGCTTTCCACACTCTTGACAGTTAAGGCAGTGGTGTTGCAACTAACACACCATGGTTTTGCATGGTATTGGCACATTAGGTGCAAATCACAATGCACTTTAGTAAAGGGGCCCCTAAAAATTGCAAATGCTTTGAAGAAGTTGTTTTTCACTTTTATTGGTTTTGTGCCATCAGGTTGATGCTGATTCCTGGCAACCCAGCAGCCCCTGGGTTTTCTTGGAAAGATATGACTAGAAGTAGATTGCCAGGCCTTTTTTCCAAGGCAATGGAAGTAAAGTGACTTGCCCAAGGTCACAAGGAGTGCCAGTAGGACCCAAACCCAGATCGCATAGGTGCTAGGCTGTTGCACTAAACACTAGGCTACTCTTCCACATAACTGTTAGTACAAGTTTGGTTTATTAGTCTGCCATAAAATATTTAATGTACATAAAATCAGTTTAATGCTTGTATAGTTTTATGAGCTTTAAAAAGTTCTAATGTATCTTAAAAATGTTGTTAGTTTGAATATGTGAATCAAACTGAAAAAGCACTTGAAAAATAGGAAAAGGTCTGAACAATCCAAAAATATTTTGCCTGTGCACATCCCTGTTATTCTTTTCTCTGTAATTCAGACTAAAATGGCTAATAATGCATCTTGACACTGATATGACTTTAACATGAAAAAACACTGATACATTAAAACAGCTTTCTTTCCATCTTTGTACATTTCTGGTCATTCCATTTCTGGTAAAACTTGGAGGCACATTTTACAATGGGACATCCAAGAGCAATCTGAGATAGCAAAGCCAGAATGTCTGAAAAAAGGTAGGCACGTGCAAGTTCAGGCACAATTTCAGAAACGTGGACATGCCCAATATGCACATATATCAAACGTCTATATAGATGTCCCCAGGATGGCATGATAGTTAGAGTAGTGGTTTACAAGCAGGGTAGTCAGAGTTCAAATTCTAGTGTGGGCTTTTGTGATCTAAGGCTAGTCACTTAATTCTCCATCTTCTCTACACTCTGTCAATATTTTAAAGTGAAAACATGCACTATCCTGATGCCTATTTGTGACTGGAGCACAAATAGACATCACGATAGTCTCTGCCATTTCTGAGATCAAACAGGGATGTGTAAGCCTGTTGCTCCTCCCCAGACATGACTCTGCCACATCCCTGTGCCTTCTTGGATGTCCCTACACTGGAGACACCTGCAAACATTATTTGTGAAATGGCTACGGAGAAGTCTCTGTGATTTTGCTATCCATTGGCACGTCTTCAGACATCCAAATCATGATTCAACCTTTTAAAATGACCCTCTTGGTTAGTCTTATTTTCTTATTTCATTCACTTTATTGGGTTGCCAACTAATTCCATATTTTCTGGTTTTACTCCATTGCATACATGAAGTTATACTCTTTCTTTTGTAACAGAAATGAGAATGGACATACATGCGGGTGACCATATAGACACTCATACACAATAGACACCCTTACACAGTATTGATGGTCTAATCCTAAAATCTCACAGTGTAACCTTAACCTTAACCTCAACCTTGAAATTGTAAATTAAATTGTACCATAGTTTGCTCATAGCATTACAATGTATCATAGTTTGATGAACCAGTTCAATGTTTCATAGTAGCTCATATCCTAACAATGTATCATAGTTTGTACAATATATCATAGCTTGTTGACCTAGTTCAATGTAATTCACTAAGTTCAATGTATTAACTCCTCTGTATAACGTTGAGTTAATTGTAAACCGCTTTGATACTCTGAAAGGTGATATTAAAAAAAACGTTAAATAAATAAATAAATTGATGTCATTAGGGAAGCTTAGTCGGGAACGCCCCTCTCAGGCAAGCTAGCAGATGTGGGCTTCCAGTGGAGGTGAGATACCTGGGAGTCACACTAGATTACCAGTTCAATTTCACAAGCGCGTAAGCGACACAGTAAAGGCCTTATACAACAAATTAAAAATTCTCCAACACTTAAGACCCCTCCTCCCCCAAGCGACTTTAGAACAGCAGTACAAGCAATGATCTTTCCACACCAAGATTTCTGCAGTGCATTACTTAAGGGACTCCCAAAACAAACAATCTACTGACTACAACTAGCCCAAAATACAGCGGCTAGAGTAATAGCGCAAATACCAATTAAAGAATATATCATGTCAACATTAAAACTCCTTCACTGGCTCCCTATAGAGAGCAAAATAAAATTCAAGGTTATCCACACAATATTCAAATCCGTCCAAGATGACTCATCCACCTACTTGAAAACACTGATGACACTCACCCCGGATAACAGACCAAGAAGAAGCAACAATAAAGACCTCCTCATGATACCAGCCGACTATAAGAATTGCAAATCCATTACTTCCAAGAGAGCTTTCTCACTATATGCACCACAATTAATTCCTGAAACTTTAAGAGCCAACAAGGATCCAATAGCCTTCCGCAAACAACTAAAAACATATTTGTTCAACGAACACTTTGGTGAACTAATCACCTAAATGCAAAACTCTTACAAAATAGCCTCTCCTTACAAAGCTATTGAAAAAGAGACTTTCACTCGCATACTACTAAGACCATAACATCACCGTTTTGATTGCCACAACCATATAAATAATCATGAGAGGAAATTAAAAGTTGTTAAATGTTACATTTTCCTCCCCCGTTTCTCCCCAGGTTATTTGTTAATTCATGTAAAATTGTTTAATGTTTAAATGTTTAATGTATATTTCCATTCACTCTGTTTCAATGTATTGTTTTAAGTTCTATGTAAACCTCTTTGATTCATGGAAGGCTGTAATAAATACAAATAAATAAATAAATAGCAAAGTGAAAACATGAACCCCCACTCCCTGTCAGTGTTCATTGACATACAGCCTGGTTATGGAAGTGGGATGTCCGGGCCGTGCAGATGTGCCCGCTGAAGTCGGGGCCATTAGGACACAATTCTGGTCTCCAGGAACAAAACATTCCCGCAGAAGCCAGAACTGCCTCGAGGACGACCCAGCATGCCTCTCCGGCCTGCAGGGACGTCCTCCCCACAGGCGCCCCAGCCTCCCCACAGGCGCCCCAGACTACCATGGCTCCAGATCCCAAGATCCCTGCTGTCTGATCCACGGCTGGCCTCCCATGGCCTGGATCGAGCAGCGGGGACCCCCCATACCCGGCCCCAGCCTCAGCCCTGGTGGTGGCTGCCATGCCCCGATTCGCTGACAAAAACTGTTTATACTACCTCTGAGTACAGCCCAGCAGGCCTGGCAGCATGTACAGGGTCGTGATGTGAATCGGTCCTATACGTGCTGCCAGGCAGCCCGCCCCCACTCTGCCCCGATCTCACCCCCTGCCGGCTCTCCCTGTCCTGAAGCAAAAGATGTATAGGGAGAGCCGGTGGTGGAATAGGGTTTAGGCAGATTGCGGGCCATAATGCTAAATACAGGGGGTTTAGTGTAGTTCCTTCTCCACAACTTTCAGATGTTTGCCTGACAAAACAAGCACATTTCAGATGCTTTTTGTGCCTGGAACAGGTTAAACTTTAGAATGATTCTGGATGTCCAGGATGTTTCTGAGATTAGGCAAGGACATCAAGAGTTTTATGAACCCCCTGGCCATGCCTCCGCCACCTCCCCATTCAGACTTGTAAGTCATCATGCTGGGGATATCGATAGACTTGGCTTCTACGATGGTTCCAGGGACATCTCTGTTATTTAGATGTCTGCATGGCTGTTTGCAGACATCCAAATTGCAAATAGCTCTTTTAAAATAACACCCATGATATGGTAACACCAACATAGATTTAATAAACTGGGAAAAATTATGCTAGGTAATAAATATGTTTATTTAACTTTTCATTACAATTATCACAGACTTTTTAAATATCTACTATCAGCATAAATTCTGAGCCCTATAGAAGGGAACCCTGAACATATCATTGAACACACAAACATTGTTGTAATTGTTTTGTCAAAATTGTGTTGCAATATAACATAACATATATCAAATGGACTTACTGGTAAGAAAAAGTAGTTGTTTTGTACAAACAAGTGCTTGTCATTGCTTGAGTCAGGCGAACTTGAGTTTGAAGTGTTGTAGACAGGGAAAATGTCTACCAGTGTATCATCTAGAAAAAACTAGAATAAAAGAGAAAGAAATGTTGCAAAAAATTGTGAGGGTTTAATTTGGATTATATCTTGCAGAATTTTTTCAAATATCTTGTCTTTAGGGTTGGCATTACTCCAGCCTTCTTCATCACAGCAGAGACTCTAATCTCCTTGGCTGTTCAACTTCAGCTAGGAGAGATGACCTACAGCCTAATCTCATAGTCAGCTGCCAAACTAAGAACATTCAAACAAATAAAAGATGTACACTTCAGACAAAAGTTAGAAATATATGCAAGAAAATTGTAGAGAAGTATGAAAATGGCTGCTATTTTCTCTGCACTTTCCAGTGACCCTAGCTATGAGATATTACTTAAGGTTCCCCAAGTGAGATGTGTTTCATGCTTTTTTAAGGCACTGAGTCACTTTGAAGAAAGTTGAAATTTAAAGCGCTAGTACAAGCAAAAATGGATTTTAGATAAGTGTATTTGAAGTTAAAACAAATCAAATCATTAGAAACTTGGTTTTAGTTTTGATTTTTGTTTAATCTGTAGCAGCCTATTAGTATAGAATGTTTTTAACATTCCATTTACATGTATTCCATTCCTATCATCTGAGCATCAGATTGGTATTTGCAGTGTAAACATGCAGGGGTTGCTCAAAGCAATCTGCTCTGTGAGGTGAAGTTTGAGATGTCCCCCTCCTCCCCCATAATGCACCCAAAAAGGAGGGTCCTCTTAGAGCTCTGGTCAGGAAGTAAAGTGGGTAGGGTTCCCTCACTGAGGACATTGGTCAGACAGCTGCCCTATGATAAAAAAGAACGCAACATATTCCCAGGCCATATATTAGTAAAAAGCAAAGCTCTGCAATCTCTGGTTATCCTTAACAAAAACTATAACAATAAAATTATATAGCCTAGTTTACCAATACAAAATTCTGACTTCCGACCCTGCACAATGACTCATTATGATGGTATATAAACTATAGAACATTAATAGAACATTTTTCCATAGAACTCACCATACAAAAGGAAAATTTTGATTCTGGTGTCATCTCAGTAATAGCAACACAAACCCTCACTAGTACCAGGCATATTGTGAAGTATTACAAAACCTTACAAAAGTCACTCTGGACCTACAGAGCAAATCTATCATTCCATAATAGCACTAATGTCCAAATGTCACAAAAGAAGGACCTTACTTAGGAAAGGATACACAAAAAGCAAGCGTCGAAGAACGTCAGGATAAATTCAAAGTTCATTTATTGAAGCGGACCCCAACGCGTTTCGGCATAAATTGCCTTCCTCAGGGGGTTAGCAGCTAAAACAACAAACATAATAACTCATAATAGTAATGAATCATAAACATAGATATTAAAATAAACCCTAATAACACTTAAAACTTATAAACTAAACCGTGAACCTTAAACTACAATTACTTGCTCCAAAATTAAATGTAAACGCAGGACAGAGAGGGTTCACTTAAAGAAATGTCAAAGAAACATGTGTATATATAAAAATATGTGTATATATAAAGAATGTACATATAAAAAATATATACAAAAAATATACATAAAAAACAGACAACTAAAAAGAGAAAGTATCAAAGACGTATATGAATGTGTACTCACTTAAACCAATTCTAAATTTCCTAATGTACCATAGGCAAATGGTGATGTCGTACTAAAAAATAAAATAGATAAACTAGTACAGTTGATCATAAATGATGTTAAATGTTATTGCTATTGCATATATCACCATAATATACGAAAAATACTTGTCTGAATGTTGTTTAAATTAACCCCATGGGCTGTAAATTGAATTATACATTCCAGATGATCTAGAGTTAAAAATGTCATAACAAATCACAGGACCATTTAGTCCATGCATGTCATAAAAAACTTTACAAAAGAATTTGTATATATAAGAAATTAACTGGGCTGACCTGCTTCCGAAGATCTAGAACAGCGTAGCATCAATCATATATACTCAGGAGGTAGACCATCCTTATATAGTAAAAAACTAAAAAACTAAAAAACATGCTCACTTAAAACAATGCTCTTAATGAAACATTTTCTAAAAATAATATAATTTATAACTGAGCTAATATTTCATGTAATGAAAAGTTAAAATATGGTAAATAATAATAATTAACACTACCATTGTGATCATTGTTGGATTAAATTAAATATCAATTGATGAATTGCGTTTTTGAAAAATGCAACCTATGGACATAACAAATAAAATGATTCTGAAACATATAGTGATTACGGACTGAGGACTAAATGTTGTGGATCTATCTCATTCTACCATATTTTAGGTGATAAAATTCAACAAATGGAGTACATTTCATGCTGCGCTGATGATAAGCTTCTACCCCATCTTGCAATGCATTGTATGGCATACAAATCACTAAAAACCAATAATGCTTTCAAATCGAAAAAATGTATGACTACATGATGACAAAATGACAAACAATTATTGGATTAATATTATTAACAAAAACGGAATCATGGAAGATTGCTGTACTTGTACTATAGATAAGGAATCACTATTTCAAATATAGTCCTGAAATACTTATGTTTATTTTTGACCAATTGTTAATTAAAAAATGTCAGTGTATCATCTTGGAAACATCTTGATTATATGCTGATATTAAAAACTATGTGATTAAAGTCATGACGATGCTATGAATGCCTCATCGGACTATTTGCTGAAACCCCATTATAGCGCTGTAGATTGCTAGAATAGCAGCTTATCGTGGTACGTGTGTTTATAAAACTATATGATAAAAGTCATGACGATACTGTCAATGCCTCATCAAACTATTTGCTAAAATCCCGTTATAACACTGTAGATTGTTTGCTAGAATAGCAGCTTATCGTGGTACATGTATTTATAAAACTATGTGATTAAAATCATGACGATACTGTGAATGCCTCATCGGACTATTTGCTAAAACCTTGTTATAACACTGTAGATTATTTGCTAGAATAGCAGCTTATCGTGGTACGTGTACTTATAAAATTAACGATGAAACCAAGCCATCGAACATTGACTTTGATGTACAAAAGTAAAGGTTACCTTTGGAGAGCGAGGAACGCTGTCAATCGTTTTAATTTCCACGAAGTAAAACCCGAAAGACCACAGGTTAGATATTACTCGTATAAACGCTACCATTTGCGCCAAAAGAGGAGGAGATTGAGGTGGGTGGAGCCTATCTGATACATGCAGCCTATTGGTCCGTTTTCAGTGAGCTAACAATGGAACTGACTGTGTGATCGAGTACTGACTGCCGCTGACTCATGGAATAAACAATTGTACCTTGAAAAAATGAAAAAACCGAAAGGTCAATTTCTTGGTTTAAACCATGTGGATCTATACTCTTAAACTAATAAATATACCTCTGCTCTAATTTTAATAAACCCTTGTTCGTGTCTCCTCCTCTCCAATGTGGTCTTACCATTTTTAAAACTAAATATTTTAAGTCACTAATCACAGTACTCGATCACACAGTTAATCGCTGTTCAAAGGTAACCTTTACTTTTGTACATCGAAGTCAGTGTTCGATGGCTTGGTTTCATTGTTAATAACCGAGGTATCAGGATGCCCAACCCCGGTCTGAGCCCCCCCCACCCCCCCTACCACAAAAACCCAACAACAACCCTTACCACTCTGACAAAGCACGCCGACATCGGGTATTGGTGCAAAATTGCTTGGTCGCAGCTTTTATTTAACGGTATTAGAACACCGGCCCAACATGGCCAACTCAGCAATTACAACAATAACAGAATACACCCCACCCCCCAGCCGTCATCCAGATGATGCCCCCCACCAGCCGTTTCTAGCAAAGTGGTGCACCATCCACCCCCCCCCCCATTGCCCCCTACCGCCCGCCTCGCCATGTTATTAGCAAAGGCCGGCTCAAGGATTGCCAATTTTCCAGGCAGAGACCCCAGCCGGGACGTCTCCCCCAACCTAAAGAGCAGTGCCGCTCCCGTGGAAAGCGGCATCCACCTGAAATGCCCCGCCGGGTCAATGAGCACCAGCTCGCCACCCCACCACCGGCGCAAGGTAGACCACTATCCTTGCGCCGCCCCCACCACTGAAAGCTGCAACCAGCACCAAGACTCCAATGCCTCCTGCCAGTCATTTAAGAGTAAGTCCTGCCCCACCGGAGCAAGGTGAACCCCATCGAGCCGGTACAGACCGGCACAAGCAACATCCGCCCAAGGGTGCAGTACCTGAAGCCCACCCGTCTGCTGGACCCAGCGCCCAATCTGCCGGTTGATCTTAACCAGACCCCTCGACCAACGCCGCTGAGTCCAGCAAGCAGGACGGGGAATAATGTCCGACCAGATAATGGCCACCCCCGGGAGAACCTCCCGCAAATGAGCAATGTCTCTGCACAGTCCTGATGAGTTGCCGGCAAGACCAACTTGCCAAGTCGTTGCCGCCCAGGTGGAGCAGCAGCCCAACCGGCCACCGCCACAGTCCGATCTCAGCCTGAACACGGGCCACGAGCTGTCCCCAATGCATGCCCTGGTGACCCATCCAGCACAGCCGCACTCCCGACATAGCCAGACCGAGGTGGGCACCTAATGGCCGAACCGCCGCCCGACGCTCCGCCCAGTAGACAAAGGAGTGCCCAATGATACACCAGTCTCCGGAGCACAGACCATCTGAAAGCAGAAAAGAGCGGACTGCCACCAGCAAGCAACTCTGCAATAGGAAGAGAAGACATTAGTACCCCAAGCCCCCCCCTACCACCCCTGTAGGCGGACCGCCGGAGGCCGATGGGTGAACATACCCTGCATAGGCCCGCGAATGCCACCTGCCAATGCGCTGAATAACCCGCGTGTCGAGGCCCGCGGCTGCCGCACTAGTAGCCGCCCCAATCCGGAACGAATGCGAAGCGTAACTCCGATCAGCACAACCCAAGGCATGCAACACCAGACGCAGCACAGCCGTAAACTGGAACTGAGTCACCGGCTTGCCGTCAGCATGAATGAAAAAATAGCCACGCGCCGCCGACCGCCGCTGCACGTAGTTGCACAGTGCACGAACTGGGCAGGACAACAAGGGAGAGATGGCACTTAACAGGACCCAGCCACCTTTTCCAGACTGATCCGTCTTCGACCGTGGTAGGAAGATCCGGACCCGCGCCGGGTCCACCCGGACGTGCTCGACATCGAGCCCACCAAAAGCCCCCTGTCTCGCGGACCTAGGGACGAGCTCAGACACCGCAGCATTATCACACAAGAACACAACCCGCCGATCACGCAGCCAGTCCGGCCATACCCAAAAGGCCACCACTATTGGGAAAAGCTCCAAAAAGGTGATGTTCCGGGTCAAACCGGATCATATCCAATCCGCAGGCCAAGGCTCCGCACACCAGGCACCGTGACAAAAGGCACCAAAACCGGAACTGCCAGCCGTGTCTGTAAACAAATGCAGGTCGAGATTCGAGAGCTCAGGCAACTGAAGCATGGAGCAACCGTCAAAACCGGCCAGGAACGCATCCCAGACCCGCAAGTCCTCCCGCATCCCCGCAGATACCCAGATCCGATGGTGAGGGAGGCGCAATCCCGCCATGGCCAAGGATAAACGCCACGCAAAGGGGCGCCCCATGGGAAGGACATGGCAAGCGAAGTTGAGATGTCCTACCAACGACTGAAGTACCCGAGGGAAATCTTGGCGGCGGAGCCGACAGAGGCCACCAACTCCCGAAGCCGCTGGATCTTCGGTGCCGGCAAGTGCACGACCATAGCAACTGTATCAATCTCGATGCCTAAGAAGGTGAGGCGAGTGACCGGTCCCACAGTTTTATTGGCCGCAATGGGAATGCCGAAGGCAGCGGCCAAGCCCAGGAAAGTTCGCAAGAGAGTGGGACAGGTGGAGATCCGCTCCGGCCCGACAAACAGGAAATCATCGAGGTAGTGCACAATGCTGGAGACCCCCGACTGCTGCACCACGACCCAATGCAAGAAGGTACTAAAAGCCTCAAAATAA
Source organism: Ichthyophis bannanicus (assembly GCA_033557465.1). Taxonomy (NCBI): domain Eukaryota; kingdom Metazoa; phylum Chordata; class Amphibia; order Gymnophiona; family Ichthyophiidae; genus Ichthyophis; species Ichthyophis bannanicus. Next base: position 921,175,752 of record CM066031.1, on the reverse strand, counting down.
GCGCAAGAATTCGCACAGCCCATAGGCATGCACTTATCAAAGTAGAACTGCGCCTCGAAATGAAAACCGAGCAAAGGGAAAGCTGAAGGGTGCACCGGCAACAAACGAAACGCCGATTCGATGTCCACTTTGGCAAGCAGGGCACTGGGCCCACATTGGCGCACAAGGGAAACGGCCGCATTGAAAGAAGCATAATGCACCGTACAGAGCTCGCGAGGTATGCGGTCATTAACAGAATCGCCTGGAGGGCAAGAGAGGTTGTGTATCAACCGGAACTTGCCCGGCTCCTTCTTGGGAACCACTCCCAACGGCGAGACCGTGAACGGGGAAAAGGGGGGCGCCGAGAAGGGGCCCGCCACCCTACCCAGTGCACACTCCTCCGAGATCTTCCGTCGCACGAAATCGCCGTGTTCCCGCACGGAACCAGCGTTGCGAAGCCCCCCCGCACGGATGCACCCTGGACTGGGATGCGAAAACCTCGCGAAAACCCTCTTAAAAGCAGACCGGCCGTCCTCCCACGACGGGACCGCCCGTACTCCAACAACCATGGGCGCATCACCTCGACCCTCACGGGCGTAGGGGCCAGCGCCCCGCCCACCGCATCACTTACCCCCCGCAGGGGCTCCCGTGACCCCCTTTCTGCTACACTTTGTGGCTGCATGTGCGCCCCCACACAAGGAGCAAGCACGTTTGAATTTGCAGTCGGGGAAGGGGCAGGATGCCTTGTTGAAGCGCCAGCAAACGTCCCCCCCAACGGCACCCCCCTTGGACTGGGGCAGAGCAGAGACGGAGGCTCGAAAGGAACGCCCCCCCGATGGCACCGGAGACAACCCCGCCTTTGCGACCGCAGCACCTGATCCCCCAACCCGACCCCTTACGGACATCTGGGTCAACCAAAGATTGATGTCCTTCGTCCCCCACAACAAATGACTATTCTCCTCCATTTGGTCCCGAAACTCCTCGTCATAATTCAACCAGGCCCACCCTTCATGCGCCTGTGACGCCGCCAAAATGTTATCGGCGTAAGCCAACAAGGCCCCGTACTCGTCCGGGAAATAGTGCCCCCAGACACTCGCTAAGCGCAAGAAGGCACGGGTCCAGTTAAGGGTACTGCGAGAGACCTTACGCACCCTGCCTGCCTTTTCATCCTCCTTGCGCTTCTTCCTGCTCTCACCGAAACGCTTCCGACCGTCGAGCAGACGGAAGATATCAATGTACTTGCGACGCTTGATCCGCCGGCGCAAATTCCGCGGAACGCACTCCCACAACTCCGCGCAACGTACAACGGATGTCCCCACACCCGTCCTGCCGTCAGCCGGTGCAGGTGCAGAGCCGTGTGAGGAGGCCGAGGACGAAGTCGAGGAAGAGGAAGACGAAGACGCCCGCCTACAGCGACGACCCCGCCTATGCTTGGCCTTTTCTTTCAGCGCCCCAACAGAACCCGGAACGGAATCAAGGGCCCCTCCCGCCGCCCCGCCAGAGAGCCCCGCATACTCACCAACCCCACCAGAGGAGTCCACTGGAGCACTCCCAGGAGCCATTCCAGGCGCCACAGCGACCAGCTCATCCACGGAACCTGAAGGACCTGCGCCAGCCGGCCCGGCAGCAGTAGCCATGGACGTCGAAGGCGTCGAATTCTGCGGGACCTGCAAAGAGAAAGGAGAAAAACCAGCAGCCAGAGCCCCAGGAGTACTAGGCGCTGCACTCGGCCCAGCACCCCAACCTTGAGCCGAAGACCCCAAACCCCCAGCATCCCACGCCCATCACCGAACCAGCCACCCCAGCCCCCTCCCATTGCCCTAAGCCACCCCACGGAACAGCCCCATAGGCCCACGGGCCCCTAGGACCAAAGAAGCCGGGAGGAGGCAGGGAACCCAGAGGGGCGGGGGAACGGCACCCATCGACCGGGGGAGGTGAAAAGCCAGAGGGCCTGCCCGCCCCCCCCTCCAATGACGGGCCCACGGCCAGAATCCCTGGGGACCCGGCCCCACCAACACCCAGGCGACCAGGATCCTCAGCAACCCCAAGCGCCACCGACGCGCCAACACCACCCGAAACCGCCAGGTAAGGGACCGGCGCTCCGTACTCTGTCCCTTCAGACGCGTTCCCGGGCACGGAAGGCAGAAAAGCGGCCCCGGGCCCCTTGGGACCTGCCGCGCCCGCGCCCTGGCCTGACCCCACGAAGGGCACTGGGGACCGGGGAAGCAGTGCGCACCGCTCTACTGCGGCGCAGAGGCATGGTCCCACGACTCACAGCTCCCTGCCCCCGGGCCACACCCCGCGGCCCTTTTCCCGCACCCCACCCAAGAATACGCCAGGCCATGAGCCACCCCAGGCGTCAGCACTGCTAGCCTGGAAAAAACCTGCTCAAAGGAGGGTGTGCAGTGGCCGGTGCAACTAGGAGATGCACTAAAAGTTAATGTAAGTACTGCTCTCCCCCTGTATTTTTTTTTCTTTTTTTGACAAGAGCACACGGCCCTCCCATCCCCAAATCGCCCCCCTAGCCACACCCCCCCCCCCACTAAACCAAGCACCCAGACAAGGACGGGCAGAGCAGAGCCCCCCACGTGCCCAACAGCCGGCTCACACGCGGCGGGGTTTTGTTTTGTTTTGTTTTTTTAAATGTGTCTCGGCTCTCCAGCAGAGGAGAATAGCGGGGCCCGACCCAAGCAACCCCACCGGTGGAACCCCCAGCAACCGATAAGCTGCTATTCTAGCAAACAATCTACAGTGTTATAACGGGGTTTTAGCAAATAGTCCGATGAGTCATTCACAGTAATGCCATGACTTTTATAAACACACGTACCACGATAAGCTGCTATTCTAGCAAACAATCTACAGTGCTATAATGGGGTTTCAGCAAATAGTCCGATGAGGCATTCATAGCATCGTCATGACTTTAATCACATAGTTTTTAATATCAGCATATAATCAAGATGTTTCCAAGATGATACACTGACATTTTTTAATTAACAATTGGTCAAAAATAAACATAAGTAGTTCAGGACTCTATTTGAAATAATGATTCCTTATCTATAGTACAAGTTCAGCAATCTTCCATGATTCAGTTTTTGTTAATAATATTAATCCAATAATTGTTTGTCATTTTGTCATCATGTAGTCATACATTTTTTCGATTTGAAAGCATTATTGGTTTTTAGTGATTTGTATGCCATACAATTTTTTATTTATTTATTTTTTATTTAACAATCTTTTATATACCGCAACCTTCCAGTGATCAGGTGCGGTTTACATATAAAAGTCAAGGAAACAGGATAACATTTCTGTTTTTACATTAAACATTACATGAATTATGTACATTTTAACTTTAACAATTAAACTTTGGAGAACTATGTACAATCAACTATGTACAATCAGCGAAAGTGAGTTCAACGAGGAAGGTAGCGATTTATAAACATCGTAGGCAGTGTTAAAGGTCGTAATATCATGGGACAATGTGGTATTAGGCTCAATGTGTTATGTATTATCCCTTTTCGTTTTGGTGATGGGTATTCGCCAGTGGGCCGTAGTAGGAGGTAAAGAGGTGAGTTTTTAATGTTTTGCGTAGATCTTTAAGATCGGTTAAGGCTCTGATTTCATCAGGTAGTGAGTTCCAGAGTATAGGTGCTGCATGGGAAAACGCTTTTTTATTGGTTGTTTTTTTAGTCTTTGTGAACTCTTTTGGAATCTTTATTTTATTGGTGTTGCCTCTTCTCTGAGCTGATTGAGGTGTGTCTTTAGTGAGTAGTTTATTTAGAGTAGCTGGGGCAGTATTATTTAAAGCTTTAAAGGTGGATATTATTAATTTGCAGTTTATTCTGCATTGAATAGGGAGCCAGTGTAGTTTGACTAGATAGGGTGATATGTGCTCAAATGGGTGTACCTTCATTATAGTTCTGGCTGCAGTTCTGGCTGCAGCGTTTTGGGCCAGTTGGAGCCTTTTGATGTTTTGGTTAGTTGTGCCAAGTCAAAATGTGGTGTGATAATAGTTGAATGATGCTCATGAAGTCTTGCAGGTGGACCAATGGGCGTAATTGTTTTAGTACTTTGAGTTTAAAGTATATTTTCTTCGTGGTATTTCTTATGTGGGTGTTCATACTAAGGTGTGTATCTAAGATAACCCCTAGGTATTTTATCTCGTTTTTTATGTGAATGTCATGTTTCTGAAGTGCAATGTGGGTAGGGGGGGTGTAAGATTTGTTTTTTGTAACAATCAATATGTCTGTTTTGGAATGGTTAATAAAAAGGTTGTGGGCTTCTAGCCAGGTTGTTAGTTCATTGAAGCAATCTGTTAATAGTTGAAGTGGAAGCGTAGGGATTGTGAAAGGAATGTACATGATGTCGTCCGCATATATGTGATATTGGATTTTGAATTTTTTAAAGATGTTGCAAATTGGTTGTATATAAATATTAAAAAGGAGTGCAGAGAGGGCAGATCCTTGGGGGAGGCCTATTTCCTGTTTGTATGTGTTAGAGGTTTGGGTGTTAATCCTGATAGTTTGAGTTCTGTTGGATAGGTACGATGTGAACCATTTATGTACTATTGAGTTGGCACCTATTTGTCTGAGCCTATTGAGCATTAGTGTATGGTGAACACTGTCAAATGCTGCAGATATATCCAGAAAAAGTAGTAAGAATGCATTTCTAGGGTTGTCTATTCCTCTTACTAGGGTGTCTAGGAGTACTGTTAAGAGTGTGTCTACTCCGTGACCAGGGCGAAAGCCATATTGTTGGTCATCAAGGGGAGCTGATGTGTCAATGTGTTCCTGTGTTTGGGTTTGAACTACTTTTTCTATGAATTTGGCCATAAAAGGTATACTAGAGATGGGTCTATATGAATTCGGTGATGTTTTGTCCAGAGTATTGTTTTTTAGTATGGGTCGGATTTGTGCATGTTTTAGTATGGGTGGGAGGTAGCCTTGATTTAGTGAGAGATTAATTAGTGGTAGGATGAAAGAGGATAATGTTGGAAGGGTATTCTTTATCCAAGTTATGGGGCAGGGATCTAGGTGAGAAGTTGTAGTATTTAGGTTAGACATAATGTTCTTAAGTGTTTCTTTAGTTATGGGGTAGAATTCGTTCCAAGCAACTGGTAGGGGTTGGTAGGATATGGCGTGTGCAATTGGTGGGGCATTATTTATTTTTGATTTATTTATGTAGTGATTTGCTAAAGTTTGAGCAGATATATCGTTGGCTTCTTGACTGGAGTTGTATGTGTTCTTAGTTAGATTTTGGACAATGGAGAATAGTTCCCTTGGTCTGTTGATAGATTTGGTTAGAATAGTTGAGTGGAAGTTTTTTTTAGCGCTGTCTGTAGCGTCTTTGTAATTTTTAAGGTGGGTATTATATAATTCATTGTATGATGTAGATTTAGTTTTGCGCCATTTTAATTCTATTTTCCTGAGAGTTCTTTTCATAGCCTTTAAGGTATTGTTGAACCAGGGGGTATCGCCATTTCTGGGACGGATGTTCTTCTTGTTTGGTTGATTATATGCAGCTGCTTTTGAAATTGTTTTATGCCAAGTTGTTATAGCCTCATCGAGGTTGGAGGGTGCTGAGGAGAGGTGAGGGATTGTTAGATCCAGGAAATCATCTGCATTAAAATTTTTAAATCTGGGGGGTGGGGATTTTTGCAAGCTGCTTTTGGTATTTGAGTCAGCGTGTATAAGATTGAACTTAATCAGGTAGTGGTCTGACCATGGGATCGGCGTGCACTGCAGTGATTCCTGATTAAAGAGTTTATGGAATACTTCTGGGAGAAAGATGAGGTCTAAGGTTCCTCCTTTGTTATGAGTTTTTGTATTAATGATTTGGTGGAAGCCTATGTCGGATATGGATTCAAGAAAGAGGGTTGAATATGTAATGGGTAGGGATGGGAGATTAAAATCACCTAACATTATTATTGGACTTAGGTCAGTGGATGAGCTGAGAAGTTCTATTAGGGCATCCATGTTTTCTGTTTTATGGTCAGGTTTGCATTGCAAGATGGGGTAGAAGCTTATCATCAGCGCAGCATGAAATGTACTCCATTTGTTGAATTTTAGCACCTAAAATATGGTAGAATGAGATAGATCCACAGCATTTAGTCCTCAGTCCGTATTCACTATATGTTTCAGAATCATTTTATTCGTTATGTCCATAGGTTGCATTTTTCAAAAACAAAATTCATCAATTGATATTTAATTTAATCCAACAATGATCACAATGGTAGTGTTAATTATTATTATTTACCATATTTTAACTTTTCATTACATGAAATATTAGCTCAGTTATAAATTATATTATTTTTAGAAAATGTTTCATTAAGAGCATTGTTTTAAGTGAGCATGTTTTTTAGTTTTTTAGTTTTTTACTATATAAGGATGGTCTACCTCCTGAGTATATATGATTGATGCTACGCTGTTCTAGATCTTCGGAAGCAGGTCAGCCCAGTTAATTTCTTATATATACAAATTCATTTGTAAAGTTTTTTATGACATGCATGGACTAAATGGTCCTGTGATTTGTTATGACATTTTTACTCTAGATCATCTGAAATGTATAATTCAATTTACAGCCCATGGGGTTAATTTAAACAACATTCAGACAAGTATTTTTCGTATATTATGGTGATATATGCAATAGTAATAACATTTAACATCATTTATGATCAACTGTACTAGTTTATCTATTTTATTTTTTAGTACGACATCACCATTTGCCTATGGTACATTAGGAAATTTAGAATTGGTTTAAGTGAGTACACATTCATATACAATGTCTTTGATACTTTCTCTTTTTAGTTGTCTGTTTTTTATATATATTTTTTATATATACACATATTTTTATATATACACATGTTTCTTTGACATTTCTTTAAGTGAACCCTCTCTGTCCTGCGTTTACATTTAATTTTGGAGCAAGTAATTGTAGTTTAAGGTTCACGGTTTAGTTTATAAGTTTTAAGTGTTATTAGGATTTTAATATCTATGTTTATGATTCATTACTATTATGAGTTATTATGTTTGTTGTTTTAGCTGCTAATCCCTGAGGAAGGCAATTTATGCCGAAACGCGTTGGGGTCCGCTTCAATAAATGAACTTTGAATTTATCCTGACGTTCTTCGACTCTTGCTTTTTGTGTATCCTGTGCTTGTTTGCAAGAGCGGTGCTCCTTGTTGTGTTTGGCCTTACTTAGGAAAGGACAGCACCCTAAATACTGCAATGGGCCCCAAATCATTAAGACATTTATTGGGAAAACTGAGCAAGCCAGATTACTACAAGTTGTTAAATAGAAAAAGGGCTGGTGTTAGAGATGCAGGAACTAAGGGCAGAAATTTGAGAGGGGAAACCAAAACCAATTGGAAGATTGTGTCCACTTCAGTTTTAGGAAAGGCTGAGGACCCCTCTGACATGGTTGCCCCAGGGCAGTTGCCCTGATTGTACTCCCTAAAACTGGCCCTACATAGAAACTCCATACTAATATAATATCTGGTGTTGTTCATATACACAACTGGTTCTCAATCCAGTCCTCTGGAACCCTCAGGCCATCAGATTTTCAGGATATCCACAATGAATATGCATGAGATAGATCTGCATGCACTGCTTCCATTGTCTGCAGATCTCATACATGTTCATTATGAATACCCTGAAAACCTGACTGGACTAGGGGTCCCAGAGGACTGGGTTGAGAACCACTGATATACACAGACCACAGGTAGACACCTGCAAAATATAGAATAAAGAACCACAAACTAAAACTAGAATTATGTAGACAAAATATAAAATGAAATCCCAGGAAGCTACAGTACATTCTAGAGTCCAATGCAGTAAACCATGTATTAGAGCCATACACTAAAGCTCAGCACACTGCTTCTAACACACATGTAAATAAAATATTTTGAGCACATAAATATAGCTTTGGAGTGGAGGAGTAGCCTAGTACAGTAGTTAAAGCAACAGCTTCATACCCAAAAGATCAGTTTGATTCTCACTAGCACACCTTGAGACCTTGGGCAAGTTACTTTGTCCTCTATCATCTTGGAAGAAAAGGCCTGGCAATCTACTTCTTGTTATATCTTGCTAAGAAAACCCAGAATCAGCATTGACTTGATTGCACTTAAAAAAGTATAGTTTCATTAAAGCACTTTAATGTCAGCAGTCCAGCATTTTAGTATTCATAGCCACGTACCACCCAGTCAGCTTCTCTTTCTGTGTTTTTTTGAGCTTTCCCCTTCAACAAAGCTAAAATGTTGCAGGTCCTCCATGTTCTCAGTAAAGAAAAGAAACAGGGATGAAAACCTCAATGATATAGAATACAAAAGAACAAGTGTTAAAGCCCTGATGTTAGGGGGTAGAAAGACTGCCTTTACCTGGAGACCTCTTGCTTCCATGGTGCAGAGGAGAATTGAGCTGGCACATAAGAAGCCTGTGGGATCATGCCAATGAGTGCTTTGCCCCCTCAGCGACATCATCAATCTGAACTGAAGAAGATAAAAGACAGCATTTTTGCCTTGCGGCCACAGGCACACAGCCAAGGGATGTGGCCAAAGAGGCATGACCCTTTGGTGCCAGTTTTGTGCCAGTTTGGAACTTATTGAACCACAACAGGTATGTTTATGTTTATGTTTATTAGAATTTGATATACCGCTCAGGCCAGAGGCATTAGAGCGGTTTACAATGCTATATCATTCGAGGAAATAGGAAAAGAACGCCAATTATATGATAGGACAGAATAGAGGAACAGAGACAGTCAAACAGACAAGAGAAGGAGAGGAACATGGAACAGCAAGTTACCATAAAAAAGAAGCACGTCAACCCAGTCCATGTCATCAATGCAACTCTCAGCAGCAGACGCCACGGACCAACGCCTAAGGGCCACGCCAAAGGGCCCTCTAGCGAGGCCCTCAGGCCCGAGCCCGCAAGGCGCGGGCGCGCCTCAGAAGCGGCGGTTTTTGTGCCGATGAAGAGGGCTGCTGATAGGCAGGTAAAGGAGATGAGGTATGGCTAAAGGGGAAGGCAAATGGAAAGACAACGGACATAAAAGTACTTCAGTACCTACTAGTTAGGCCCATGGATAAGCATGTGACTTCTGCTCCTGTAATTCCAGCGTCTGGTCTCCCTGATTTGTCCTCACTCCTGTCTGGGGCATTGTTGAGCCCCATTGCAAGGACTCCTCCACCACAACCTTCGGGTTCTCTACAGCTAAAGGGTAGGACGGCACCTATGCTCTTGTCTGGGTAGTGAGATGCTGACCCCAGAGGCCATTATTTTTGGAAGTTGTTGGTATTAAAAAAATTAGATTTTGCTACCTTACTCTCTACTTCCTCAGCTAGTGAGGGGTAGCCCCAAAGGCAGTTTCTTTAATAGATATATGGAAAATGGTGGCCAAAGCAAATTTGTTGTTAAAAGGTATTATGAATTAAACTGCCTCCTTTTCGCAGAGGTAGGTACTAAGTTTGAGTTGCATGATAAACAATTTGTTCAGTTAAAAGTAAGATCTTAAAAGACGGAGTGCCTATTTTCCAATTTGAAAGCCTCTGGAATGGCTGGTATTAAAGACAGCCTGATTCTCCGTAGGTATGTAGAATCTATGAACAATTTGATACATAATAATAATTTGAGTTTTCTTAATTTTAAGAACATAAGAAATGCCATACTGGGTCAGACCAAGGACCATCAAGCCCTGTATCCTCTTTCCAACGGTGGCCAATCCAGGCCACAAGTACCTGGCAGGTTCCCAAAAAGGCACACAGGTTCCACAGTGCTTATCCTGGGCAAGCAGTGGATTTTCTCAGTCCTCTTTCATAATGGTTTATGGACCTTTCCTCCAGGAACTTGTCCAAACCTTTTTTAAACCCAGCTACATTAACAGCTTTTATTACATCCTCCAGTAATGAATTCCAGAATTTGATTATGTGTTGAATTAAAAATATATTTTCTTTTATTAGTCTTAAACGGGTTATGTTGTAGCTTCATTGCATGTCTCCTAGTCTTTCTTCTTTTTGACGGCGTAAATAACCAATCTACGTTTACCCGTTCCATTCCATTCATTAATTTATAGACCTCTATCATATCTCCCCTCAGCTGTCTCTTTTCCAAGTTGAAAAGCCCTAACCTTAGGAGTATCTTTCCATCCTGTTTACCATTTTGGTGGCTCTTCTCTGTACCTTTTATAATTCTGCTATATCCCTTTTAAGATATGGCGGCGACCAGAGTTGCACACAATATTCAAGGTGCAGTCACACCATGGAATGATACAGAGACATTACAATATCCTTGGTTTTATTCTCCATTCCTTTTCTTATAATTCCAAGCATTCTATTTGCTTTCTTGGCTGCTGCTGCACACTGGATGGAGTGTTTCAAAATATTATCCACGATGACATCTAAATGTTTTTTCCTTTTTTTTGGTGCATTGTGTAACTGTAGTTTGGATTGTTCTTTCCTAGGTGCATAACTCTGCACTTGTCCACATTAAATTTCATCTGCCATTTGGGTGTTCAGTCTTCCAATTTATCAAGGTCTTCTTGCAATTTTTCACAATCCTCTTGCATCCTAACAACTTTGAATAATTTTGTATCATCTGCAAACTGTATTTATTTAACATCTTTTTTTATATACCATTTTTCTATGAGTCAAAACGGTTTACAATGAACTCAGTGTGTGCAATAACAAACATGAGAGCACAACAGGTATGCAGGTGAGTGATTTACATAGAATGATAGTACACAAAAAAACTCAACAAAATTAGAAATATGTGGAAGCCGATTCTGCTTCTGGCATGTCCGGCCACATTGCCTGGCCAAAAACTAGATGTGCCGCAGATGTCCCCATTTGTGACCCAGATATACCCACAATGACAGAATTGGGGACATAGACATCCAGGCACTCCCCATATGCTGAGCTGATCAACGTACTGGGAGCTACCCATTCACATGCCAGGACACCACTGCTGGAGCGAGGGAGCAGTGGTGTCCTTGCACCATGGGAATGAGCTGTCCACGGAATGGCTCAGAATGCCATGCCACATGTCAGCCACTGAAGACCACTGTCCAGCCTGCACTGGCAGCCCCTATGGCTCAGATCATGGCTGCAGGGGCACAGAGAGGCAGCAGACATGGTGCAAGAGGGTGTGTGGCATGCTGGGGGAGAGGCCCCCAGGACTTATTCCACTGTCAGGATGGAATATGCCAGACATCCTGGGGGCTGCTGGGGAATGTACAGCGGCCTGACCTGAATCGACCCTGTATGTCCTGGCAGCTGGCCACTCCCCTGCTCTGCCCCTGCACTGCACCCTCCTGCCCGTGTCCAACGCTCCCCGCACAACCACTCAGTATGTGTGGGGAGCAAGGTACAGAATCTGGTTTCAGGGCTGAGCACTTGTTGGATGTCCAGGCTGTACGTCCAATCCCACTATTTGCAGGACAAGATGACCACCATAGGGTAAATGTTTGACCTATATACAGAGTATGAGGTGTGTAGTAGATATAGGTGATTAATGTGAGAGGGGCTTGATGGTGTACTTATGCATGATCAGAAGTGCTTGAGCATTCAGAAGGTAGTGAAAAGTTTACATTGTCGTATTATAAAGGGAGTTGAGAGGTTTCATAGGTCGAGCTTTTTGGAGGTCATCTCCATAATATTCCAAGAAAAGATTAATTTTTAACATTTTATAAAAATCTCCTGTGCGCTCAATGGCTCTCAAACTGGTGGGTAGTGCATTCCAGATATTTGGGGCACACAGGGAGAAGGCTCTGTTGCATGTGTTTTATTTGCTTTAGAACATTTTGGCTGGTATTTCCAGTATGTTGAGTGCATTTTGTCTTCTAAATCTGTTGACCTTAGGTTTCCGCAGTAGAGTTTGCAACTGTTCAGAGGATAAGTTGTGTATGGCCTTATGGGTGAGGATAACCTTGTATTTAATTTTTGAGTTGATGTGTAGCCAATGTAGGTGCTTAAGGATAGGGGTGATGTGAGTCTGGTATGGTGCTCGTAGTATCAGTCTTGCTGCTGTATTCTGTGTCAGCTGTAAAGAGAGTAGTGCTTGCTTTGGTAATCTCTGGTAAATGGAGTTGCTGTAGTCTAGGATAGGCATTATGACTGCCAGGCATACTGTTTGGAAGTTATCGGAGTTGAGGGGAGGACGAAGATTTCTTAGGGTTTTTATTTTGCAGTATACAGCTTTGTGACATTTTTGATTTGAGCTTGTAGATTTAGAGCTTGATCAATAATGAGCCTTGTGGAAGCCTTGTGGGACTCCTTACAGAAGGGTGTATGAGAGAGACTTTTTGAATCTCATTTTCACTTGTTGGGTGCAGTTTGAGAGATAGGAGTGAAACCATTTGAAAGTCATACTGGTTAGACTGATGTTGAAGAGCTGTTGGTGGGACATAGTCGAAAGTAGCAGATATAAACATGAATGTAAGATGAATCCATGGGAGATGTTTTCAGTGCCAGCTAGAGGGTGTCAAACGAAGATGTTAGTAGCATTTTGACACTGTGGTATGGTCAGAAACCATGCTGGTGTTGGTCAAGTGGTACATGTTTGGCTAAGTACTAAATACCGGTGTGCACAAACTGAAACCATCTTCTCCACTGGGCACAAGCACCGATCAGCTGCATTGAGGGAGAGCAGGCAGGTAAGCTTCTCCCTGTTCCCCTCCGACGGGGCCAATTGGGCCTGAGAAACCCCTCCAGCAGAACACTAAATACCAGTGTGCACAAACTGAAACCCTCTTCCCCATCGGACACTAGCACCGATCAGCGGCATCGAGGGAGAGCAGTATGTAAGCTCCTCCCTGCTGCCCTCTGACAGGGCTAATCGGGCTTGGAAAACCCCTCAAGCAGAACACTAAATACCGGCATGCACAACTGAAACCCTCTTCCCCACCGGACACAAGCACCGATCAGCTGCATCGAGGGAGAGCAGGCAGATAAGCTCCTCCCTGCTCCCCTCCGATGGGGCCAATCAGTCCTGTGAAATCCCTCCAGCAGAACACTAAATACTAACATGCCTAGGCGTGCCAGCGCCTGAGGGCCTCACCAGAGGGCCCTTAGATGTGGCCCTTAAGCATGGACCAAAAAGTAGAATATACTGTGCAACAGAAAGATAGTTGTCCTGCTAACCTAATTGCATGAACAGCCTTACTATCTATGTCTATATCGAGTGCTTTCACACTACAAACCCTCTCTCAAATGACCACTGAGAACCCGTTCCAGCCTATTCCAATTATCTACCACTACAGCAGAGATTTTAACTGTTTGTACCATCATAGAGTCCAACACAGACCACTATATAACATTAATAGACTCATATACTTTAATAAAACAGAGCCTATCAAGCAACAAACACAAAAACATAATAAGAAAGAGATATTACTGAAATGCTCTCTTTTCAATGCCAGATCAGTTCGGAACAAAATACTCACCAACCAACTAAAGATACCAGACTATGAAATCTTTCACTCACTCAGATCGAACAAACGTGGAGGAGGAGTCCTGATAATTATAAAAAAGGACCTCAGTGTCTCACTTACATTATCAAATTCTATAAATAACATAGATACGTTGATTGTAGAATATAGATATCTTGCATTTTGTCTTCTTTATAGACCTCCTATAATGGACACCAATGGTTTAACCACTATTTTAGAAACAGTATGCTCCACTTCATCAAAAAACAACTAATATTACTAGGTAACTTTAATCTTACATCCCTATATCCCAATCATGCTGACACGTTTATAAATGCTATGTCAGACCTACATTACCAGCAAATAATAAATGTACAAACACACAATAAAGACAATACATTAGATCTAATTTTTATCCCTCATAAAATCTATGAACAGACCCAAACAACAAATCCACTAGTGCTACCTGTACCGTGGTCAGACTATCACTTAATTAGATTCTCTCTTCAACTGAATTATATGCCAAACTACACAGAACCTCAAAAAAATCTGTATCACACAAAGTTTAAACCATTCGACAAGGATACCTTTATAAAAGATACCATAAAAAAGTTAAACTCTAATATCAACAACCTTGATGATTTACTAAACAACTGAAATATAGTCATCAATAATGCAGCCACCAGAACCCTACCACAACAAAAAAGAACTGGATACCATATGAATAAAACATATAGGCACACACATCAATGGTATTCACAAGAAATTAGAAATCTAAAAAGAAACCTAAGAAAGACACATGGCGAAACACAAAATCAATGGAAGACAGAGCAAACTACATGAGCACCCTTTCAACCTACCGTGAACTTATTAATGCTAAACATTTTGGAATAAATATAAAAATTCCCAATGGTGATGTAGAAGCAATCAGAAAATGAAAAAATTACCAACTGTGCAACAATCTCAAACTTTTTTATATAATTTATGTCAGGCATGCCATCAGGAGAAGAGTGGTTTACTCAATCTCGAAAGCTGGTCATGTCCATTTTAATCAAATATTTGGTTCAAACCCATTAAAAAGAGAAACACTTAGCTTTTAGAAGTCAGTAGTAACTGAGATGTGAATGATCTAAAGAGTAAAGTCACTGCACAATGTGCATGTTTTGGGTTCACAAAAGACCCTGTTTCAAGTGCATACAGAAGCGTCCTCAAAATCCTCCATGTACTCTCATGAACTAACTGCCATGAAACACCAAAAGGAACCAAAGCCGTTTTGAGAAAGATGTCTGTGTGATATGCTATATGTGGGTCACACTATTCGGGCTGTTAAAATCAGAATGGGAGAACATGCCTCACGCCTACATTTACAAAATCGGTCAGCACCCGTGGTTGAACATTGTTTGACTTTGGGTCATAGTTTTCAAGATCGTCGCTGGAGAGTCATAGATTTTGTACCACAAGACCCATGGGGCGGAGACAGGATTTCCCTGCTCCAATGGCTTGAACAACAATGGATTTTTACTTTGGGCTCGATGCATCCCTGGGGCCTCAATCGAGAGATCGATTGGCAGTCTTTTCTAATTTCTATCCAATGGACAAAGGAATCTCTGTATCATGTTGGGTGGTTCTCCTCATGACAGCATCTTACATTGGCCAATTATACAACGTCTTCTTTCTAAAAACGGCTTTGGTTCCTTTTGGCGTTTCATGGCAGTTAGTTTGTGAGAGTACATGGAGGATTTTGAGAACGCTTCTGTATGCACTTGAAACAGGATCTTTCGTGGACCCGAAACATGCACGTCATGCAGTGGCTTTACTCTTCAGATCATTCACATCTCGGTTACTACTGACTTCTAAAAGCTAAGTGTTTCTCATTTTAATGGGTTTGAACCAAATATTTGATTAAAATGGACATGACCAGCTTTCGAGATTGAGTAAACCACTCTTTTCCTGATGGCATGCATGATAAATTACATAAAAAATTTTGAGATTGATGCACAGCTGTTGATTTTTTTCATTTTCTGAAAAAAAGGAATACCACACAAATATCTTAATGAAATCAATTAATAAGCCCAGGGAATTATTTGACATAGTAAAATCACTGACCTGTCCACTAAACAATAATGCAGCAAATCAGGACATCAACACGCAGGTTCTAGCAGAAAATATTAACACCAACCAATAACTATACTCCTTGGCTAATATCCAATTCATTATATCCTGAGATTTGGGCTAACTTCCATCAGATCTCATCTGACTATTTACATAATATCATATCAAGTATTAACACCACAACCTTGATCCTTGTCCAGTCAGTTAATTTAATTTAATTTAATTAGCGAGTTTTTATATACCGCACCTTCCATTGATCAGTTGCGGTTTACATGGAACAACAGTAAACAAGGCAATGCTGTTTTTTCATATAACAATGTGAAACTACAAGAAGTTCAATTTTACAATTAACAAGTTGTAAACTATGTACAAAGAACCGGATTATAACTATGTATAAGGTATGTATGTTTTCAACAGTTGGCTGAAGGCTACTCGTCATGAATTTGGACCATTGGTTTATAAAACTGTAAACATATTTATTTATTTGGCATAGATTTGTATACCGCTACTTCCAGCGATCACTCACAAAAGCCCATATGCCAACATTACTAAAACAAGCAATAATTTGACTCGTATTAAAGCACACCTCCCTAGACAAGACATGTTCCATATCTTACATACCAATTTCCAGTCTCCCCTTTCTAGCCAAAATAATTGAAAAGGTTGTTTATAGACAACTTCAAGATCACATTGATCTCCACTCTCCCTTAGAGGAACACCAGTATGGATTCAGAACACACCACAATGTCGAAACACTGCTACTAACACTTCTTGATAAACTTATAAAAGGGATCGAAAACCCTAAAAAAGCATTTATCCTCATATTCTTAGATTTAGCTGCTGCCTTTGACTCTATCTCACATGAAATACTCCTTGACAGGCTGTGACTAATTGGTCTATATGGGAACGTATTACAATGGTTCAGATCCTACTTGACAGATCATACCCAACAAGTCAAAATCAATCAGCAATTATCTAAAACATACTGTACAAGCAGAAACAAGGACTACCTCAAGGGCATTATTATTTAATATCTATCTACAACCACTGTGTCAGATATTCAAAAAACACCAAATAGGATATTCCATCTATGCAGATGACATCATGTTACATCTCCCATTTAATGGCATTAAACTAAATTTTGAGCCAATAATATCCTGCTTTAAGGAAATATCACAAAGGTTAAAAGCCCACAATCTAAAAAGAAATTATAACAAAACAGAGATTTTATTCACCACCAAAAATCAATGCTTTAACCCCCCTTCCATAATTGATGTAAAAGAGGTGATCCTTAATGTAAAGAATAAGGTTAAATACTTAGGTGTCATATTAGATCAAACCCTCAGCTTTTCATCACATATCAAACTCACCACGTTGAGAACGATCAAACAGCGGAGCCCACTTCTGTCCAACAATGATTTCAGAACAGTACTTCAAGCCTTGATACTTCCACACATGGACTATTGCAGTAGTCTACTTCAAGGTCTTCCAAAACAAACAATACACAGTCTGCACGTCGCCCAGCATATGGCCGCTTGTATAACTAACAAATCAAGCAAATCTGAACACATTACTCCAATCTAAACTCCACTGGCTCCCAATACTCAGTAGGATCAAATATAATTGATGACTACTTTCAAACTGATAAGAAATATAACTCCAACTTATCTCAGAAAGTAACTCCAGATGACAGACAAAGAAGAACCTGCACACAAAACACCCTAATTATATCCTCAGAATATCGCAAAGCAAACCATGCTACTAGTAACAGAGCCTTTTCTTACAATGTCCCCCTCCATGTGGAATATGCTACCTGACAAACTTAAATCCATCACTGATTTATCAACATTCTGAAAGGACCTAAAACTCACCTCTTTCGAGAGCATTTTGGCCCCCTGCAAGACCATGAAACCATATACCCCACCTAATACCCCAATACAAATAAATAATAATAAACACTTTCAACATTATTAAACTATTTATGCATTGCAATTCACCAAATATTTCACCACTCAGCCTCACATTTTATATGTTGATATTGTATATAGACACTCATGTAAATAATCTCCTATACATCTGCATATATAAAAACATAGAAAAATGATGACAGAAAAAGACCACATGGCCTATCTAGTCTGTCCTTCCATATCAACAACTACAACAGTACCCTTTTTTCCTTTAGAGATCCTCTGTGTTTGTCCCATGCTGTTTTGAATTCAGATACTGTCCTCATCTCTACCACCTCCACTGGGAGACTATTCCATGGATCCACCACTCTTTCCGTAAAGAAATATTTCCGCATATCACTCCTGAATCTATCCCCTTTCACCCTCATCCCATGTCCCCTCATAGCAGAACTTGCTTTCAATCGAAAGAGGCTCTCCCCCTGTGCATTTATGCCATGGATGTATTTAAACGTCTCAATTATATCACCTCTATCCCGCCTTTCCTCTAAGTTGTACATATTAAGATCCTTAATTGCTTTATAATGAAGACCACTAACCATTTTAGTAGCCACCCTCTGTACTGACTCCATCCTGTTTATATCCTTTTGAAGGTGCGGTCTCCAGAATTGCACACAATACTCCAAATGAGGTTGCACCAAAGACTTATACAGAGGCACTATCATTTCCTTTTTTATGCTAGCCATTCCTCTCCCTATGCATCCAAGCATCCTTATAGCTTTTGCTGTCACCTTTTCTACCTATTTAGCTACTTTAAGATAATCAGACACAACCATGCCGAGGTCCTGCTCTTCTTTAGTGGACAAAAGTACTTCACCATCTATTGTTCCCTTGGATTGCTACAGCCCAAAGGCATGACCTTGCATTTTTAACATTAAATCCCAGCTGCCAAATTCTAGACTATTCTTTAAGCTTAGCTATATCCCTCCTCATGCTATCTACACCTTCCTGGGTGTCTACTCTATTGCAGATTTTAGTATAATCCACAAAGAAGCAGACCTTACCCGACAGCCCTTCCGCTATATCACTAACAAAGATGTTAAAAAGAATCGGACCAAGGACAGATCCCTGGGGCACACCACTGGTAATTTCCTTCTCCTCAGAGTGAGCTCCATTTACCTGTACCCTTTATCACCTCCCACTCAACCAATTTCTAACCCAGGCAATAACTTTAGGGTCCATCCCTAGGGTGCTCAGTTTGTTTAATTTGCCTGTGAGGAACGGTGTCAAAGGCTTTACTGAAATCTAAATACACCACATCTAGGGCTCTCCCTCGGTCCAACTCCCTGGTCACCCAGTCAAAGAAATCAATCAGATTTTTCTGACAAGACCTGCCTCTGGTGAATCCATGCTGCCTTGGATCCTGTAATCCGCTGGACACCAGAAACCTCACTATTTTCTCTTTTAGCAGCGCTTCCAATAATTTACTCACCACCGAAGTTAAACTAACCGGCCTGTAGTTTTCACCCACATTCTTAATTTCTCTTTTGTGTAAAGGGACCACATGAGCCTCTCTCCAGTCCTTTGGCAACACTCCCGACTCCAACGAGGCATTGAAAAAGTCAGTAAGTGGAGCTGCTAGAACGTCCCCAAGTTCCCTCAATATTCTAGGGTGTAACCCATCCAGTTCCATCGCATTGTCTACTTTAAGTTTAGCTAGTTTCTCATGAACACAGTCTTCTGAAAATTCTTCAAGATGCCCTCACTTCTGTTCCTGTTTGTGGGTGTTTTCTAAGGTCCTGTTCCTGTTCCTGGTTTTTCATCTGTGAACAAAGAACAGAAATATTTGGTAAGCAATTCGGCTTTGTCCTCATCAGCTTCTATATATTCCTCCACTTCACCCTTAAGTCTGACAATACCACTTTTGCCCTTCCTCTTCTCAATAATATATCTGAAAAATGTCTTATCTCCCCATTTTATTGCATTGGCTATTTCCTCCTTTTTTTAATCTTTGCTTTCCTGACTACTTAGCTAGCTTCTCTAAGTTTTTCCAAATATAGATGCCTGTCTTCCTCTCTCTGCGATCTCTTGTATTTCATGAAAGCCTCCCTCTTTTTCTTCACCTTTTCAGCTACTTCTTTTGAAAACCATAATGGTCTCCTTTTCCTTTTACCTTTATTTACCATTAAAAAAAAAGGTTGGTTGCCCTTAAAATATCCCCTTTCCGTTTTGCCCACTGTTTTTCTACATCCCCCAGCTTTTCCATCCCACTAACGACCCCCTGAGTTATTGGCCCATCTTGGCAAAGTTAGTTTTCCTAAAGTCTAAGACCCTCGCTTTTGAATGGATTCTAACAGCCCTAGTCTTAATACTGAACCATACCATCTGGTGATCACTGGATGCAAAATGATCTCCCACTATAACATCAGAAACACTTTCACCATTGGTAAGCACCAAGTCCAGTATGGCCCCTTCATGTATGGGGTCTGTTACCAATTGCCTGAATAGTTCTCCCTCAATGTTCCCTCTAATTTTCTGTGTGCGCATAAAATATCAGCTGTGCAGCTTTTGAAGGAAGGTTACATTTTTGTGCGCCACATAACGACACTCAGAATTATATACTTTAAAATTTGACTACACGTCAGAATACAGTACATATACCACATTGATTTTAATCAAATTAAATGAAAATAGGCGATTACTAAATGAAGCCGAAAATTTCTAGTAATTACAATCACAAATATGGTATTATTTCAGTTAATTTTTATTGAAAGTCATTGTTATTTCATGTAAATAATTTATGTATGGAAGAAGATAATGGGCTTGCTATTAACAGTTCATTCTCAAAATTTTTCTCTTCGATCTTTCAAATTTAACCAGTCTGAATAAATTTTATCAATGTCTACCGATCCGCCATCTTGAAGATGACTCTTAACACGCATCAGCATTTCCAAATGTTCTAACTGTAAGCGATTCCTTATTTTGATTTTTAAACTGTTCATCAAGCTGAAACCATGCTCACAATCTGCACTAGAAGCCAAAAATGTTCCACCAATATCCATCAGTTTTGCTAAATCTGCAAAGTGAGCATTCTGAAACGCCAAAGTCACCATATCTGGAAAACTGTTTATCAGTTTGCTTTTGATTTTTTTCTGCGACTAAGAACTTGAAGTCATTGTACTGCTGAATAACAATATGTTCCTCCATAAGAAATTGTTTGTACTTTAAGCAGAATGATTGGACGTTTTCAATTCCAAATTCATAATCACACTGTGTGTGTCAAGTCAAAAGCAGACCATTCCTCAATTTCATTTTCAGGAAATGCAGACACAGCATATTAATGAAAATAAGTGTGGAACCAGTATCCACTGAAACATCTCCAGGTATCTTGTCGAGAAGATTTTTAACATTTATCACTCCATTTTACTGTGTCACCCAAGTATTGCATTCTGATTTTTTTCAGCTTACCCTGTGCAAGATGATATGCTTCCAGTGGTGTTAGCCCACGTTTTTGAAATGCCACTGTTAATGAAGCTAGTTCAGATAAAACATCATTCAAAATTTGCAGTGTTATATGGAATTGATGGCTGTTTAGCTTTTTATAATAGTACTTTGCAATGGGATCATTATTCTTCTCTTCTCCAAAGTATTTTAATAATGGATCATAATTTTGAATAACTGCTTGAAGAGCAAAATGTCTAGATAACCACCGCACTTCATTCAGAGGTCTAAAAGCAATTGACTCGCATTCAGAAGCATCTGCTAATTCTTTAAATTGTGACCTTTTAGAAGAAGATCGACAAAAGTTTGTGTAAACAGTTCTCATGAAAGTTTCAACTTCTTTCATCAACTTTACTTCCTTCCATGATTCAGAGATCCCCAAATCTTCACGATGGGCAACACAATGCCGCTGCACTAAATGCAAAATGTTTCTTTTTTTAGCTGCGCAGCAACACCATTTATTCTGCCTGACATGACAGAGGCAGCATCCGAAGTAAACATGACCATTGTTAAGGTTAAGCTTGTATTTCCCATAGAATTCCCGGAGTGCACTGACTATTGATACAGCATCACATGCTTCCAACTGTAGCATCCCACCAAATGAAGTTTTATACAGACATGAATTTACTGGCTGATATTTGAAGTACAGTATTAAGTATTTGTTGACAGAAATATCTGTGCTTTCATCAATAGTTAATGTATGATACGCTGCTGATGCAACATCTGCTATGAGCTTATCTTGGACATTGATGTTTATAATTTCAAGAAATTCAAACAAATAGTTTTTGCTTCTCCAGCTTTCAGGTATGGTTATGTACTTGGACATGTGTTCATTAATATCTTGAACAGAGAGTATGGAAATATTCATCCAAACAGCCATCAAAACACTATCAATTAGAATTTTAATTTCTTCTAGTGTAGAAGGCTTCTGTTCATTTCTGATTTGCCTTTTCTCTTTTTCAGCAGTGCTCTCAAGTAACAAGTTAAATAATCCTCCTCTTAAATTTGGATTTTTAGCTCTAAGTTTCTTAACACTTTCAGTATGAGACTTACTAGACAGATGTCATTTCAAAAAGTCCAGTTTCCACACATCATCCCAAAATTTGCCACTCGAAAACTCTCCAATAGTTTTTGCATCTCGGCAATATAAACAGACTACTCCGTCATCCTCTTCGTAAGTGAATATTTCATGCAGTTGAAAGCACATTTTATCCCGAGATTTCGGTGTCTCCATTTCAACAGTTTCTTCAAGCCATTCAGGCTTAAAAGCTCCGGCCGTTCTCTTACGTTTTGTACCTCTCATCGCTATCAGTTTTGACATTTTAAAAATTAACTTCTTTCAGTTTTCAATGTAATAAAAAATTTAATAATTGCAATTCGAATTACAGATTACAAATGGACTACTCACGCATGTTGCAAGCCAAAGTACGGAAGCGGAAGTTTCTCAATGCGCCAATTAAAGTTTAAGACCAAAGATCTTATATCCTGAAGGTCTATAAGATTGCACTAGAAAATACTGTAGAACTTATGAAAACCATAAATACACAACAAATTTTAAATTTTAAGATGTCTGTGTTGTTTTCTATCAGAACCGTAATTTTTGTGTGCTCTGTTGTAAAGTATGTGCGCTCGCTCGGCGAGGTATGTGCGCGTGCACACGTGCACATCTTAGAGGGAACAGTGTTCTCCCTGTAGAGAATCCAGGATCTCCTTACACCTAGATGACAGTGCAGCAGGTATGTGCCAATCAACATCTGGCATATTGAAATCCCCGATCAGTTGCTCTTCCACATTCCTAACAATGCTGCATATATCTTCAATTAACTCTCCATCCACCTCTTCCTCTTGTGAGGGAGGTCTGTATATCACGCCAATGCAAAAAGATTTCTTTTTCCCTCTTTCTAGTTTAACCCACAGTTCCTCCTCTCTCTCTTTTAAGCTCTGCAATTCCAAAGCTTTAATATTATTTTTTACATATAGTGCCACTCCTCCCCCCTTCTTCCTACCCTGTCCTTTCTGAATAAAGTATCGCCTGGTATAGTTACATCCCATTCATGGTTTTCTGTGAACCATGTTTCTGTAACTGCCGCTAAATCCACATATCTATATAGATATATACGTATGTCGGTACATAAGGTGATGTATATAAACGCATACCTTCCTTTGGTTAATATAATGTTAATGTTAAAATGTTTGATGTAACAACTACTGTTAAAATGTTTACTGTAAGTAGTGCCCATGTTACAATGTAATGTTGTTGTTATTCTGTAAACTGCTTTGATTGCTCAAAAAGGCTGAATAAAAAAAACCATCAAATAAATAAATAAAGATGTGATTTGGAAGCTGTATTTGAATGGCTTTTCCTATGTATTTTGCTATGAAGGGGAGGCTAATAATAGGCATGTATGAGGATGTATGCTGGGGTCAGAGTTAGGTTTTTTTAATATTAGTCGAATTGATGAGTGTTTAGGGGGGATATCCTTGTGACAGGGATCCACTGCGTATTGCTGATATGAAAGAAAGGAGATGAGTTTTTATTAATTTTATCCAGCACACAGGGCAAGGGTCCAGAGGTGATGTGGTAGTGTTTAGGTTGGAGATTATCTTGTGTCGTGACCCCAGCCCCGGCCGAGGGCCTAGAGGCTTAGGGCTGCCATTTTTAGTCCTCTAATAAAGGAATTAAACACTATTCTTGTCCACAGGGAGGCATTCTGGGACTTGTAGTTTTTCCTCGTTCAAGGATAGTCGTGTAAGCCAAGGGTTAAAGGCAAAGACAAAAGTTCATTTTTCCCCAAAAAGCACTAAGGTTCAAACACACAACGTCAGGATATTCTTCTCCAAGCAATACTTCAGAAATTATACATAAGCTGGAACTGAGGAAGCTTCATAAGCTTTTAAAACATGTGCAGTTGTTTTCATAAGGTAATCAGCAAAACAAAATACAGCTTCTCTGTTTAAGCAAAGTTAAATGTCCTCATTTACCTTCTGCTCCTTTAAACACAAAAATGTAGAAGCTGGCAATGTTCTCTTGAGTTAGTAGGTATTTCTTAGCAAAACAAAACTAGGTTCATTCGCACTGCTTCTCAAGACCTTTCTTTATCAAGCATTGCTTATCAACAGACTTTCATAGCTTCTGTCTGGCATAATGTACAATCCATTGGCAATTCACCTGATATGGAGTTTTGCTCCGCACAGTCCACTTGCATATACTCTTGTTCGTTCTAAAGCATATACGTCTGGCTCTGAACTCCCACAATCTGCTCCTCGGTGAATGCTCTGGGGAAATCCCTGGACCTCCCTCCAGCACTGGTTTCCCCGGTAAGGAATGTCTGTACCTCTAGTATGGGATATCTCTCCCTGGTTCAGTTGCCTTGGTTCCTCTCCGCTGTTCAGCCACGGTTCTTTGCTCCAGGCTTGGGTTTGGTTACTTCTAGCTACAGCCTTGTTCACCCACCTTTGAGCAGCTTGAAACCTTCGGTCCGAGACCCGAGGTAGAAGACTTCCCTGCTTTCTTTCTCTAAGCAAAGCACACGTGGTTTCTTGGCTCTCAGGCTCCTTCCACGTCCTTCTCCTTTCCCTGATGTTTCCTCCTTTGAGTTCCTCTCTCTGAACTCCTGGAACAGCTGAAACACGCTGAACTCTCTGAACCTGCCCACAATTCTGGACTGGAACTGGAACACAAACAGTTTGAACCGCAACCTGATCCTGAACCCCCTTCTCCCCTTCTGAGCAGGGTTTATAAGGCTGCTTCTTAGCTAGCCTTTCTCTGTCTCTGCACAGGTGTTTGCCATTACACCCTAAGCTTGCACTTACGTCAGCAGAGCTTGGGTGTGGCAAACTGGCTCTATCAACTCCGTGCTTTCTTTCTTTGACTGCAGTCTGGAACCTGTGAATTTCAGGAATGTTTCTTTCCTTAAAGGTATATTCACTATCTTTTCCTATTTCCATCAGTTCAGCAGGGCTCTCCTCATCACATATCCCCCCCCTTAAGATATTATGGGCTGGCGAGATTTTACCCACACAGCTCGTAATTCTTGCAAGGGTGTCTGTATTTCTCTGTACTTCAGCCAGCTGAGCGAATGCTATTCGTTCATGTCAGGACCTCAAAACATTTACGTGGTACACCTGTTGGCGGCCCCTCCCGTTTTCTACTGCATAAGATACGGGACCTATCTGTTTGACCACTTTATATGGCCCTTTCCACCGGCTCTCAAATTTTGGGCTGGCGCCCGCCACCATTATTACTACTTTCTCACCTACAACTAGTTGGCGGGGTTTTGTACCCCGATCGTAGTAATTTTTCTGGCGCAACTGACTGGTTCTTAAATTTTTCTCCGCCACTTGAGAGGTTCGGTGCAACCGTCCCCTTAAATCCCACAAAAAATGGGGTACTCCTGTTTCCTCCACCTCAGGCTCAACCCACTGCTCTCGCAATATATCCAAAACTCCTCGTGGAGCCCGCCCTACATTAATTCATAAGGGGAGGCTCCCAAGGATGCCTGTATTCGCTCTCGGCAGCCATACAAGACAAAGGGAAGCATTGTATCCCACTCTGCTATGTTACCATCCAAGCCTCGCCTTAACATTTGCTTCAATGTCTGGTTTTGTCTTTCTACCAGGCCATTTGACTGCGGGTGACACGTGGAAGTTTTAACATGTTGGATCCCGAAAGCGTCCCACACCTGGGCCAAATACTTAGACATGAAATTACTGCCTCGGTCTGTGAGCACCTCCTGTGGGAAACCTACTTCACAGAATAATTTTATCACCTCAGAAGCTACCATTTTGGCGGATATATTACGCAGGGGAATGGCCCAGGGAAACCTGGTGGCTTGATCCATTATGACTAACATGTATTGGAACCCTCGGGGTGTCTTTACCAGAGGGCCCACTATATCCATTGCCATTCTGCGAATGGGCTCTGATATTACGGGCATGGGGAGCATGGGTACCTCTGATGGCCGAATGGGGGTGACTCGTTGGCAAGAAGGGCAGGACTCACAAAATCGTGAGGTCTCTGAAAACGCCCGGCCAGTAAAAACGAGCTAATTTCTGGTCCAGAGTCCCCTGTACTCCTTTATGACCTCCTACCAGGTGGTCGTGAACTAATCTCAAAACCACCGTTTTAAACGCCGTAGGCACCACCAGCTGCTTATGGATGGTCCCAGAGCGGGGATCCAGACTTTCCCTGTATAACACTCCCTGATCTAATAGGAACTTTGGAAAGGTATCCCTTTCCACCTGAGCGTATTCAAATGCCCGCGTAAGAGTGGGATCAGCTTGCTGCTCCTTGGGAAAGGATGAGAACTTTTCCACTAGCTCAGCCGGGACCCAAGGTAACCCTTGTCCCTCTTGAATTGGGGCCAATCTCTACCCAGCACCAGGTCATATGGTAACCTTGGGACTACTGCTAGCAGGATTTCCTTTCTCACCCCTAAGCCTTTTACTATCACTTTATGTACGGGATAAAAGGAAGATGCCCCATGAATGCACCTAATCTTAACCTTTCCTTCAGGTTGGCTCGGGCCTGCCTCACCCTGGGTTTCTATCACTCGCCAGAGTTTTCTAGTAATCATACTCTGATCTGCTCTGGAGTCTAGTAAAGCATCAGTAGCAATGCCCTGCACTTCTACAGACAGAAGAAAACCTTCCCTGATTCCTTTTCCATTGGCAGTTATCAGTGCTGTTCGTGCTTTGCAATCCTTTTGCAAATGCCCCTCAACCCCACACCGAAAACATTTTCTCTTTATACAGTGGCTTCTTTGCATAGGCATACACACTTTCATACCATCCTCTTTTGGCCCTAACTTCCTTTCTGATAATTCAAAACCTGCCGCTTTTGAAGCGTCCCTTTTTCCCTGACCCGCCAATTCCACTTCTATATAGCGTTCTGTCAGCAAGGTTGCTTCACTTGCGGTCCGGCAGTTTTGCAATATCAGGAAGGCTTGTATGTACCTCGGGACTGCGGCCATGAATTGTTCTAACACAATATTATCTATAACAGATTCTATGGTTTTACCCTCTGGTGTCAACCACTTTTCTACTAAGCTTCTGATCCTCTGGCAAAGAGCTTTTGGCGTCTCACCAGGTTTTAATTTTGTACTTCTTAGCAAGCGATGATAAACCATCGGGGTTAATCCTAGGCGATCCTTTATGGCCTTTCTTAGCTCATCATAGTCATTAGCAAGTGCCGCGGGCATGGCCCTATACGCCGCCAATGCCTCACCAGTGAGGGATGTGGCCAGGCATACAGCCCATTGCTCCTTTGGCCAGCCTACTGTGTGTGTAACCCTATCAAATGATTCCAAGAAATCGTCTATGTTATCATTTGCAGACAACTGTCCAAAAGTAAATGTCCCACAAGACTGTGGTCCTACCCCACAGGTATGTACTGTCCCTGCAAAGCCTGGAGGGGTTTGTGCCGCTTCTGCCGTCTTCTTCTGGCTAGCCAGCCACTCCTCCATCATGTCCAATACAGGTTTTTGTTGTGCTTGCATCACCGCTGTGGCTTGCTCCTGGGCCTGGTATGACATCTCCCTCTGTTTCTCAAATTGAGCTGCCATCCATTGCAGTATGTCCTTGCACTCCATAGCCATAGTTTTCTGTAAGGAAGAAAAGAAAGAAAAACACCACCAAGTGCGGTACAACAACAACACTTCAGCTAGTCTCTTGGCTTAAGCTGTTTGGGATTCCTGCACTTTTGTACTTGAATCCTTTACTAGCCCAATTATCTACAGGTTACCTGAGAACAGGCGTAGATTCAAGCCTCTCAAAAGTAAAGGTCTCAGCTGTCCTCTGTGACTCAACTGCGTTTTCCCACTGTAATCCTCTGCGCAGCTCAGCCGTGCGTTTGTCTTCTATGCAAATCCTGAGGTGTTTGGAAAATCCCGGCGCATGCGTGAAAAAATCCAAGAACTACGCCACTTGTGGTGACCCCAGCCCCGGCCGAGGGCCTAGAGGCATAGGGCTGCCATTTTTAGTCCTCTAATAAAGGAATTAAACACTATTCTTGTCACAGGTAGGCATTCTGGGACTTGTAGTTTTTCCTCGTTCAAGGATAGTCGTGTAAGCCAAGGGTTAAAGGCAAAGACAAAAGTTTATTTTTCCCCAAAAAGCACTAAGGTTCAAACACACAACGTCAGGATATTCTTCTCCAAGCAATACTTCAGAAATTATACATAAGCTGGAACTGAGGAAGCTTCATAAGCTTTTAAAACATGTGCAGTTGTTTTCATAAGGTAATCAGCAAAACAAAATACAGCTTCTCTGTTTAAGCAAAGTTAAATGTCCTCATTTACCTTCTGCTCTTTTAAACACAAAAATGTAGAAGCTGGCAACGTTCTCTTGAGTTAGTAGGTATTTCTTAGCAAAACAAAACTAGGTTCATTCACACTGCTTCTCAAGACCTTTCTTTATCAAGCATTGCTTATCAACAGACTTTCATAGCTTCTGTCTGGCATAATGTACAATCCATTGGCAATTCACCTGATATGGAGTTTTGCTCCGCACAGTCCACTTGCATATCCTCTTGTTCGTTCTAAAGCATATACGTCTGGCTCTTAACTCCCACAATCTGCTCCTCGGTGAATGCTCTGGGGAAATCCCTGGACCTCCCTCTAGCATTGGTTTCCCCGGTAAGGAATGTCTGTACCTCTAGTATGGGATATCTCTCCCTGGTTCAATTACCTTGGTTCCTCTCCGCTGTTCAGCCACGGTTCTTTGCTCCAGGCTGGGTTTTGGTTACTTCTAGCTATAGCCTTGTTCACCCACCTTTGAGCAGCTTGAAACCTTCGGTCTGAGACCCGAGGTAGAAGACTTCCCTGCTTTCTTTCTCTAAGCAAAGCACACGTGGTTTCTTGGCTCTCAGGCTCCTTCCATGTCCTTCTCCTTCCCCTGATGTTTCCTCCTTTGAGTTCCTCTCTCTGAACTCCTGGAAGAACTGAAACATGCTGAACTCTGAACCTGCCCACGATTCTGGACTGGAACTGGAACACAAACAGTTTGAACCGCAACCTGATCCTGAACCCCCTTCTCCCCTTCTGAGCAGAGGTTATAAGGCTGCTTCTTAGCTAGCCTTTCTCTGTCTCTGCACAGATGTTTGCCATCGCCCTCTAAGCTTGCACTTACGTCAGCAGAGCTTGGGTGTGGCAAACTGGCTCTATCAACTCCGTGCTTTCTTTCTTTGACTGCATTCTGGAACCTGTGAATTTCAGGAATGTCTCTTTCCTTAAAGGTATATTCACTATCTTTTCCTATTTCCATCAGTTCAGCAGGGCTATCCTCATCACACTTGTCAAGCTGATCTGGATAAAGTCAAAGGCAGCCCATCGATGAGAGGTAGTGTTACGCTGATTATAGGGGTTGTGAGTTGGTATGGTTAGTTTTATGTACATGTTTGAGTTCTGTTTGGTTTGTTGATATGGCTTGGGAGCTAGGGATATTTTTGAGAGGTGACTGATAGGGACTACATGCTAATGATTTCACTATATCAAATAGCTCCATAGGTTTATTGATGGACTTCATGATTAGGTTCATCTGATGCTCATGTTTGGCTGTTATTATTGGGTCAAAATATCTTTTTTGCTCATCTCAGTATTTTGATAGAAACTGTGGATTCTCTGACCTTCTCCATTTCTGTTCGAAGCAACGTAGAGCAAGTTTTTGTTCTCTTAGTGAGGCAGAATACCATAGGGCAATGTGGCAATGATTAGTTTTGTTGAGTTATGATGGGGCCATTAGGTACAATTCAATGGCTGAGTTCCATATACTGAGGGTGTTGTCAAGGAGTATATCACTGAGAATATTTGATAGCTGAGGTAATATCTTTTTAAAGAAAAAGTGTGTTTTTCGAAGGGGGGAATCTTCGGTTAGTGAAGGTTGAGTTTGTTGATAAGTTACCTTTGATCAACTGTGGTAAAGCAAGAGTGATAGTGCTGTGATTCAACCAGGGAACTTGTTCAATTGTTGGCAGTGAAAGTTGAGAGGTGTTTACTATGTGGTTAGGAATGAAGATTAAGTCAAGGATATTTCCTTCATTGTGGGTAGGTGCATTGATGATTTGTGTAAATTGTAGATCATTCATTGCATCTAAGAAGGCAGTTGCATTTTTATTGGGAGCTGAGGAAAAGTTGAAGTCACTAAGCATTATGAGGGTTTTGTTATTTTGCAAGTGGGAGCCTACTGATGCAAGGATAGTCGCTAGGTCGTCAGGTCAACTAGAGAGAGATCTGTATGTTAGGAAGATTGTCATGTCTCTGTTGGATATTATTTGATCACATCGCTCGTTATTCCCATTTCTGAGTCATTTATAAATATGTTAAAAAGCAACAGGCCCAGCACAGAATCCTGTGGTGCTCCACTATTCACCTTTCTCCATTGAGAAATATCTTTTAACTAGTTCCTGATCCACAATAGTACACTGCCTCCAAAGACTCATTACTTGGCTTCTTTAATTCTCTTAGGAAATATTTTAAAGAGATATTATATTTGTCTAATGCAGATGTATTTCCTAATTATGGATGTGTCCACTGAGGGGGCTCAAAAATCAGTGGATTTGTCTAATTTCCTTGAATTTTTGAATGAGGTTATATGTAATTGAGACACCTTAGTGGTTACATTTGTATCAGAGGGTGATAAGTTGCTTGTTCTTAAGATTTATTTTCAAAAGAAGCATGAATTTTTATTGCGGTCAAAAAAATGATTTTTTTCAGATGTCTCACAGTCACCCAGTTATGACGTAAGCATTTCCTATTGCTAAAATCTTGTGTTTTGGCTCTTGGAGCAACTTTATTTTTATGCTTTCCCTATAAATGTCTAGTAAGGTTACAGGGGGTCTGGTATATTTTCTTGGATCCCCTGCAACTAGAGGATTTTGTGAAGAGTAAAGAATGAATGAAGCCTCTTTGGTCTGGTGAGATCCTGTTTACTTGTGTTTATTTTTTTGTAGTTAGGTTTCGGTTTATGTGCTAACCTAGCTTGTATTTTGATGTAGTATCTCCCCTCCTTTTTCTGTCTCTCCCTTATGTCCAGCAACATTCCCTCTAAGGTGCATGGAAATCCTCCACTCATATTCCTACCAGTGGGAGTGATGCAGGGTGGGAAGGAGCAGATCCACTGGGATTCCTGAAGAACTTACATCCTTGGCAATTGTAACTACAATATTGCTGCACCACTCCCTCTGGTAGGAATATGAGTGGAGAACTGCAGCTTACCTTAGAGGAAAGACTGGTGTCCAACATCCCTCTCTTGCTTCCCTTCCCACCCCCCATCCCTAGGTCCAGCATCTTCTCCTTGCTTCCTTTTCTACCACCCAAACCCTAAGACCAGTATCTCCTCTTTGTTTCTTTCCCCATCCCCCACCCTTAGGTCCAGCATCCCCCCTTGCTTCTCTTCCCACCCTACCCCCACCCCCAAGATTTCAACCTTGCTTCCCTTCCCACCACTTCCTCCATCCAGCATTTCACCCTTCCATCCCATTCCCACTGCTCAGTTCCCCTCCTCTCCTCATTGCCCTTACCCCCTGCAGCATCTCTACTATCTGCCCTTATCACCCATGCATCATCTCTCTTAACTTGATTCCCCTCCCGCCAGGCAGCATCTCTCCTCTCTGCTCCCATCCTCTCCTCCCGGCAGCATCTCTCTTCTCTGATCTCTCCTTCCACCTGCAGAATTTCCTCTCCCTTCCTCTTGGCAGCAATCCCCCCCCCCCCTTACAACCTAAGGCAGCATCTCTCCCTTCCCTGGCCACTGTGAAACATCTCTCCTTGCTGTCCTTCCGCTGGATGCCATGCCACACGCAGTGCGTATCTTTCAGTCCCTGCATGTGCCTAAAGTCAGTCACTCCCACCCTTTCCAAATCAAGAAGTTTTCGAGGGGGTGGGACTGACAAACTTTGAGAAGTAGCAGGGCTGGAAGGCCACATGCTGCCTTTCACTCTGCTTTCCCACTGCTACTGCAGCATTTGGCTGCTCCTCTGTCCCCAGCAGTGGCAATTAGACATCAGTGCCTGGATGATACAGAGGAGTAAGACATTTAACTTCCTGCCACCTGGAAGTAAGCCGACCGCAACAGGGACGTGTTAGGAGCAATTAATGCCACCCCCAAAATGTTGCTGCTTGAGATGGTCACCTCACTCTGTCTAACTATAGAGCCACCCCTGTGTATATGCGAAGGCTCATTTTAGAAATTACATCCAGCTGCAGTTGAGGACATCTATGTGAAAGTGTGCTCGAAAAGGCTGTTCACATCCAAGTTCAGGCATGATTTCAGAACTGTGGATGCATCTTATATGGACTTTATCTTTATCTTTATTAACGCATTTTATATACCACTCATACCACGGGGGCACAGAGTGGTTCACAATACCAAAAATAAGGCTGCTGGAAAAGGAAAAGAACGACATAATAATTAAAAGAGTAGGGAATAGAACAGCAGAGGGAGAGAAGACAACAGACATAACAGAGAGAAAATAGCACAGAGAGCAGAGGGTAGAGAAACATCAGCATTCAACGAGAAGGTGGGGAAAGGGTAGCAGGGGGGGTTGGAAAGAAGTGGAAAGCAGAGGAGAATAAGTGGGTCTTCAGCATGGTCTTGAAGGATTTGTAGGAGGGTTCAAGGCGGAGAGCAAGGGGAAGCGAGTTCCAGAGTCGGGGGCCCAGGAAGAAGAAAGCAGAAGACCGGGTGGATTCAAGATGAGCCTGTGACGGAGAGGGGAGGGACATACGGTTCAGATGGACCGATCTAAGGGAACAATGCGAGGAGTGAAGGTGTATTTGATCTGCAAGATAAAGAGGAACACCGGTGTGAATGGTTTTATGCACGTGGATAAGAATTTTGAAATGAATACGATAGACGAGTGGAAGCCAGTGCAGGTGTATTAGAATAGGGGTGATATGATCAAAGCATGAGGCATGCATCAGGATTTAGGGACATCTACATAGATGTTCCAACAGCAGATTCCAGATAGGGGATGGGTCACAGATGGTTATTTTGCAAGCAACAGAGGGAGAACTGCAATACTGTTAATAATTGTAGTTATGGATGGTACTGGGAGAGGCCAGTTTAATAAACCATGTTAGGCTTTTGCAGCTAAAATGGCAAAGAAGTATAGATAGCGTCATGTTAGCTGCAAAAGCCATGCATCCCCTGCAGATAATGCACAGAAAGTGCAGAGAATGTGGTCAAGCAGCATCGTGGATGCAGCTAACACTACCCATTGAGGTGTATCCGTGCTGTCTGCAGATTTGATGGTTAATACTGTTGAGGCCCATAATAACCGTACATTGCAGACATGCCCACTCTCTGCCCTAATCCCAACTACTCTACCAGATAATGTGTTTTCTGTAATTAATGTAGAAAAATTTTGTGTTATCTGCAGTTGCCTAGCATTAACTGCTACTGTGTTCAGATTGCATGAGCTATCAGACGCGTTAGTAGCTGATGTGGTTTATTAAACTGGCCCCGGAATACCAGAGTACTCTCTACACCAGCAAAACGAGCATTTAGTTGTGCCCTGGAGCAGGTACAGATTTAAATGTGGGCCTAGGCATGCCGGCTGTTTCTGAAATCAGGCGCATATGTCTAAGCTTGTCAGACTGCCCTGCACACACCACTATGCCCACCACCATATTTAGATGTGCGCAGGCCAGGGACTTCTCTAGATCTGTCTACTAAAATGGCTCTATGGACATCCCCGTTATTTGGGCATCCGCTGCATGTTTTTGGATAACCAAATTGTGATAACACTTCTAAAATGACTCCCATAACCTGAACCATTGAAAATTCAATTTGGAGAAAGTTTTCTGAAATAGATGTCATGGTCATAATGAATGCTAAACATTTTTATGCCACCAATAAAATCTACTACAAGAAAAAAATACTTAGGTTTAAGGCTCAAAAGATGGGGTAGGACAGGGAATGCTTAATTAATTTCAATCTTTTTATATGGATCTAAAGCTCTTTTAACTTTTTTGTACAGTCAAGTCAGTGCTGACTCCTGGCAACCCAGCTGCCTCTGGGTTTTATTGGCAATGTATCACTGGAAGTAGATTGCCAAGACTTTTTTTCTAAGGCAACGGAAGGTAAAGTAACTTGCCAAAGGTCACAAGGAGTGTCAGTGGGAATTGAGCCCTTGATCTGCTGGGTACTAGGCAGTTGCACTAACCACTAGGCTACTCCTCTTTAAAATCATACCAAATCCACAGTTCCAGAAAATTCTGCACATAGAAAACCAGAACATACACCTTCCCTTTTCCCAACCCATCCTCCATCCCCATCCCCTTACACAAATCACAGCCATTCCTTTACCTTTCTATCCACTCTCACTCACAATTTGTGACCATACCCAGAGGGAATATAAATTGAAACCCATACAATAACTTTAGATTTCCTATATATTGAAATCCCAAGGCCTTCGGCCAAAACCATAACATCCATACACTTAAAGGTGCATCTTAAAACTGAATTCAAATACATTTATACATCCTAACTATACATATGCCATTCTTAATACACTTATACATTTAAAATCACACTTCTGACTGCTGGAGGGAATGGTTATTTATCCTTTCAAATAGTATTCATATTAGGAGAACACTCTATGAAACTACTAGGTAGCACATTTAAAACAAATCTGAAAAATAATTTTTTAAATCACCATACATTTAAGATGTGGAATTTGTTGTAAAATGTGATCAAGACAATTATGAAACGAGGGGGGGCTAATAAGTCTCTGGTCTTCTAATGAAACAGAAAGCTATGGGCACACTTCAGTTCCAGTGGTCTGAATGATCTCTCTGCAGTTTTGTTTTATTTCATACCAAATAAAATGAAACTGCAGAGAGATCATTAGGACCACCATAACTGAAGTGTGCCCATAGCATTCTGCTTCGTTACAAGGCCAGAGACTAATCGACTACCCCCCCCCCCCCCCTTTTGTAGTTGGGCTTGAAAGGGGTTTATACAAGTTCATGGAAGAAAAGTTCTCAAACCATTTATCCCTGTAGATTCTGGAAAGCAACCACTTATGTCTGAGTGGAGCAGACGAGTGAGGAGTAGCCTAAGGTATAGAACAGCAGGGGAGACAGGTTCCTTGTGACCTTGGGAAAGTCATGTAATCCTCCATTTCATCAAGTGGCTTCCTGTCAAGGTCTGATTGATCTATAAGCTGCTCATCTTTACCCACAGAGTCCTTCACACTGGCATGTCTTCTCCGTTCTGCACATGGCAACCATCTCTTTCTCACGGCTCCGTCTCAGGCCCACCTTGAACTCACTCGCCACTCTGCTTTCTTCTTCCTCAGCCCAGCCCTTTGAAACTCACTTCCGCACTCCACACAGAGCTCTCTTTTCCTCGATTCAAAGCCCTTCTTAAGACACATCTCTTCTGCCAAGCTTTGACCTCTCCTCTGCCCCAGAGCATCTTAACTCATCCTTAGCTACAGGCCGCGATTGTCATAGCACCCATAACAGCTCCTTCCCCCCCCCCCCCCCGCCCCTCTCCCCCTGCAACCAGATATTTGATGTCTTTTGTTGGTCTCTCTCTCTCTCTCTCTCTCTTTCTCTTTCTTTTCCCCCTGTCTGTATCTTCTCTTTCCTGGAGTTAATGGCGTTCTTTTCTCTCTTTGCTTTTCTAGCAGCCTGCATTTTATTGTACACCGCTCTGACGCTTATGCACAAGCGGCATATCAAGCCTTGCAAATAAAGATAAAGATAAAGTACAAATTCAGACTGCAAGCCTTTTGAGGACAGAGAGCTACCTCCTGCATCTGAATGAGCTACTACTGAATGTAAGGAATGGATCTACTCTTTGGGATCCTGGCAAGTATTCATTACCTGGATTGATTAATGGGCTTGATAGACCTTTGGCTTGATCCACTTTGGCACATCTTTATTCTCCAGAATGTAATCTAGAAACATTCAAGCTTAATAACAGAGCCAAGTTCACATGGGGCAGTTGGGGAGTAGGAGTTCAGCCAATTATCTATTTTTGATCATATATATTTATTTGGATTTGGCCTATGCCTTTTCAGTACCAGCTCAAGGCAAGTTACATTAAGTAGATATTTCCCAATTCCCAATCTAAATTTGCACCTGAAGCAATGGAAAGTTAATGCATTAATTTCTGTCCAATTCTTACTAAATGTATGAAAAAATGAGGGAAGATAATATGTGGTGATCAATATTGTGTCAAGGCCAATAAACATATAAACTGTACATATAACATTTTATTTGTTCAGCAAACCAAGAATTTGAGGGTATGCATACTTCCTAGATTAGTGTGTGCAAATCCAAGGTTGCAGATAAATATTCAAATAACAAAAAATATAAACAATACAAATAAACAAACAGAAAGAATAAATAAATATATAAATCTTAAAGTCCAAAAACACAACAGTAACATGCAGAAACAACAGTATTTCTTACAATATTACAATAAAACCTCAAATGGGGAAAATGCCTGTGTCAGGGGCCCCTAAAAATAGAATACTGGCATACATATTAATAATTTTATTACAAATAAACTGTATTTAAGAACATAAGAAAGGTCCATGAAGCCAGTGTCCTATTCTCAAGAGTGTCCAATTCAGGTTATATGTACCTGACAAATCCCTAAAGTAGCCAGTTCTATGCTACATATCCCCAATGATAAGCAGCGGTTTTCCCATGGTCTACCTTAATAATGGCTTATGGACTTTTCCTCCATAAATTTGCCCAAACCATATTTTAAACCCAGCAACAGAATCTGCTTTTACCACATCCTCCCACAACAACTTCCAAAGCTTAATTATATGTTG
Source organism: Ichthyophis bannanicus (assembly GCA_033557465.1). NCBI lineage: Eukaryota > Metazoa > Chordata > Amphibia > Gymnophiona > Ichthyophiidae > Ichthyophis > Ichthyophis bannanicus. The sequence goes on along the minus strand of CM066031.1, from coordinate 921,139,050 downwards.
AAAGAAAAATTATTTTGTATTATTTGCTTTAAATATAGTACTTTGTAGCTTCATGAAGTGTTCTCTAGTCCTTGTACTTTTTGAAAGAGTAAACAATCGATTTGCATTTACCTATTTCACTCCATTCAGGATTTTACAGACATCTATCACATCTCTCCTCAGCCATCTCTTCTCCATACTGAAGAGCCCTAAGCTCTTCAGCCTTTTCTCATAAGAGAGTCATTTCATCCCCTTTATCATTTTGGTTACCCTTCTCTGTATCTTAACTAATGTTGTAATATCTTTTTTGAGATACAGAGAGAAGAATTACAAACAATACTCAAGTACGGTCGCACCATGGAGTAATACAGAGGCATTATGAATATTATTGTTTTATTTTCTATTCCTTTCCTAATGATTCCTAACATTTTGTTTGCTTTTTTGGTCAACACCATACATGAACAGATTTCAACATATTGTCCATGATTACACCTAGATCCTATTCCTGGGTGGTGACTTGTAATGTGGAATCTTGCATTGTGTATCTATAGTTTGGGTTATTCTTTCCTATGTGCATCACTTTGCTCTTGTCCACATTTAATTTTATATGCCATTTGGATACCCTGTCTCCCAATCTCATAAAGTTCTGTTGCAATTTCTCACAATGCACATGCAATTTAACAACTTTGAATAATTTGTTGTCATCTACAAATTTAATCACCTTGCTTGTTGTTCCCAATTCCAGATTGTTTACAGATCTCTGGGGTACTCCACTATTCACCTTCTTCCATTGAGAAAATTGACTACTTATCCTTTCTCTTTGTTTTTTATCTCTCAACAGGTTTCCAAACCACAATGGGACATGCACGGCTGTAACAACGGCTGTGCGAGCAGTGCAGCTGCACAGGTTGCAAGTACAAAAGAGATGCTGATGTTATCACTGGGATTAAAGGAAGCCCAACAAGAGAGACTGCTGTGCATTGCTGGGTGGAAGAGTTGGCGCCAAGTTCGTAAGTCACAGAAGTAGCATTTCTGGCTTGGTACAGTCCTGCTCCTATGCCATGACTTTTCAGTTTTCTCAGGAGTCTCTCATGTGGGACTTTGTCAAGCACTTTCTGAAAGTCTAAATATACTGTAATCAACTGGCTTACCTTTATCCACATGTTTATTCATGCTTTGAAAGAAATGAAGAATATTGATGGAGCAAGACTTCTATCACTAAATCCATGTCGACTTTGTCCCATTAAACCATGTCTATTCATGTATTCAGTAATTATGTTCTTTATAATGGTTTCTACCATTTTGCCTACCACCAACATTAGGCTCACAGGTCTGTAATTTCCCAGATCACCCCTGCAACCCATTTTAAATACTGGTATTACATTGGCCACCCTCTAATCTTCCTGTACTATAGAGGATTTTAATGATAGGTTAAAAATTTTTAATTGTAGCTCTGCAATTTCATTTTTGAGTTCTTTCAAAATAGCAAATAACTCCAATTGAGTTATTTGCTATTCTGACAGAAGATATACAAAAGAAATACACAATAACATCAAATGATTGAACCCTTAATAACAGCCTTCAGAAACATCCATTCTGTATCCAAATAACAATTGTTTTGAAAGCTGTATATGAAGTATGCTGGGAAACTGAGTATGGAGCAGAGATGCTGACTAAAACATAACTGAATGGTAGATATAAACATCTTTTTGGAAGAATAGAGTGAGATGAACAATGGACTCCAATGATAAGTATATGCCATTCAATTTAGCAGTTAGTACTGATTTTCTCCAGAAGCAGAAAGGTGAAAAAATACTTTTGGTGTCCGTTTTAAATGTAGCACTGTGTTGGGATGGGCCATATGATATGCCTGCTCTCTTATTTTAAGAAAACAATAATTTTTGGTTGAATAAATTTAGTAAAATGGACTGCTGGGTGAAGTTCATTTGAGTTAAATATCTTATCATCTGAGATTTGTTGTCCAATAAAAAATGGTTGTTTGTATATGGAATGGATGTTTCTGAAAGCTAGTATTAAGGGTTCAATAATTTGAATGTTATTGTGGATAGCTGTTGACCCTTCTCACATTTTGAATATTGATACAGAAGAAAATGGCATACACCCCTCCATAGACTGATCAACAACCTGGTATAGACAATTCCTCACCAGAAAGAAGGGATGCATCATATCATCATAGGACTCTCAGGACATCAGGGTAACTCTTTATACTCTCAGACCAGTGGACTAGATTAGAAATTGGCTTAATGACAGATAACAGAGGATAAGGTGACTGTTTACTTACCAGTTAATGTCCTTTCCTCAAGTCCTGCTAGACCATTCCAGACAAGTGGTCTGTGTTCCCCTATCAGCAGATTGTTGGAGACAAAGAACCAATGAAAAGTGAGGTATCAATGACATCTCTTCCATGCCTCTATTCACCTTAGCCACCAGAGATCCCTTCAATATTTGTCCCAAAGCATATGGGAAAAAAAAAAGCAAGCCTCAGACAACCTCAACCATAGATGACAATGAGTGATCAACAGTAGAGAACTATGTACAGGAAAGCATAAACATTAGGCTGTCAGTAGACGATGCACCTGCAGATGCAAGTATAAAAATCATAGTGGACCCAAGGGTACCGCAGCAGAAGAACATAGCAATACAGTTCCAGGGGCAGGCCCTGGATTTGTCTAGCAGGACTCAAGGAAAGAATATTAACTGGTAAGTAAAATGTCACCTTTCATATTGTCCTGCTAGCCCAGTCCAGACAAGTGGGATATACCAAAGTTACATCTCCACTGGGCGGGAAGAAGACACAACAGCTCACAAAATCCTTGAGCCAAAGGCCTGTCTGCTCTAGCGTGAACATCCAAGTGGTAATGCTTGACAAAAGTGGAACGTGATGCCCATGTTGCTGCCCTAAAAATGTCTTCAGGAGCTACCGAGCTCCACTCTGCTCACAAGACAGGTAGAATGGGCATACAAACTCTCCGGAATCGGCTGGTTCCATAACCGCTATGCTGAGGCAAACGCCTCCTTAATCCACTGTCCCAAAGTGGAATTAGCTGCCTCGCCACCCTTGCATGGGCCAGAAAACAGCAAAATAAAGATGGTCAAACACGAAAGGAATTAGTAATCCCCAACTACCAGAGAAACACCCTCTGGACATCCGCAAGGTGAAGATTCTTATCCTTCCCCTGACACTGCTCTTTGGAGAAGGAGGACAGGCAGATCATCTGGTTCACATGAAAGGGAGAAAGCACGTTAGGCAAGGAAGGCACAGGCTGAATGGGAATGACCTCATTTGAAAAGGCCAGATAAGGATCTTGGCACGACAGAGCCTGCAGATCAGAAATCAGCCTTGCAGAACAAATTGCGACCAAGAAGACAGTCTAGAGCACCAAATCCTTCAAAATAGTGTGCCTCAATGGCTCAAAGGGAACCACCATCGGGCCCAGAGCACTAGACATAGATCCTAGGAAGGGATCACAGAACGGAGGGGAGGATGCAGACACTGAACCCCCTGGAGAAAGTGTGAGAGATCCAGGTACAAGGTTATAGACGTACAAGACACTGGACCTTGGAAGCAGGCCAAAGCTGCCACCTAAATCTCCAGGGAGCTAAGAGAAAAGCTCTTCTCCAATCCATCCTGTAGAAAGGACAACAGAGATAGCAGCTTGGCCACCTCAGGAGCCAACTGTTGAGTGCCCCACCATTGCTCAAAGAGGCCTCAGATTATCATGGATGCTAGCTTGGTAGCCCTCTTCTGGGCTCTGAGCAGAATAGAGACCACCACTGGACAGTAGCCCTTATGCACTAGCCATGTCCTGTCAAGAGCCAAGCCGTAAGTGAATAGGGAACCAGGTTCTCTGAGATGATCGGTCTTTGCTGCAATAGACTCAAAGACAGAGGCAAATGAAGAGGAAGTGCCTGTAGGTGTTGCATCAGGTCTCCGAATCATGCTCTCCTTGGCCAATCTGGCACCACCAGAACAATCCTGCCTGGGTGGCATTTTATATACCAAATCATATGCCCCACCAGGAGCCATGGAGGAAACATAGAGACACAAAGAGCAAGAGGTATGGTGGTCACATGCGCTTTATTAATAATGAATTACCCCAACGCGTTTCGGCAACGCCTTCATCAGGGGGCTGAGAACTGCAAACAACAATAAATAAATAAATAAAAACATCAATATGGCCAAACACATAAAATGCATACAGATAAAACCAACATTGGAAATATTGGAACATTAAAAATACAAATACATTTGTTTAACAAAATATAATAGACCATATATTAAAAATACACAAGTAAAAAATTAATTAACTAAAAAGATAAAAACAAGAAGAAGGACAAAAAAAATTAAATGTACAAGGGAAAAACAAATAATCCCAGGATACATCATTTCATAAAAATATACTTATGTTTCTAGACATCATTAAATGATGAAGCACACAGAAGAGAACAGTTTCGAAGACCTGAATCAATCCTATAATAATTGAGCTAAAAATCATGAACATAATAGCATCAAAGAAATCTTCAAACATAAAAATAATAATAAAGGGAAATCCAAGACCAACGAGCAAAGGACCAGGAAAGCATAATACAGAAAAAATATCAATAAGAAATAATCGAGAATGTACCACTAGTACTCCTTGTGGCTTTGGGCAAGTCACTTAACCCTCCATTGCCTCGGAAGAAAGGCCTGGCAATCTACTTCCGGTGACACTGCCAAGAAAACCCAGGAGCTTCTGGGTCGCCAGGAGTCAGGACTGACTCGAAGGCACACATTGCATTTTTGCATCATATACCACATGAAAACATAGTTACTCACCTGTAACAGGTGATCTCTGGGAACAGCAGGAATTTAGTCTTCACATATGGGTATCGTCGGTACCGACAGAGCCTGCGTGGGAACGTTCCCCAGCGTCCAATTAGGACGCTTTTGGGAGAATCCCACAGCGCCTGCGTGCTGCCTTCCCGCCTGTCCCAACTGCCTCTCTCCAGTTGAGTTTAAAGCTGAGACAAAGAGAGAGAGAGGGAAAGGTAAAGAGACAGATAGAGAGATACAACTCCTAGGGGAGGTGGGGGGGGGGTTGTGAAGACTAAATTCCTGCTGTTTCCGGAGATCACCTGTTACAGGTGAGTAACTATGCTGTCTCCAGGAACAAGCAGGAATGTAGTCTTCACATATGGGGATTCCCTAGCTTTAGATGCCAGGGAGAGACCCCAGAAGTTGTGTGCCCCTGTGAAGGGCTCCACTTCCCCCCATGGATCTCTGGCATCCAACCAGGGATGGCAGGTAGGAGTTGATTAGATATGGAATAGGTGTTGGAGAAGAGCCTGACAAAACAAGGCATCCCGGCAGGAATCCTTGTCCAAGCAGTAATGGGCTGTGAAGGTATGAACCAAGGCCCAAGTGGCTGCTCGACATATGTCGTCGATAGACACAGAGTGTAGATGAGCCATTGAAGCTGCCATGGCTCTCACATTGTGAGCTGTGACATGGCCCTCCAGAGGAAGGTTCTTACTCTGATAGGCAAAAGAAATACACTGTGCAATCCAGTTGGACAGTGTTCTTTTGGAGACTGGAAGTCCCAATTGAGAAGGATCAAAAGCAACGAAGAGTTGAGAGGACTTTCTATGTTGCTGTGTTCTTTGCAAGTAAAAGGCTAAAGCTCTTTTCAGTCCAAAGTATGAAGATTCCTTTCTGCATTTGATGCATGAGGTCTTGGAAAGAACACAGGCAGGTAGACTGCTTGATTAAGATGAAAAGGCGAGACCACCTTTGGCATAAAGTGTGGATGAGTCCTAAGGACTACCTTGTCATGATGAAACCTTGTATAAGGTGGATCAGCTACTAGTGCCTGTAATTCACTGATGTGGCGTGCTGATGTAATTGCAATGAGAAAGATAACTTTCCAAGAAAGGAATTTCAATGAGGTAGTAGCTAAGGGTTTGAAAGGTGGCTTCATGAGCTGACCAAGAACCAGGTTTAAGTCCCATGCCACCGGTGGTGGCCTAATGGGAGGCTTAGTTAGAAGAAGACCTCTCATAAATCTTGCTATAAGAGGATGGGAGGAGATAGGCTGTCCATTTAGAGGCTTGAGAGAAGCTGCAATAGCACTCAAATGGACTCTTACTGAGTTAGTTTTAAGTCCTGCATTGGATAAATGAAGGAGATACTCCAGTAATGATTCCAGAGGTATCGCAAGGGGGCTAAGACCCTTCTGTGAGCACCATATGGTAAACCTTTTCCACTTGAAAGCATAAGAGCGTCTTGTGGAAGGCTTCCTGGAAGCATAAAGGACATCCTTTACTTGCTGAGGGAGGTTAACATCTTGAAGATCTAGGCCTTCAGCAACCAAGCTCTGAGGTGCAGAGATTGGGGATTGGGATGCCATAACATTCCGTCCTCCTGAGACAGGAGATCTGGAGCAGATCCTAACTCCAGGGATGGAGCTTGAGAGAGATGTAGAAGCAGAGGGTACCACACTTGCCGTGGCCAATGTGGAGATATGAGAATCATATGCCCTCTGTCTCTCTGAAGCTTGAATAGGGTTTTGGGAATTAGGGGAATGGGTGGAAAGGCATAAAGGAAGTCTTGACCCCAGTGAAGTAGGAAAGCATCCCTGGCCTGAGAGCCCTGAGCTGGAATTCTGGAACAGAACAGGGGAAGTTTGGCATTCAATGGACTTGCAAAGAGGTCTATGTCCGGGGTTCCCCAAATTTGAAAGATCTTGACCACCTGGTCTGCATGTAGAGACCATTCGTGTGGAAGCAGAACTCAACTGAGTCTGTCTGCCCAAGAGTTTTGTATGCCTGGGAGGTACACTGCCAGGAGATGAATCTGATGCTCTCTGGCGAGGGCCCATAGTCACAAAGGTTCGTTGCAAAGCGACAGAGAGCCTGTTCCCCCCTGCTTGTTCACATAGAACATCACTACCTGATTGTCCGTATGAATGAGGACTGTCTTGTAGCTGAGCAGGGTATGGAACACTCGAAGAGCAAGGAAGATTGCTCTGAGCTCTAAGAGATTGATATGCAGATGAGTCTCCTATGGAGTCCAGGTACCTTGGGTGGAGAGGTCTTGTAGATGAGCTCCCCAACCCACTGGTGAAGCATCTGTTGTGAGAGTTGCCTGGGGTAAGGGTTGTTGAAAAGGGGACACCAGCAACAGGTTCTGAGTGGACTGCCACCATTGGAGGGACAAAATAAGACGACTTTTTTTGCTATTTTGTCTGACAGGCACCCTGATGCCTGGGTCCATTGGGTGGATAAAGTCCACTGGGCTGCTCTCATATGGAGGCGAGCATAAGGAACCACATGCACTGTGGATGCCATGTGGCCTAGTAGTTGTAGCATTTCTCGGGCAGTGATATGAGGTTTTAGCACTGCTTGAGAAGCTAACTGCACGATGCGAAGGCAACGGGCCTGAGGGAGATAGGCCCTTGCCTTTTTGGTATCTAGCAAAGCTCCTATGAATTCTAGAGACTGAGTGGGAGTTAGACTGGATTTTGGGATGTTTATGACCAGACCCAAATACTGAAGGATACGCATTGTGCAAGATAGAGAAGCTCTGGCCTCTGGCTCTGATGGGGCTCGAATGAGCCAGTCGTCTAAGTAGAGGAAGACGAATATGCCTAGAGTGCGGAGAAATGCCGCTACCACAGCCATGCATTTCGTGAACACTCTTGGAGCTGAGGCCAGGCCAAAGGGAAGCACCCTGTATTGGTAGTGCTTTCCTTGAAAAAGGAACCGAAAGAACTTTCTGTGAGTTGGATGGATGAGAACATGGGTGTACGCATCCTTGAGATCTAGAGAACAAAGCCAATCCTGAGTCTGAAGGTATGGCAGCAGAGTTCCTAGAGAAATCATCTTGAATTTCTCTTTTAACAGGAATTTGTTCAATTCTCTGAGGTCCAAAATAGGTCTGTATCCCCCTGTTTTCTTTGGGATAAGGAAATAGGGGGAGTAAAACCCTGTACCCTGTTGATGAGTGGGGACTTCTTCTATTGCCCCTTGGGCAAGAAGTATGGTGACCTCTTGATCTAACAGTTTGATGAGAGAGGTCTGAGAATTGAACTGTCTTACCATTGTGTGAGGGGGTATGCACAGGAAGTGCAGTTTGTACCACTCTCTTATAATGGAGAGTGTCCAATGCTCTGCTGTTATCTGCTCCCACCTGGGGGCAAAGTGACATAACCTTCCTGGAATGGTGGAAGGCTCTGTTCCATTGAGGGCCAGGAAGGCTATGTTCTCTAGATGAAAGTCAAAGGCCTTGTGGCGGCTGAGACTGCTGAGATGGTTGAGGCTTAGCAGTCTTCCCTTTCCTTTGTTTAGGTGGTTGCTGACCTTTTCATGTAGGCTGACCTGAAGAATGTCCCTGCTGGGAATAAGAGGGATAAAACCTCTTCTTTTTTGAGAAGAAAGGCTTTTTAAAAGATTTCTTTCTCGCAGGATCAGCTGTGGCTTTGGATAACCTATCCAACGTGGAGTTGTCAGCATCTAATTCATTGGTTTTTTCTTGCCATTTTTTTCCAAATAGATTCTCACCTGTACAAGGAATATTGCCCAGTTTGTCCTGCACCCAGAGCTCCAAATCGGATGCCTGGAGCCAGGCAATTCTACATGCACCTATGGCAATGGCAGAGGTTCTGCTTATGCACTCAAAACAGTCAAAAGCTGCACGGTTGACAAACTTAGACACATCCTGGGCATGTTTGACCAGTGTGAGAAAATCCTGCCTTCTATCCTCAGGAGGAAGAGGGCTCAAAACCTCTAAATCACCTGTGACTTCTTTAAGGAACATTCCCATATATAAAATATAGGAACTGATCCTGGCAGAAAGCATGGAAGCCTGGAAGGTATGACGTCCAAAAGCATCCAAAGTTCTACACTTATGTCCTGGAGGATTAGAGGCATGCCTCTTTGCACTCCTGATCCTTCTCATAGCTGATTCCACTACAATAGAGTGGTGAGGAAGCTGAGTTTTCTGGAACCCAGGACAAGGAGGGACTCGATATATAGTATCCAGTCTGCGAGAGTGAGGAGAGGTGGTGAGAGGTGTCTCCCACATTCTCAACATGAGATCATGTAAGATCTCATGGCTAGGCAAGGTGGCTGCCTCCTTAGGAGCTTTGGGATATTGTAAAATCTCCAACTCCTTAGCTCTGGGCTCTATCTCAGGAGCCACAGTAATGGACAATCCACGAGCCACCTCCCTGATGAAATCTTGGAAGGAGATATCTTCTGGAGGAAACATCCTTCGTTTAGGAAAGGAAGGCTCCTCCGGGAGAAGTATCCTGGTACCGGCAGAGCTATCAGAATTCTCGGAGTCCTCCGAGGATTCGAAGTATCATCTGTCCGGATGCTCTTGAAGAGCCCGATACCCGTACCCACCGAAGTCGGTACCGGGGGTAATCGGTACAGGTGTATCGGCACCAGAAGGCATCGCATGACTGGGTGCCGGCAAAGCCGATACCGATGTCGATGTCAATGCAATCTGGTACCATCTCTATAGATGCTGCCATCAATCTGAGGGGCTGAAGATAATCCCAGACTCTGGGAGCCTCCTGCGCACAGAACAGCACCAGGCAAACCAACAGTCTTTTAACTTTCTCCTCCAGCAGGAAAATCTCTTCCCACCTGAATATCAAAATATGCTCCTAGGAACTCTAGGGACTGGGAAGGCAACATCTGGCTCTTTCCCTGATTGATCACCCAGCTGAGGCTTTCCAAAAAGGACACCACTCAGGACACCACCTGAGATGCCTCCTAAAAGGAATGGGCCCAGGGAAGTCAGTCATCCAGATATGGATGAACACAGATCCCTAGGCGCTGCAGCTGCCACCTCCATGACCTTGAAGAATGTCCTTGGGACAGGGGATAGCCCGAAAGGAAGGGCAGTGAACTGATAGTGAGAGCCAAGCATGGCAAAATACAGATATGAGTATTTTGCTGATCTGCCCAGATAGGATTATCAAAATATGCCTCGGCCAGATCCAGAGAAGCCAAGAATTCCCCTTGGCACATTGCTTGAATCATGGAGTGCATAGTTTCCATCGGGAAGTGCAGGATGCGCAAGTGTTCATTGACCCCTTGAGGTCCAGAATGGGCTGGAAGGAACAGTCTATTTTTGTCTTTTGTTTTTTTTGGGACACCATAAAATAGATGGAGTATCTACCTCGCCCCACTCATCCAGGGGGATGGGCACCACCGCTTTTAGGTGCAGTAATCTGTTCAAGGTGGTTCGCACAGTGGCACCTTTGATCGCAGAACCACAAGGGGAGATGACAAAGGCATCCAGAATTGGCTCTTTGCATTCCAGGGCATAGCTGAACTGAAAGGTGTCTAGCACCCAGCAATCCTTGGTACCCCAGACCCATTCCTGAAAGATGAAGCCTACCTCCAAACAGAGGAACCAAGTATGGGTCCCCAAACCTTCATTGTACAGCCCAGAAGGGACTACCTCTGTAGGGGACTGAGTCCTTGGGCCCATGCGCTTCATGAAAGGACTGAGAACGAGCTCAAAGTCTATAAGGGGAAGAAGGGCTCTCCATGCCCGTAGCAATGGAATTCCTGAGACTCACAAGAGTCCGATCAGCGCTCCCATGAGGAGAGGGCAGAGGCTAAAGGAAAAGGAGCCCCTGCTCGCTACACAGGCCCCTTGGACCTGTCCTCCAGAAGGCAGAAGATTTTGTCTCTCCCAGGCCCTTTACTTGCTTCTCCCAATTGGACTCAACAGAAGTGCCTCTCTAAGACCAGATAGGCAACTGGGCTTTGGAAGAGGAGTCAGTTGCCCCATGTCAAAACCAAGCCAATGTCATATCACTGTTGACAGGGCACAATCCCTGGCCACTAGTTTTATTTAGTAAATTCGTTTTTATTGTTTTCACATAAACATACAATTACAGTTAAGCGAGCTGGCACATCACACATCCAGAACAACCGAAGAAATGTACAGTTTTCAAATATAAACTTTCAGGGGGAATTGCTGGGGGTAACTATGAGCAGTCTTATAGCCTGGAAACTAGACTGCACAAATAAGACAGCAATGAATGCATCACAGAACAGTAAATACAAGAAATTTAAAGGCGTAGAATAAAATTCAAAGGAGTTAACGCAGTATTCCTCATCTTCACAGGGGCTGTCTCGGGTCTGTAGGGCAAGGCCAGCATTGAACGGTCCAAAGCCAGGGGTCTACCCCCCCAGGCGCCAGCCAGAGCAAGCACGACTACCTAATCATCCACCTAAGCAACCCCCCTCCCCGCCCCCTGCCCTCCTTACCCCTAACCCACCCACCCACCCCCCCGCCAGAACCAGAAGAAGCCCCACAGGTCTCTCCAGCCATGTTCAGGGAACACCTCCCCCCCCATGGAGTCAGGGCCCAGTCTCGTAAGCCTGACCTAATCCTGCGCCAAATCCCTCTCAGAACCCGCCCCTGGGGGATTGAGCAAGGGAGCCCAGATGAGAAGGAATCGGGACAACACGGGACCTCCCAATAGCCGGGCCGTTCGGCCCTCCATCCTCATGAGATCCCCCATCAGAGCTTCCCACTCTCTTATCCCCGGACCACTCTCGGAAAGCCACTGTCGGAGGATACAGTGTTTGGCCACTAAAAAGCCTTTTGCACACAGCTGCCTCTAGGCGTCCACTCCCTGCACCCCGGAGGGTCCGACATGAAACAAACACCACACAGGGTGCAGGGTCACCCCCCCATTCACCCAAAGGAGTAGCCCGCCTCGCACCGCGCTCCAAAATAATTGAATCTTAGGGCAAGACCAAAATCGGTGGAACAAAGTTCCCACTTCGTTATTACAGAGGGCACACACATCAGACAGCAAAAGCCCCATCCTCCTCGCCCCAGCCTCAGATACGTACGCTCTCCACAGAAGTTTAAACTGCAGCTCTCTGTACCGAACAGCCTCAGAGAGCCCCCGGATTCTGCGAAAAGCCAGCCCCACCAGTTCCATCGTCAACTCCACCAAACCGTCCCGGTGCCATCGCTCCACCAACCGAACGAAATGCCCCAGGCCGCTCGGGGGGGACAACAGCACCCGTAGCTGCCCAGCAGCAGGGGAAGCCTGACATTGCTCCAGTATTGACCAGAGGCTGCTGTCAGAGATCAGGAAATCCCTCTTCCCGGGAATGCTATCCACGTAGTGGCGCACCTGCAGATAGTAATAAAAAGTCTCCTTCGGCAAATCATATTTCTTCGCCAGCTCCTGAAAAGAGGCAAGCCGATCCGAACCCTCCAGGCGCAATTGTCCAAGATACTCGACTCCAGCCCTCCGCCAAAGCCGTCCGCCCCCCCCGCCAAGCCTTCCCGGCGGAAAGTCTCCATTCCCTAGCAAGGGCAGACAGTCCGTCACTCTCCAGGGCCTAGCCCGTTGACGGCATAGAAATTTCCATCCTACTCGCAGGGTACGCAGATAGTAGGACTCCCGCCATGCCCGCGGTAACGTCGCGGCCCCACAGTGAAGCAAGTACACTCTATGCCACTTCTCAGAAAATTGGTCGAGCAGATCAATCGGCAGTCGTTCAGCATTTCCCAAAACCAGATCACTTATCCTCCTCGTCATATAGCACAAATTAAATAATCTCAGGGAAGTCAAGCCCAGACCACCCTCCTCGGCTGGTCGCATAAGTGTCTCCAACGCAACACGGGCTCTCTTGGCTCTCCACAGATATCGCCCAACCTGTCCATGCAACTCCCGCAAGTCCCGTCTGCCCAACCAGAGGGGAAGGTTCCTTAACAGATATAGCCATCGTGGCCACTCTATCATCCTCACCAGGGCAACCCGTCCCATCAGAGACAAGGGTAGGTCCCTCCATCGCCGTAGTCGTGAAATCGTAGAGTGCAACAGGGGGCGAATATTTACCTCATAGAGGGAGCGTAGACATGCCGGGATATGGACGCCTAGATAACGTATGTGTCCCTCCGCCCATTGCAGCGGGAAGGCACCCTGCCATCTGCCCCGCGACTGATTATCGACATCTAGAACCATCGATTTCGTGCGATTAATACGAAGCCCCGAGAACCCACCAAATCGCTCGATCAGGTCTAAAGCTTTCGGGAGGGATGCCATCGGGTCCGTCAAACACAGCAGAAGGTCGTCCGCGAACGCACTCACCTTAAGGCACCCACCTTGCCAGGTAGCCCCCTTAATCTGCTCAGATTCCATCAACGAGAGTAAGAGAGGTTCTAGTTGTAAGACGTAAAGAAGAGGAGAAAGGGGGCAACCCTGCCGCGTACCACGCTGCAACAGAAAGGGGGGAGAGCAGGTTCCGCCAACATCGACCACAGCTCGGGGAGCAGCATATAAAGCTTGTAGTCCCCGCAAGAACGTCCCTTGAAAGCCGAAGTGCTCCAGGGCCGCAAACATATAACGCCATGACACTCTATCAAAAGCCTTTTCGGAATCTAGGCTAACAAGTATCATCGGGTTCCTCGCCAGCTGTGTTTGTTCCATACCCAGCAGCACCCTACTAATGTTCACCGAGGCATCCCGGCCTTTAACGAAGCCTGCTTGATGGGAGCCCACTAACTCCGGCAAAAACAGCTGGAGCCGCGCCGCCAGAATCGAAGCAAAGAGCTTCTGATCGACATTTATTAATGAGATGGGTCTGTAAGAGGCAGGGTCCTCCAGGTCCTTGCCCTGCTTCGGAATTAAGGTAATGCGGGCTGTGCGCATATCCCTAGGGAAGGAGCCGAAGTCCACCACCTCGGCAAACAATGCCGCCAGGGTCGGAACCACCGAGATTTCCAATAATTTGTACGCTTCATATGTAAAACCGTCGGGGCCGGGAGCCTTGTGCGTTTTGCCAGCGCGAATCGCTTTCTGAATCTCCACACCCGTTATTTCCCGGTTAAGCACGTCCAGTTGCGCCTTCCCCACACTGGGGAGCGACACACGTCCCAGAAATTCTTCTATGGAAGACGTATCCCCATCCTCGGAAGTATATAGTTGTTCATAGAAGTCGCGAAAGACACGAGCTACTTCCACCGCCCTAGTATGTCGCCTCCCCTTAGTGTCCTTAATCCCCAGGACCCGACGGGAACCCACTGGGTCCTTCACTAAATGGGCCAGCAATTTCCCAGACCGGTCTCCATAACGGAAAAACTGATGGCGATAATATTGCTGGGACTGGATGGCCCTCCTGCAACAAGTCATTCAGGCGCTTCTGTAGCTCCAAGTAGTCTGGCAGACCACTCCGCCGCCCAGAGGCCGTCGTCTGGGCCGTACGGAGTTCTCTTGACAGCCGAAGTATCTCGGCATTAGCTCTCTTCCGCTCCGCTCCGACATAGGCTATTATATGCCCTCTGAGAACCGCCTTCCCCGCCTCCCAAAAGGTAGCCAGCGAGGCAACCGTCCCCTCATTGAACTCAACATATTCCGCCCAGCGCTGGGTCACAAAGTCTCGAAACTCCGTCTTATGCACCAGGTGGCTAGGAAACGACCAGTTGGCGGAACTCTCCCGCTCCCCGCGCCAGGTCAAACCAACCATGGCATGATCTGAGACGATAATGGGCCCAATCTCTACGCAGGACACCTTCCCAAACCATTGCTGCGGTACCAAGAAGAAGTCAATTCTCGACCAGGTTTGGTGGGCTCGTGAGAGATGTGTGTATTCTCTGCTGGTAGGATTTAACACTCGCCAGGCGTCCACCAACCCCCCCAGCTCACAGAGGTACCCTATGCCCCGCTTACTCCATCCCCTCCCTGTGGAAGGGTGGGAACGGTCTAAGGAAGGATCGTGGGGGCAATTAAAGTCCCCTGCTATCACCATCGGGATCTTTGGGGCCCCCAAAATTTTATGCAGAATATTCTTGAAAAAATCATGGTTGTAACTATTGGGGGCATATACAGTCCCAAGGAACATTTCTTCTCCTTGAAGTTTGACATGGGCAAACAGAAATCTACCTTGGGGGTCAGAATCTACCTTAAGGACCTCGCAGGCTAGACCTTTGTGTATCAGAATTGCCACCCCTTTTCTTTTCTCCGAGAATCCGAGGACGCGGATAGGACCGTCCCGACCCAATCCCGCTTTAATTTGGCATGTTCTAGAGCCGTCAAGTGTGTCTCTTGTAACAGAGCCACCTGGGCTTTTTGCCGCCTGAGAGCTTGCAGAATTTTGGTGCGCTTCACTGGAGTGGTAATGCCACCGACATTCCATGTTACAAAGTGCAAATCAGGGAGGGTAATGTATTCTCTCGATGCAGACCTTCCTAGGATGAAACAGCTGGGATTGTGTGCGGGGCAGCCCAGCCTCTACCCCACCATCACAGAGTTGAGCTCTATGCTCAGGGTAAAACCACCCATGGAGAAAACCAGTTCTGGCCAGAATTGGGAGGGAGGGAGACGACGCGCCCATAGGTCTCCCGTTGTCTAAAATCTCCCCACCCCCCCTCCCCCACCCCCCGCAGCCATCCACCCCCCCACCCCTCTCACCCCTTCCCCCCTCCCCCCCCCTCCACCCACAGCCCCCCTCCCCCCTCCCCCTCCCCCCTCCCCCACATCCACCCGCCCCCTCCCTCCTATCTTTACCCCCCCTAAAACTATCACCATCCATACCCTCAGTGCCTCGACTGAGGCCCGAGTCTTAGCAATGCCTCGGGGCAGCCCCGAGGTACTTCCCCTCTCCCCACGCACTCCAGCAAGAGTGCTAATGCAGGGCCACACCAGCGCAGCCCTTGGAAACATAACCCAGGATAGCGGAGCAGGGTAATAAAGAGGAGAAAAGGAGAACAGAGAAGAGAGAGAAGACAAATTATATTATTGTATAAAACACAGTGAACTAATCTGAAAGTCCAGGATTCTGTCCAAGTTCTCCTCTTCCTCCAGGACAAAGATCAGTGTTCACCGTCTCCAGGCCGCCATAGCAAGGGCCCAGCTAATTGTAGAAACATGTTTCTCTATGCAGATTTTCTCAGCGCGCCACCGGGGCAGTAATCAGGACTCTCACTCCGCCTCTGGTTCAGCAGGCAGTTGCGCCAGAAATTGTTTTGCCTTACCGGCTTGTTCAAATAGGTGTACTTTCCCGTGCAAGGTAACTCTCAGGTGGGCCGGAAAAGCCAGTGTAAAGCGAACTTTGCGGCGGAACAGCTCCGCACAAACCGGAGCAAATTCCCTCCTTTTTGCTGCCACCTGCGCTGAGTAATCTTGAAACATTAGGATTTTCCGGTTTTTCAGCAGCAGCTCAGGCATTTTCCGGTAGGCTTGCAGGATGAGAACTTTGTGTTGGAAATTGAGGACCTTCAATATCACCACACGTGGCCTGGCATCTTCTGTCCTGCGGGCTCCCAGCCGATGTGCGCGCTCAATTTTGAGAAGGCCTCGCAGGTCCTCCAGGCCCAAGGCCTCCGGGAGCCAAGATTCCAAAAATGGGAGCAACTCGCCCTCAGGTTGCTCCTCACCTATGCCCAGGATATGCAGATTATTGCGGCGCGATCTGTTTTCTAAGTCGTCAATCTTTAGCTGCAGGTCCTGCAGTTGCTGCGATGCTGTGCCGCCTCTCTCTCCCGTCGTCCCTCCTCGCTCTCAAGGCTGGCGACCCGATGCTCCACTTCATCTACTCGTTTCCCCAGGTCAGCTAACGAATCCTCTAAGTTATCCAACTTTTTTAGGAGCAGGTCGAACTTCGGGTCGAGAAGCTTAACCACTTCTTTTGCGAGCTCCGCTGGCGCAGAGTCTATACTCTCCGCTCCCGGAGAGGCCGGCTGAGTTAGCCCCGGGGTAGCATGCCCGGCTTTGGAGGTCTTCTCCCTCTCCTTCCGCGGTGCCAAAGGCATGGTCAAGACTGGTAATGTCACCGGTGAGTAGGGGGCAGCGTCCGAGACACCCTCCGAAAGTAGGGGGAGCGTTAGAAGGCGAAATGCAGACTTTTAAGCAGATTTATCCTCGCGGCTGCCCCGGAGCGAGCGGGAAGCGTCCGCACTCACTCACGCATCACGTGACTCTCCTCACCACTAGTTTTATTTATTTAACAAATTACACAGGTACACTAAAAAAAATTTTTTTTTAAACTGCCTCTAATGTTTCGATTGATTTTTACGTTTTTTGGTGCGCTGAATCCAAATCTGGTAACCAATTTGCTCCATCACGTACAGATTTTTTGCTACATTGGGTTAGCAGTTTGAGGTGAACGTTTCAGACTGAGTGCGATCGAGATAAAAGTTTCTTGGATGAATTCTTTATACTAATTGTTTAGAAGTTATTCAAATAAGAATAAAGAAAATTGTAACAAGGCAGCACATAAGAATAGAGTAATGTCAACAAAACACACTGTGATGGTAGCAAAATTGTCTGCACTTAAAACAGCCACATACATGTGCACAAACATTGAGCATATAAGAGTGAGGTTAGACACAAAGCAAAGCAAAGAAATGTGCAAAAAATGTTGTACAGGTATGTATGTAAGAATAGAAAACGCAAACCGCACCATTGCAATATATGAAGACAAACACCCGATGGTGTGAAAATAAAATTCTAATAAATGAGATCCGACACTGTGGTAATAACTAGCAAATTTTTATTTCAAAGTTTAGTAAAAACACGATATTTGTCAACACAGTTTAGATTTTAAAGTCATTCTTGGGTCAATCAATTTCCTGGTGGGCCCGTTTCTTCTTCCCCCGAATGCTTCTCTTGGTGCGCTGCTTGGCGTATTTTTCATCTGGGGTTTCCCGCAGCAGCAACCAGCAGAAATCAGCCATCATAGTGGTGTTCCATCTTCCTTGGTACCTTCTCTCTGCGTCCTTGATGTCCTGGTGAAACCTTTCACCTTGTTCTTCACTGTACGCCCCCACGTTTTTGGGAAAGTAGTTCACATGGGAGTGCAAGAAATGGACTTTCAGGCTCATGTTACAGCCTTGTTCTTTGAAGGCATTGAGCATCCTGGCAACAATATCCTTATAGTTCTCATCCCGCCTGTTCCCCAAGAATTTGAGAACAACATCCTTGAAGGAATCCCAGGCTTCTTTTTCCTTCTCAGACATCGTTTCAGCGAATGCTCCATCTGAAATGAGTTTCCTTATATCAGGGCCAACAAACACTCCTTCCTTTAGAAACATAGAAACATAGAAATATGACGACAGAAAAAGACCACATGGCCTATCTAGTCTGTCCTTCCAAAACAACTACAACAGTCCACTTTTTGCCTTTAGAGATCCTCTGTGTTGGTCCCATGCTTTCTTGAATTCAGTTACTGTCCTCATCTCTACCACCTCCACTGGGAGACTATTCCACGGATCCACTACTCTTTCCGTAAAGAAATATTTCCGCATATCACTCCTGAATCTATCTCCCTTCACCCTCATCCCATGTCCCCTCGTAGCAGAACTTGCTTTCAATTGAAAGAGGCTCTCTCCCTGAACATTTATGCCACGGAGGTATTTAAACATCTCAATCATATCACCTCTATCCCGCCTTTCCTCTAAGGTGTACATATTAAGATCCTTAAGTCTGTCCTCATATGCTTTATAATGAAGCCCATTAATCATTTTGGTAGCAACCCTCTGCACCGACTCCATCCTGTTCACATCCTTTTGAAGGTGCGGTCTCCAGAATTGCACACCATACTCCAAATGAGGTCGCACCAAAGACTTATACAGAGGCATTATCACCTCCTTTTTTCTGCTAGCCATTCCTCTCCGTATGCACCCAAGCATCCTTCTAGCTTTTGCTGTCGCCTTTTCCACCTGTTTAGCTACTTTAAGATCATCAGACACAACCACGCCTAGGTCCCGCTCTTCTTTAGTGGACAAAAGTACTTCACCTCCTATACTGTATTGCTCCCTTGGATTGCTGCAGCCCAAATGCATGACCTTACATTTTTTAACATTAAATCCCAGCTGCCAAATTCTAGACCATTCTTCAAGCTTAGCTAGATCCCTCCTCATGTTATCTACCCCTTCCTGGGTGTCTACTCTATTGCAGATTTTGGTATCATCCGCAAAGAGGCAAACCTTACCCGACAGCCCTTCCGCTATATCACTAACAAAGATGTTAAAAAGAATCGGACCAAGGACAGATCCCTGGGGCACACCACTGGTAACATCCTTCTCCTCAGAGTGAGCTCCATTTACTTGTACTCTTTGTCGCCTCCCACCCAACCAATTTCTAACCCAAGCAGTAACTTTAGGGTCCATCCCTAGGGTGCTCAGTTTGTTTATAAGTCGCCTGTGAGGAACAGTGTCAAAGGCTTTGCGGAAATCTAAATACACCACATCTAGAGCTCTCCCTCGGTCCAACTCCCTGGTCACCCAGTCAAAAAAATCAATCAGATTTGTCTGACAAGACCTGCCTCTGGTGAATCCATGCTGCCTCGGATCCTGTAATCCGCTGGACTCCAGAAACCTCACTATTTTCTCTTTCAGCAGCGTTTCCAATAATTTACTCACCACCGAAGTTAAACTAACCGGCCTGTAGTTTTCAACCACATCCTTACTTCCGCTTTTGTGTAAAGGCACCACATGAGCCTCTCTCCAGTCCTTTGGCACCACTCCTGACTCCAACGAGGCATTGAAAAGGTCAGTCAGTGGAGCTGCTAGAACGTCCCCAAGTTCCCTCAGTATTCTAGGGTGTACCCCATCCGGTCCCATCGCTTTGTCTACTTTAAGTTCAAGATGTCCCTCGCTTCTGTTCTTATTTGTGGGTGTTTTCTGAGGTCCTGCTCCTGGTTCTTCATCTGTGAACACAGAACAAAAATATTTGTTAAGCAATTCCGCTTTATCCTTATCAGCTTCTACACATTCCCCCCCTGCACCCTTGAGTCTGACAATACCACTTTTGCTCTTCCTCTTCTCACTAATATATCTGAAAAATGTCTTATCCCCCCATTTTATTGCATTGGCTATTTCCTCCTCCTTTTGATTCTTTGCCTTCTTGACTACTTTGCTAGCTTCTCTAAGTTTTTCCAAATACAGATGCCTGTCTTCTGCTCTCTGTGATCTCTTGTATTTCATGAAGGCCTCCCTCTTTTTCTTCACTTTTTCAGCTACTTCCTTCGAAAACCATAGCGGTCTCCTGTTCCTTTTGCCTTTATTTACCATTTTAACAAAAAGGTTGGTTGCCCTTAAAATACCCCCTTTCAGTTTTGCCCACTGTTTTTCTACATCCCCAGCTGTTCCCATCCCACTAACGACTCCCTGAGGTATTGGCCCATCTTCGCAAAGTTAGTCTTCCTAAAGTCTAAGATCCTCACCTTGGAATGGATTCTAACAGCCCTAGTCCTAATACTGAACCACACCATCTGGTGATCACTGGATGCAAAATGATCTCCCACTACAACATCAGAAACACTTTCACCATTGGTAAGCACCAAGTCCAGTATGGCCCCTTCACGTGTGGGGTCTGTTACCAATTGCCTGAATAGTTCTCCCTGTAGAGAATCCAGGATCTCCTTACTTCTACATGATACTGCAGCAGGAATGTGCCAATCAACATCTGGCATATTGAAATCTCCTATCAGTAGCACTTCCCCTTTCCTAGCAATGCTGCGTATGTCTTCAATTAACTCTCTGTCCACCTCTTCCTCTTGTGAGGGAGGTCTGTATATCACTCCAATGCAAATAGATTTCTCTTTCCCTCTTTCTAGTTTAACCCACAATGCCTCCTCTCTCCCTTTTAAGCTCTGTAATTCCAAAGCTTTAATAGTAGTTTTTACATATAGTGCCACTCCTCCTCCTCTTCTTCCTACCCTGTCCTTCCTGAATAAAGTATAGCCAGGTATAGTTACATCCCAGTCATTGTTTTCTGTGAACCATGTTTCTGTAACTGCCACTAAATCCAAGTCAGCCACTCCCACCAAAGCTTCAACCTCAGGGATCTTATTTCCCATGCTACGGGCATTAATACACACTGCTTTCCATATGTTACCCCTGTTACCCATTTCCATAAAGGTATTTAATGTATCACCTACCTGGGGGCTTTCACTTACCTGGGGGCTTTCTTCACCCATCCCCAAGGAATCTAGTTTAAAGCCCTCTTCAGTAGATTAGCCAGTCTACTACCAAAGATGCGTTGACCTCTCTTGGACAGATGGATGCCATCTCTGCTTTGCAACCCTTGGAAAAGCATCCCATGGTCTAGGAAACCAAAACGCTCTCGATGACACCATCCACGCAGCCATGCATTTGTCTCCAGGATGCGAGCCTCTCTGCCTTGGCCTTTACCCTCAACAGGGAGGATTGAAGAGAACACCACCTGTGCACCTAACTGCTTCACCCTCTGTCCCAGAGCCATGAAGTCACTTTTGATACGTTCCGAGGTATACCTGGCAGTATCATTTGTTCCAACATGGATTAGCAACATTGGGTAATAGTCTGTGGGCCTGATGAGTCTCGGCAAACTCTCCGTAACATCTTGGATTTTGGCACCAGGCAGACAGCATACCTCTCTGGACATCAAGTCTGGTCGGCAGATGGACGCCTCAGTACCCCTCAGAAGAGAGTCTCCAACCACCACCACTCTTCGTTTCCTTCTGGTGACTGATTCCGCAACTTTGGGGTACTTGAACTCTGGTTCTTCCCTTTCCAGGGATGCTTTCACCTCCTCCACTTCCAGGGCTGCATAATGGTTCTTCAATTCAAGGGATGGAGAAGTTGGATTGGTGATTTTGCAGGCCCTGGTGACTTGTGTCCAACCATCGACATTCTGTTGGCACCCATCTTCTCCGGAGCTGGAGAGCTTGGTTGCTGCAAGTAGCATCTCATCAATGTACTTCTCACTGTCTTGAATGCTCCTCAGCCTCGCCACCTCCTCTCTGAGTTCCTCCACCTCTTTCCTCAGAGCTTCAGCATGCAGGCACCCTGCACATGGAACCGGTCCTTCAACCGGCATTAGGACCTCTGTCTGGACTGAGGCAGAAGCTGTAATGGGAGCAACAGCTTTAGCAATACGATTTTTCCCAGCCATTGTTCTTTTCGTGGAGCTTAGGTATCTGTTAGAGCAAAAGAGAGAGATCTACCAAGTACCAGCCGGTTTCGCAGCTGTCTTTATAGAGAAAAAGCAGTTAAAACACTTTAATTACATACAAATGTGCTGGTCCAATTCACTGTGATTTGTGAAAGGGGAGGCGCCCTATAAAGCAAGGCTGCTCACTAGGGGTGGGTGGGAGTCGGGGTGGGTAGGGCGGG
Source organism: Ichthyophis bannanicus (assembly GCA_033557465.1). Classification (NCBI taxonomy): domain Eukaryota; kingdom Metazoa; phylum Chordata; class Amphibia; order Gymnophiona; family Ichthyophiidae; genus Ichthyophis; species Ichthyophis bannanicus. The sequence goes on along the minus strand of CM066031.1, from coordinate 921,116,927 downwards.
AACTAACACCTGATTAGGTGTTAGCAGCTTCTAAAGCTGAGGAGGTCACTGGAGTCAGCAACCTACTGTGCTCAATTAAGGTTCAGAAAGTCGGGGGGAACTTTGAGCAAAGGTACCAAAAGCACTCACCATCTTTTGGAAGGGACTTGATGAATTGCTTAATGAGACCCAACTTAATGTGGAGAGGTGGTAATAGAATTTTATCACGAGGTACCAAGCTCTCATGAAGAACATTTTTCTCACCGGGTCTCAAATACTCCCGAATTGGCCAGTCTTTTTTCCCCCAGTGTAGGTCGCGGGCCCGGCTATCCCACAAGCAAAGGAAGCAGGGATATTTGGTGAAACCGGATTGCTGCCCTAATAGCATGGATAGAATTTTAAAGTCTCCACAAATCATCCACTTATGCTCATCATAACGAATCTTCTGAAGAATCAGGGCCAAATTCTCGTATTTTTCTTGGAGAATAACAGAGTGAGCAATAGGAACTGAAGCGAATGTGTTGCCATTATGAAGAAGAACACCTTTTATGCTGTCTTTTGACGAATCAATGAACAGCCGCCATTCAGCAGGATCATACTTGAGTTTAAACTTTTCCATCACTCCGTATATATCGTTGCAAAAATACCAAATCTTCCTCTTTGCTGAAATACTTCAAAAATTGTGTCTCGCGGTTGCGGTACCAATAAAAAGTTGTTCCTGGTGACAATAGATTTTTCTGTTTAAGCCGAGAACCTAGCAGTTGGGCAGCATCTTTTGGGAGTCCTAAATCCCGGACTAAATCATTCAATTCAGCTTGAGAGAAAAGTTCAGGTTTCGGATCTGGTTCAGTTTCAAACTCGGAAGTACTGGACTCATCGGGAAAAGCCATCTGATGAGTCTCATCATGATCAGAACCGTCCACACAAATATGATCCAAAGATTTTGGTGGTTCAGGCACTGGTACTTCGTTGCTATGAGGCATAGGCCTAATTGCTGAGGGAAGGTTGGGGTAACTTATTACGTTCTTATTTTTTAAGTTGTATCCCTTCACAATGCAAGAGCAAAAATAGCAGTCACCGCTGTGGTCTCTTTGTTCACGCCACATCATAGGTATTCCGAAACGAAATGCTTGTTTTTTACCTTTCATCCATAAGCGTAGATCTTCCTCACATGTCTTGCACACTTTGTGAGGAGCCCACGGTTTGTCTTGATCGCCTAACTTCAAACCGAAATAGGCGAAATATACTTTTTTAATAAATGCAGAAATGTTCCTCTGCCGCTTTTTCACGGTATATTCCCCACAAATAAAACAAAAACTGTCCGGAGAGTTGACGCAACCTCTGGCTCTGTGAGCCATCACAAATACACAGCACTGCAAACTACAACTGTAGTGAACCACTTCGGAATAAAGCTGGATTACGACTGAGCAAACAAAAGGTAATAATGAACTTGCAAGAAACTGAAATTTGACAGGAACGTTCATGTCGCAACCACCGTGTTTGAACGAGCGAATGAGGCGAGGCGAACAGGAAAGAACATGCGCCAGCGCGAGTACTGGATTTAGCCCCCCGCCTCCCAATTGTCCTGTTAATGTATAAAATGAATACAAAACACTCTAAAATATCATGAGGGAGTGTTTCTAGTTAGTTAACCATTACAACCTCTATTTTGGGCCAACAAAATAAACTGCAGTCGGCTAAAAAGAAATTATGTGAACATTCCTTATATGGGTAAGAAATCTAATTTTGCAAGAAAACGTGACGTGATGGAACATTTTGGCTATTTTTCCTGGATTCAGCACCCCAAAATCTATAGGAATCAGTTGCAAAACTGGAGGCAGTTTTTTGGTAGTGTACCTGTGTTATTTTATACCATTTTTATACAAGTCAAAATGGTTTACATGGAATTGGGTTGATACAGAGAACAAGTTACAAGGAACATCAAAAGCCATTTATAATTAACATGATGTGTTATCAGGTCATAGGTGGCATCAAAAAAGAAGGGGGTAACCGACTCCAAAAGAGGAGTAGAATCACCCAGTGGAAAAGACTGAATCCACTAGGGCAGGACCCAAAATATCAGGTCTGCACATACCGCCAACTGAAGAATAGCAGCCATCACAGAGAACAGGTTCTTCAACCCAAATCCACCTTTCAGTCCAGAGTATCTTTCAAGGCCAATCCACCTTCCACAGGAAAGGTGGTCCATCTAGTAACCGCTGTGACCCGCGGATCCACCTTGGAAATATCAAACCATACAATGCACTCCCTCTCCAAGAGAGCATGAATCTTCTTATACATCCTTCGTCCATTAGACAGGGAGTTGGGGGGAACAGGCCCTGAAGCACCTCCGGGAATGGAAGACAGTTGTGGATTTTCACTCCCCCTGCAGGAATGAATCATCTTTGGTTCCTGCTCAGTGTCTGGAGCATCCGCCAAGCTCAAGGTGGAGAAGATCCTGGGATTAACACTTCCAGCTCTTACTCCCAGAACAGGCAGATAATATTGGTCTCCTCATAAGCCTTTGAAGGCAAGAGTACTTTTTCATCCACACAAAACATCTCATTCCAAATCACAGTCCAAATCTCAGATAGATCGCAGTTGATCCCCTTCTCCAGGGTACACACTTTGCCTGGGACACTTAGCCATGAATCGAACAGGGCTTCCACTCTCAGCCTGCCCCTCTTGAGACTGTGCTGGGGGGAAATCAGAGGATGCAAGGTCTGAATTTCCGTGCCAGAATGACTAGGTCTGCTGTAAAAGGAAAAGAATCCCGGAAAGGACAATCCGGAATCTGGAAGCTCTCTTCGTGAAAATGACCTCCCACCCTAGGGAGCATAGTCACCATCGATTGCCTAGAGGATGGTGAGAGGTCCACAGCATGGTCCCCGGAGCCTCCGGATGATTGAATATCTTTACCCTTAGCGCCATTCGTCACCTCCTTCCCTGAGGCAGTCAAAGTCAGACTAACAGCATCCCTCGGTTGAAAGAGGGAGAGCAGGCACTCCAAGGATGACTCAGAAGCAGCCATGCAAGAAGGGCAGAATCCAAAAGCCAAGATGAGGTGCTTCGCTTGCCACAGGTCAAACAACGATTCCTGGAAGAAGACACTGAGAGTTAAGGCACGTATAATAACAGTGGGCACTAAGGCCACAATGGTCCAAAAGGCATGTGTTAACTGTGCTTTTATTGCAATGCTTGTTATAGGCACTAAGGTAGGAACGTGCATTGGAGCCACTCGGGTGGAACGCGTGCAAAAACCACGCGACCCTCAGGTGCACAATATTAAAAATACTGCTAGCACATGCAGAAAACAGCAGGAAACCCCCACACAGCACCAATGGTTGCTAACAGTCCACCCTGAATTGCATCCCGCACAGATGGAATCAGGAGCCCCAACAAGGACAATGACAAGGCCAAACCTTGGTACTCACCTTCTGAGAGCCCCAGGCAGAGGATCCATGCCAGGCTGAGCTCTACTCCTCTGAAACAGTTTCTCTGACTTGGTAGCACTGCGTTTAAGGTGGCTGGCAGGCAGATTCCTCTGAGAGCCTTCTACAATCTTCGGGAGAGAGCAGAGGGGACAGAGGAGGAGTGAAGGGGCATTGAGGTTGCATAAGGCTGCTGAAATCTTCCATCCTTCCAGATCCTTTAATTTTCTGGCAGCTCAGTAGGCTCTTATCCAGGGTAAGAGCATGGAGTTGAACCAATTTTCCCTCCTCCTATGGCTACCAAAAAGACCATAGTTTAGTGGAGCCTCTCATGTTGCACTCAAATGAGAGAGTTACCCTCAAGTGTTCTGTCACGAGCATTTTTTTATCAGTCTTTTCCTTTCAATTGTTCAGGTTTTGTTCAGAGAGGAGAAAATCTATCCACCATCCTCTGGTGGCAAAGGCAAATAGAGGCATGGGAGTGATGTCATTGAAGCCTGGGGTTTTCATTGGTTCTTTGTCTCCACCAATCTGCTGGTAGGGGAACACAACCCACTTGTCTGGACTAGTCTATCAGGATGCTATGGAATGGTAAACAGAAATCATTCTGATGAAAATAAAGTGCTGATACTGGTTATATTTAATATCTTGGTAGGAGAAATTGTGTGAAAGTTAGAATGAAGATTTTGTCTTTTTTGCAGTTATTACAGAAGTGTACAATAAAATGGACACCCCTGAGGAAGAGGACAGAATAAGAAGAGATATATTTTTTAAAGGAATAGTTAAATGCTTGGTTGTTAAGTTTCAATGCAAAAACTGCAGTCATGTATTTAGGAGGCAAAAATCCAAAGGAGTTGTATACAATGGAGAGGAGTGGTTGATGTTTACTGACCACGAGAGAAGCCTTAGGGTAATTCTTTCTGATGATTTCAAGGTAGGCAAACAGTGTAATAAGGTGGTAGCAAGAACTAGAAGGATGCTTGACTGCATAATAGGAATATACATTCATTTGACGATGAATGTTAAAATGTGACAAATGATGGCATTTTCAGTTTCTATACCTTTAAATGAACTGAATGGGCAAGAGCCCATTTATTTTATTTGTTATCGGCTCAAACTGTGCTAATGGAGAGAGGAGAAGCTAGAGTATTCAGAGCCACTTTAGGAAGAAAAGGTAGAAGTAGAAAGCACTTCATCAATCAGGCTGAAACTTTTTGACAGACACTTTAAAATAATTGTTGCAGTAGGTAATAGTGTCTCTGTATAAGTCTTTGGTGCGACCTCATTTGGAGTATTGTGTGCAATTCTGGAGACCGCACCTTCAAAAGGATATAAACGGGTTGGAGTCAGTGCAGAGGGTGGCTACTAAAATGGTTAGTGGTCTTGTTTTATAAAGCATATGAGGACAGACTTAAGGATCTTAATATGTATACTTTAGAAGAAATGTGGGATAGAGGAGATAGGATATAAACATTTAAATACCTCTGTGGCATAAATGCACAGGAGAAGAGCCTCCTTTGATTGAAAGCAAACTGCTACAAGAGGACATAGGTCGAAGGTGAAAGCGGATTTATTTTATTCATTTATTTATTTAACTGATTTTGGTATACCATTTTTCTACCAGTCAAAATAGTGAACAATCAATAGTGGAGCGAACAAGGGTGAGGAGGTAGTGGGGTATAACAAGTTCACTCAAAGCGGTGGACATTTAACAGGGAAAACATAGCAGGGAGGGCAGTAGAATACGAGTTCACATGTCAAGGGGGCGGGGTGTAAGGGTAATCGGTAGGGTAAACACAGTAATGACGATAGTGTTGGGTAGAAGAAGTCCAGAGAGTCTGGCGCAGTGGTCCATCTGGAAGTCTCTTCAGTGGGGCTAACATGCGCTATAGTGTTCTTGGAAAAGGTGGGTCTTCAGGTGCTTACAGAAGTCTTTCATTGCCTGAAAAATCCTTAGTGTGGGCGGTAGTGTGTTCCAAAGGGTGGGGCATAGAGTGGGAAGGACTTCAGTCAGGCATATTGTGTGCTCTTGCACATCTGCATTGGCAAGCTGAGCAGGTTTAGTGTGCTCTGTCTGTGGGGTCTGGTGGAGCTGGGGGTGTTTATTGACAACTGGAGTTGCTGGGCTGTGAGGCTATTCTGAGCTTTGTGGATGATGGTGAGGGCTTTAAATTTAATCCTAGAGGTGATGGGTAGCCAGTGGAGAGATTTTAGGATCAGTGTGATGTGGGCATGCCTAGGCGTTCAAAAGATCGTGTGTGTGGTGGTGTTCTGAGCGAGCTGTAGCGGATGGAGGATGTGCTGGGTAGTCCATGATATATGGAGTTGAAGTAGTCAAACAAGGCGGTGACTGTTGCCTGGCAGACTGTGCAGACGTTATCGGAGGATAGGAGGGGGCACAGGTTGCGTAGTGTCCTGAGCTTATAATAAATTGCCTTGATGATGCTTTGGACATGGGCTTGAAAATTTAGGTGCTAGTCAAGAGTGACTCCGAGATATCAGAGCTGATTTTGGACTTGGAGGTCTGTGTCTCCAAGTCTGACAGTTATTGGAGGCACAAACTTGGGGCCCCTGGTGATGTGCAGGATCTGTCTTGCTGAAGTTGATTGTTAGTTTTTGGTGTTGGAGCCACTTGACAATTTCCTTAAAACAGGCTGAGAGATTAGAATAATTGGGGGCGGCTGTTGCGAACGGGATATATACCATTATGCTATTGGCATAGATCAGATACCTGACATTGAATTTCTGGAAAGTTGTGCATAGGGGACGGATGCATATGTTAAAAAGCAATGACGAGAATGCAGATCCCTGGGGCACTCCTTGTGGCAGTGTGTATGGGGAATATGAAGTCTGTCCTATCCTGACCTGTTTGCGATGGTGTGAGAGGTATGAGTGGAGCCACTGGAGGCTCCAATCTCGCGGAATTGATCCAGTAGTGTTTGATGAGACACTGTGTTGAACGCTGAGGATATGTCCAGAAAGAGCAGCATGAACCCCTTGACTTGTTCTCCGTTCCTTCGATGAGGGCTGAGAGTAGTGATGGGAGCAGAAGTCATGCTGATGTTGGTTGAGTTGTGTGTGCTGGTCCTGGATCTGGTTTTGGACTGCCTTCTCTATGATTTTTGCCAGGAAGGGTATGCTGGCAATTGGCCGGTATGAGGTAAGCAACATGGGGTCTAAGTTGGGTTTCTTTAACAGGGTGCAGATGAAGGCCTGCTTGAGTAGTGGGGGGAGGTAGGCATTTATTTATTTTTATACATTCTCTTATATACTGTGCTATTCTGCATCAGTGTGGTTTACATTGAACAAACTGAAATTACATTGAACAGGGCATTATAACTTGGAGATAACTATTTTACAGGGAACATGGGCTATGGAGGGTTAAGTGGCTTGCCCAAGACCACAAGGAGCACCTGTGGGACTAGAAACCCCAGTCCTTCCGGCCCAAGGTTGCTGTCCTCTAGTGGGATTTGAACCCCCGACCTTCTGGCCTGAAGTACTTTGCCCCAACCACTAGGCCACTCCTCCACTCCAAGGCATGGGATAGGGATGATTGTACTATGGCTGAAATGAATGGCAAGAAGTGATTCTTTGTGGCCTTTATCCATGACACCAGGCATGGGTCCAATGGAGAAGTTGTGCTATTAATCTGTGAGATGATGGCATCAATTTCTTCTGGAGGTAAGTCCCTGAAAGTGGCCCAGGACTGGGAGACATCCATCATCTTGCTCTGGGTGGACATGATGAGCATGGGGGGGGGGGGGGTTGTTGGCACCATGCTTTGTCTGGAGGTACACAGCCATGTCCTGGGGGGTTGAGGCCGTTGTCTTGGCGTGGCTGGATGAGGTCCCTTGTAAGTGATCTGACAAGGTTGAAGAGTTCTCTGGACTTGTTGAGGGCTTTGAGAAGGGTGTTGTGGTAGTATTCCTTCTTGGACTCAAGTGTGCTATTACAGTAGGTCTTGAGTTTCTATAGGTATGTGGCATGCAACTTGGGATCGCTGAATTTCCTCCACTGGCATTCTATGCGGCAAAGAGCCCATTTCTGTTCTCTTAACTCAGTGGAGTACCATGGTGCCTGTCATCATTGCTTGGTAGATGTAGGTCGAGGGGGTGTGGAGGCAGTGGCAGAAATAGTCATGTGCCATGTGTTGATAGTTGCTTTGAGATCTGCTTCAGTCTCAAGGGATAAGTCCTTCAGAGTTGGTAGAGAACCTTTCAGAAAGGACTGTTCATCAAAAGCCACGAAGTGCCTTGCTATGGGGATAACATCTTGGGGTGCATAGTCAATGCATTGCTGGGGCAGAGTAAATGTGATAAGATAGTGGTCTGAACAGGGGACTGGGGTTACGGTTGGAAAGAAGCGGCCGGGTGTGGTTAGGATGAGGTTAGGGAAGAAGACCAAATCCAAGATTCCTCCTTTGTTGTGAGTTGGGGTAATGATGACTTATGTGTATTGCAGGTCTTGCATGGCTTGAAGGAAGGTGGCGCTCTGGTTGCTAGAGACGGATGGTAAGTTCAGGTCCCCAAGGAGGATTAGGTGTTTACATTGGGCAGTGTGAGAGCATACAGTGTCAAGCAAAATGTTGAGTTCTTTGGATTTGCTGTGTGGTGCCCTGTATGCCAAGCAGAAGGTGAGGTGTCCATTCCGCAATTGTGAGGATGTCCATAGTTGCCATGGAGACAAGGCTAATACTTTCAAATTTCAGAGCTTTATGTGAGAGGATGCAGAACCCCCTCCTGAAGTGCAGTTGCACGGATGGTGTGGGTGGTGCGGATGGTGTGGGTGTCAGTGTTAAACTGGTGGAGTAGAATATTGTCACTGTCGGAGAACCATTTTTCTGTGATACACATGAGGTCTATCTCATTGTCTGTAATCTGGTCATGAATGGTCTGTATTTTGTTGCAGGCTGAACATGCATTCATCAGGGTGCATCTGATAGAGTGGTTTCTTTGAGTGTATGGGGGGTGAGGGGTTCTATTGTGACTGGAAACAGGTACCTGAGTGTCTATGACAGGAGATGCTGTGCTTGGGCCATGGTTTCATTGGTCCAAATCTGGAGGTGGGGATGATGGGGATTAAGAAGGGCTGACATGCAGAGGGATAGACTCAGGAATAATATGCGGAAATATTTCTTTACGGAAAGAGTGGTAGATACATGGAATCATCTCCCAGTGGAGGTGGCAGAGATGAGGACAGAATCTGAATTCAGAAAAGCAAGGGACAAACACAGGATCTCTAAAGGAAAAAAGGGGGCTATTGCAGTAATTGATATCGAAGGGCAGACTAGAAAGACCATGTGGTCTTTTCTGCCGTTAGCTATGCTTCAGCTTACATTTGGAAAAGAGGTTTTATTTTATACACTGTGTCATGCTGACATTACTGGGGAGGCTTCATTCTCCATTCTCTGACATCGCTGCCTCTGCCTAACATTGTGTATATATGACCCAACTGATCCATCATTTTGATTCTGCCAACCATGCCATCAGTTTAAATTCTCTGCAAACCTTGCTTGCTTTCTATCTTTTTAGTTCCTTGGGTCTTCATTCCACTGTTACTGGTACTGCTTTACCCTTTCATGCAGTGATTCAGAGTCTTCTTTCCTCCATGGTTCAGGGAGAAAAAGTATAGTTAATCACCTGTAGCAGGTGCTCTCCATATGGGTGATGTCAATCGATGGAGCTGAGCATGGGAGCATTCCCAGCTCCTTCTAGAAGCTTTTGAAAAGCTTGACTGCCCACATGTGCATCTTCCAATCTGCTGCCACAGCACCATCTTATCCTCATTACATTATAAAGCTAAGATGAATAGAACTCCAAAAGGAGGTGTGAGGTTGTGAGGTATTTTCCTGCTGTCCACAGAGAACACCTGCTTCTGGTAAGTAACTATGCTTTCTCCATTGACTAACAAGAAAAATTTATTTATTTTATTTACATTCTCTTATATACCGTGCTATTCTGCATCAGTGCGGTTTACATTGAACAAACTGAAATTACATTGAATAGGGCATTATAACTTGGAGATAACTATTTTACAGGGAACATGGGCTATGGAGGGGTTAAGTGGCTTGCCCAAGACCACAAGGAGCACTTGTGGGACTAGAAACCCCAGTCCTTCCGGCCCAAGGTTGCTGTCCTCTAGTGGGATTTGAACTGCTGACCTTCAGTACCTTGCCCCAACCACTAGGCCACTCCTCCACTCCAATGTCTCACATATGGGAATTGCTAGCTACAGGCTGCCTTCAAGAAAAAAAGGGAAGAAAGAACAAGTCTAATGGGAGACTGTCAACAGATAAGAACATAAGAACATAAAATATGCCATACTGGGACGGACCAAGGTCCATCAAGCCCAGTATCCTGTTTCCAACAGTGGCCATTCTAGGTCACAAGTACCTAGCAGTTTCTCCAAAGGACACAGGTTCCACAATGCTTGTATCGAGGCAAGCAGTAGATATTCTCGGTCCACTTAAATAATGATTTATGGACCTTTCCTCCAGGAACTTATCCAAGCCTTTTTTAAACCCGGCTACACTAACAGCTTTTACTACATCCTCCGGTAGCAAATTCTAGAATTTGATTACACGTTGAGTGAAAAAATATTTTCTCTTATTAGTCTTAAATAGCTTACCCTGAAGCTTTGTTGAATGCCCCCTAATCTTCTATATTTTGATGGCATAAACAATCGATCTACGTTTACCCGTCCACTCCATTCATTAATTTATAGACCTCTATCATATCTCTCCTCAGCCATCTCTTTTCAAGAACATAAGAACATAAGAACATAAGATATGCCATACTGGGTCAGACCAAGGTCCATCAAGCCCAGTATTCTGTTTCCAACAGTGGCCAATCTAGGTCATACGTACCTAGCAGTTTCCCCAAGGGACACAGGTTCCACAATGCTTGTATTGGTTCAAGCATTGATATCCTGGGTCCCTTCTTAATAATGGTTTATGGACCTTTCCTCCAGGAACTTGTCCAAACCTTTTTTAAACCCAGCTACACTAACAGCCTTTACTACATCCTCCGGTAACAAATTCCAGAGTTTGATTACACGTTGAGTGAAAAAATATTTTCTTTTATTAGTCTTAAATAGTTTACCCTGTAGCTTCATTGCATGTCCCCTAGTCTTTCTATATTCTGATAAGGTAAACAATCGATCTACGTTTACCCGTTCCACTCCGTTCATTAATTTATAGACTTCTATCATATCTCCCCTCAGCCGTCTCTTTTCCAGGTTAAAGAGCCCCAACCTTTTTAGCCTTTCTTCATAGGAGTAGCCTTCCATCCCCTTTACCATTTTGGTGGCTCTTCTCTGAACCTTTTCTAAAATCGCTATATCCTTTTTAAGATACGGCGACCAGAATTGCACACAATATTCAAGGTGCGGTCTCACCATGGAACGATATAGAGGCATTATAATATCTTTTGTTTTATTTTCCATTCCTTTCCTTATCATACCTAGCATTCTATTTGCTCTCTTGGCCGCCGCTGCACACTGGGCCGAGGGTTTTAACATGGTATCCACAAGGACGCCTAAATCTTTTTCTTGGGTGGTGGTTCCTAATGTGGAACCTTGCATCGTGTAACCATAGTTTGGGTTGTTCTTCCCTAGGTGCATAACCTTGCACTTCTCCACATTAAATTTCATCTGCCATTTTGATGCCCAGTCTTCCAATTTATCAAGATCCTCTTGCAATTTTCCACAATCCTCCTGGGTTTTAACAACTTTAAATAGTTTTGTGTCATCAGCAAATTTGATAACCTCACTCGTTATTCCACTTTCCAGGTCATTTATGAATATGTCAAAAAGCAGCGGACCCAGCACAGATCCCTGGGGTACACCACTATTCACCTTTCTCCATTGGGAAAATTGGCCATTTAGCCCTACCCTCTGCTTTCTATCTTTTAACCAGTTCCTGATCCACAGTAGTACACTGCCTCCTATCCCATGACTCTTTAGTTTTGCCAAAAGTCTCTCATGAGGGACCTTGTCAAAGGCTTTCTGAAAGTCCAGATACACAATATCAACCGACTCACCTTTGTCCACCTGTTTATTCACTCCTTCAAAAAAATATAACAGATTAGTAAGACAAGATCTTCCTTGTCTAAAGCCATGTTGGCTGTCTCCCATTAGGTCATGACTATCTATATGCTGAGTAATTTTATTCTTTATGATGGTTTCTACCATTTTTCCCGGTACTGATGTCAGGCTCACCGGTCTGTAGTTTCCCGGATCACCCCTCGAACCCTTTTTAAAAATTGGTGTTACATTGGCGATCCTCCAATCCTCAGGTATTAGATGATTTTAATGATAGTTCACAGATTACTGATAGCAGGTCTGCAATCTCAAATTTCAGTTCTTTCAACACCCTTGGATGTATACCATCCGGCCCAGGTGATTTGCTACTCTTCAGTTTATCTAATAGTTGTAAGACATCTTCCCGATGTATCGATATTTCCTTCAATTCTTCCACACCTTTAAATACCACTTCAGTCGTGGGTAACATCCCTACATCTTCCTCAGTAAAGACCGAAGCAAAGAATTCATTCAGTCTCTCCGCTATCGCCTTGTCGCCTCTTAGTGCTCCTTTAACCCCTTTATCATCTAATGGACCAACTGACTCTCTCACGGGTTTTTTGCTACGAATGTACTTGAAAAGGTCTTTATTTCGCGTTTTTGCTTCCGCAGCAAGCTTCTTCTCAAATTCTCTCTTTGCCTGCCTTATCAATGCCTTGCATTTGACTTGCCAGTGCTTGTGCTGTTTCCAGGTTTCATCATTTGGCTCTTTTTTCCATTTCTTGAAAGATGCTTTTTTGGCAACAACAGCCTCTCTGACCTCAGCTTTAAACCATGCTGGCAATTTTTTAGACTTCCTTCCACTTTTCTTAAAGCGTGGAATACAGCTGGTCTGGGCTTCCAAGATAGTATTTTTCAACAACACCCAAGCTTGATGTACGTCTTTAACCTTTGCAACTGCTCCTTTTAGTTTTTTCTGAACTGTTTTCCTCATTCTATCATAGTCTCCCTTTCGAAAGTTAAAGGGTAGTACTGTGGATTTCCTTACTATCCCTCCTCCACTAATTAAATCAAAGGCGATCATGCTATGATCACTATTGCCAAGTGGCCCCAACACCCTTATCTCTTGCACTACATCTGGTGTTCCACTAAGGACTAGGTCTAATATTGCTTCCCCTCTGGTCGGTTCATGAACCAGCTGCTCCAAGAAGCAGTCATTTATTTCATCTAGAAACTTTATCTCCCTAGCATGTCCTGTTGTGACACTGACCCAGTCGATGCCGGGGTAATTGAAATCACCCATTATTATTACTGCACTGTAACTTTTGCTAGCTTCCTTGATTTCTTTGAGCATTTCATCATCCATTTGTTCATTCTGGCCAGGCGGACGATAGTACACCCCCACTGCCATCGCCTTCCCCTTTTTACATGGAATTTCAATCCATAGAGATTCTACAGCAAATTTTGTTTCTTGCAAAACTTTAATCCTTTCTGACTCAATGCCCTCTCTAACATAGAGCGCAACCCCTCCACCAATTTGATCAGCTCTATCATTTCGATATAGTTTGTACCCAGGTATCACAGTGTCCCACTGGTTGTCCTCCTTCCACCATGTCTCTGATATTCCAATCATATCTAACCTCTCGTTTAGTGCTATATATTCTAACTCTCCCATCTTGTTTTGTAGACTTCTAGCATTTGCATACAAGCATTTTAGAGACTGTATTTTATTCATATTAATTTGGCTATTGGTAGACATGGGTAATTTGGGATCTTTAAGTTCTGTCTGCTCCATACTCGAGGGCATTTGGGCTACTTTACTCTTTTTTGGAACCTCTCTGCTTTTTGTAGTATCCTTCAAGGATACATTCTTCCGAACCATGCGCTCTTGGGCGACTGTCGGCTTTCCCCTATTATCTAGTTTAAAAGCTGCTCTATCTCCTTTTTAAAGGTTAATGCCAGCAGCCTGGTTCCATCCCGGTTAAGGTGAAGCCCATCCCTTCGGAAGAGCCCCTCCTTTCCCCAGAATGTTCCCCAGTTCCTAACAAATCCGAACCCCTCATCTCTGCACCATTGTCTCATCCACGCATTGAGACTCCGGAGCTCTGCCTGCCTATTGGGTCCTGCGCGTGGAACGGGAAGCATTTCGGAGAATGCTACCCTGGAAGTTCTGGATTTCAACTTCCTACCTAAAAGCCTAAATTTAGCTTCCAGAACCTCCCTACCACATTTTCCTATGTCATTGGTACCAACATGTACCAAGACAGCAGACTCCTCCCCAGCACTATCTAAGACCTTATCTAGGTGGCGTGTGAGGTCCGCTACCTTCGCACCAGGCAGGCATGTTACCAGGCGATCCTCACGTCCACCAGCCACCCAGCTATCTACATGCCTAATGATCGAATCACCAACTATAACTGCTGTCCTAACCCTTCCCGCATGGGCACTTGGCCCTGGAGAAACCTCCTCGGTGCGAGAGGGGTTTACATCACCTGGAGGACAGGTCCTAGTTACAGGATCACTTCCTGCCACACCAGGGTGATGCTCTCCTGTCACGTGACCTCTCTCCTCCATGGCAACAGGGATGCTGCCAGACTGGAGGTGGGACTTCAGGACTATATCCCTGTAGGTCTCGTCTATGTACCTCTCTGTCTGTCTTATGTTTTCCAAGTCTGCTACTCTAGCCTCTAGAGAACGGACTCGTTCCCTGAGAGCAGAGAGCTCCTTGCACCTAGTGCACACGTAAGACCTCTCACCAGCTGGGAGAAAATCATACATGTGACACTCAATGCAAAAGACTGGAAAGCCCACATCCCGCTGCTGGACTGCTGTCTGCATCTTAGTTTTAAGTTTGTGTTTAGATCTTTAAGTTCTATATGTACTAAAGGGTGCAATGGATATTTATACCACTAAAACTGTACCTAAGAAGTTTAATATACCTTGTTCACCTGAAGCTTAATTAATCTCAGGTCCTTGGTGTATGACTGATTTGGGTAATGAGCTTCACCTGAGAGCACCTCCTGTCTTTTAAGGTGTGCAAGTACCTATAAAGCTGTGATTTTCCCAGGGGAGGGTGGGTGTGGGGAGGGAGGGAGGGATATAACACTTATTAAAAAAGGGCTGCTACACAGTACCTTGTCCTGTGCTGCTGAGGAAAACTATATTCTGATTTGATTTAAATTACAGCTCTTTGCTGCTACTAGGCTCTAATCTATTATGAAATTTAAACTACAAGCTCTCTGCTGGATTCTAAATTTAACCAGAAAGCTCTCTTCTGTGTTTTAATTTGAAACTAAAAGTACTTTGCTGATGCTAGGCCCTGAGTGACTATGAAATTTAAACTACAGCTGTCTACTGGGTATGAAAGGTAACCAGAAAGTTCTCTTCTGTGTTTTTAAATTGAATCTTAAACTGTTGCTACTAGGCCCTGACTGATTTAACAAAAAAAATAGTGGGTTCACAGATTAATTAGCTTTAAAAGAAAACAAATTCCTTTCAGAAAAATTCCCAGAAGTATATACTCACAATTTCAGATTTCTCTCCAGAAGTAACAGCCCCCCTTTCCAGTCCTTCAAGACAGGGTCACAGAGCTCTGGTTGAGCTATTTATGCTTGTGCTGATGATGTAAGCAGTGACCTACTTCCTGGGTAATTAACAGTCCTTGCTTGGATAGAAGGAGTCTTTCAAAATGGCCTTTTGAACTGCCAGCTGGTGTTAACACCTATTGAAAAAGCTTCACAGGTTGCTTGCCCACTAGGTAGAAGGCCTCTTTGTAAAGGTCTCTAGAAGACTTTATATGCTGCTCAAGGAGAATTGACCTTGTTTTGCCTCTTGTGCTAAGCTATATTCTGATTTGATTTAAATTACAGCTCTTTGCTGCTACTAGGCTCTAACCTATTATGAAATTTAAACTACAAGCTCTCTGCTGGATTCTAAATTTAACCAGAAAGCTCTCTTCTGTGTTTTAATTTGAAACTAAAAGTACTTTGCTGATGCTAGGCCCTGAGTGACTATGAAATTTAAACTACAGCTGTCTACTGGGTATGAAAGGTAACCAGAAAGTTCTCTTCTGTGTTTTTAAATTGAATCTTAAACTGTTGCTACTAGGCCCTGACTGATTTAACAAAAAAAATAGTGGGTTCACAGATTAATTAGCTTTAAAAGAAAACAAATTCCTTTCAGAAAAATTCCCAGAAGTATATACTCACAATTTCAGATTTCTCTCCAGAAGTAACAGCCCCCCTTTCCAGTCCTTCAAGTTTGAAGAGCCCTAACTATTTAGATTCTCTTCATAGGGATTTCCTTCCATCCACTTTACCATTTTGGTGGCTGTACCTTTTCTAATAACACTATATCCTTTTTAATATACGGCAACCAGAATTGCACACAATATTCGAGGTGCAGTTGCACCATGGAATGATACAGAGGCATTATAATATCCTTTGTTTTATCCTCCATTCCTTTCCTTATGATACCTAGCATTCTATTTGCTCTCTTGGCTGCTGCTGCACACTGGGTGGAAGGTTTTAACATGTTACCCACGATGACGCCTAAATCTTTTTCCTGGATGGTGATTCCTAATGTGGAACCTTGCATCATGTAGCCATAGTTTGGGTTTTTCTTTCCTAGGTGCTTAAGTTTGCACTTGTCCACATTAAATTTCACCTGCCATTTGGATGCCCAGTCTTCCAATTTATCCTCTTGCAATTTTCCACAATCCTCATGGGTTTTAACAACTTTGAATAGTTTAGTGTCATCTGCAAATTTGATAACCTCACTTGAATATGTTAAAAAGCAGCAGAGCCTGCACAGATCCCGGGGATGCTCCACTATTCACCTTTCTCCATTGGGAAAATTGCCATTTATCCCTACCCTCTGCTTTCTATCTTTTAACCAGTTCCTGATACACAATAGTACAATGCCTCTTATCCCATGACTCTTTAGAAACATAGAAACATAGAAATAAGACGACAGAAAAAGACCACATGGCCTATCTAGTCTGTCCTTAGATAACTACAACAGTCCCCTTTTTACCTTTAGAGATCCTCTGTGTTTGTCCCATGCTTTTTTGAATTCAGTTACTGTCCTCATCTCTACCACCTCCACTGGGAGACTATTCCACTGATCCACTACTCTTTCCGTAAAGAAATATTACCGCATATCACTACTGAATCTATCTCCCTTCACCCTCATCCCATGTCCCCTCATAGCAGAACTTGCTTTCAATTGAAAGAGGCTTTCTCCCTGAACATTTATGCCACTGAGGTATTTAAACATCTCAATCATATCACCTCTTTCCCGCCTTTCCTCTAAGGTGTACATATTAAGATCCTTCAGTCTGTCCTCATATGCTTTATAATGAAGACCACTAATCATTTTAGTAGCCACCCTCTGCACCGACTCCATCCTGTTCACATCCTTTTGAAGGTGCAGTCTCCAGAATTGCACACTATACTCCAAATGAGGTCGCACCAAAGACTTATAGAGAGGCATTATCACCTCCTTTTTTCTGCTAGCCATTCCTCTCCGTATGCACCCAAGCATCCTTCTAGCTTTTGCCGTCGCCTTTTCTACCTGTTTAGCTACTTTAAGATCATCAGACACAACCACGCCTAGGTCCCGCTCTTTTTTTGTGGACAAAAGTACTTCACCCCCTATACTATATTGCTCCCTTGGATTGCTGCAGCCTAAATGCATGACCTTACATTTTTTAACATTAAATCCCAGCTGCCAAATTCTAGACCATTCTTCAAACTTAGCTAGATCCCTCCTCATGTTATCTACCCCTTCCTGGGTGTCTACTCTATTGCAGATTTTGGTATCATCCGCAAAGAGGCAAACCTTACCTGAAAGCCCTTCCGCTATATCACTAACAAAGATGTTAAAAAGAATCGGACCAAGGACAGATCCCTGGGGACCACCACTGATAACATCCTTCTCCTCAGAGTGAGCTCCATTTACTTGTACTCTTTGTCGCCTCCCACCCAACCAATTTCTAACCCAAGCAGTAACTTTAGGGTCCATCCCTAGAGTGCTCAGTTTGTTTATAAGTCGCCTGTGAGGAACAGTGTCAAAGGCTTTACTGAAATCTAAATACACCACATCTAGGGCTCTCTCTCGGTCCAAAGAAATCAATCAGATTTGTCTGACAAGACCTGCCTCTGGTGAATCCATGCTGCCTCGGATCCTGTAATCCACTGGACTCCAGAAACCTCACTATTTTCTCTTTCAGCAGCGTTTCCAATAGTTTACTCACCACCGAAGTTAAACTAACCGGCCTGTAGTTTTCAACCACATCCTTACTTCCGCTTTTGTGTAAAGGCACCACATGAGGCTCTCTCCAGTCCTTTGGCACCACTCCCGACTCCAATGAGGCATTGAAAAGGTCAGTCAGTGGAACTGCTAGAACGTCCCCAAGTTCCCTCAGTATTCTTGGGTGTATCTCATCCGGTCCACATCACTTTGTCTACTTTAAGTTGAAATAGTTTCTCACGAACACAGTCTTTTGAAAATTGTTCAAGATGTCCTTTGCTTCTGTTCCTATTTATGGGTGTTTTCTGAGGTCCTGCTCCTGGTTCTTCATCTGTGAACACAGAACAAAAATATTTGTTAAGCAATTCCGCTTTATCCTTATCAGCTTCTTCATATTCCTCCCCTGCACCCTTGAGTCTGACAATACCACTCTTGCCCTTCCTCTTCTCACTAATATATCTGAAAAATGTCTTATCCCCCCATTTTATTGCATTGGCAATTTCCTCCTCCTTTTGAATCTTTGCCTTCTTGACTACTTTGCTTGCTTCTCCAAGTTTTTCCAAATACAGATGCCTGTCTTCCTCTCTCTGTGATCTCTTGTATTTCATTAAGGCCTCCCTCTTTTTCTTCACTTTTTCAGCTACTTCTTTCAAAAACCATAGCGGTCTCCTTTTCCTTTTACCTTTATTTACCATTTTAACAAAAAGGCTGGTTGTCCTTAAAATATCCTCTTTCAGTTTTTCCCACTGTTTTTCTACATCCCTCAGCTGTTCCCATCCAACTAATGACTCCCTGAGGTATTGGCCTATCTTCACAAATTTAGTCTTCCTAAAGTCTAAGATCCTCGCCTTTGAATGGATTCTAACAGCCCTAGCCCTAATACTGAACCACACCATCTGGTGATCACTGGATGGAAAATTATCTCCCACTACAACATCAGAAACACTTTCACCATTGGTAAGCACCAAGTCCAGTATGGCCCCTTCACGTGTGGGGTCTGTTACCAATTGCCTGAATAGTTCTCCCTGTAGAGAATCCAGGATCTCCTTACTTCTAGATGATACTGCAGCAGGAATGTGCCAATCAACATCTGGCATATTGAAATCTCCTATCAGTAGCACTTCCCCTTTCCTAGCAATGCTGAGCATGTCTTCAATTAACTCTCTGTCCACCTCTTCCTCTTGTGAGGGAAGTCTGTATATCACACCAATGTAAATAGATTTCTCTTTAGTTTTGCCAAAAGTCTCTGATGAGGGACCTTATCAAAGGCTTTCTGAAAGTCCAGATAAACTATATCAACTGACTTACCTTTGTCTACCTGTTTATTCATACTTTCAAAAAAACATAACAGATTAGAAAGGGGATGGCTGTCTCCCATTAAGCCGTGACAATCTACATGTTGAGTAATTTTGTTCTTTATGATGGTTTCTACCATTTTTCCCGGTATTGACATCAGGCTCACCGGGTTGTAGTTTCCCAGATCACCCCTGAAACCCTTTTTAAAAATTGGCGTTACACTGGCCATCCTCCAATCTTCAGGTATTACAGATGATTTTAGTGATAGTTCACAAATTACTAATAACAGGTCTGCAATCTCATATTTCAGTTCTTTCAACACTCTTGGATGTATACCATCCGGTCCAGGTGATTTGCTACTCTTCAATTTTTCAAATAGTTGTAATACATCTTCCCGGTGTATCGATATTTCTTTCAATTCTTCCACAGCATCTCCTTTAAATACCATTTCAGTCATGGGCAACATTCGTACATCTTCCTCAGTAAAGACTGAAATAAAGAATTCACTCAGTCTCTCCGCTATGGCCTTGTCCCCTCTTAGTGCTCCTTTTACCTCTCTATCATCCAATGGTCCAATTGACTCTCTCACAGGTTTTTTGCTATGAATATACTTGAAAAGGTCTTTATTATGCGTTTTTGCTTCCACAGCAAGCTTCTTCTCAAATTCTCTTTGCCTGCCTTATCAACGCCTTGCATCTAACTTGCAAGTGCTTGTGTTGTTTCCAGTTTTCGTCACCTGGCTCCTTTTTTCCATTTCCTGAAAGATGCTTTATGGGCAATAACAACCTCTCTGACTTCACCTTTAAACCATGCTGGTAGTTTTTTGGACTTCCTTCCACTGTTCTTAAAGTGTGGAATAAAGCTAGTCTGGGCATCCAAGATAGTGTTTTTAAAGAACATCCAACCTTGATGTAAATCTTTAACCTTTGCAACTGCTCCTTTTAGTTTTTTCTTAACTATTTTCCTCATGTTATCATAGTCTCCCTTCCTTCATTTATTAAATCAAATGCGATCATGCTATGATCACTATTGCCAAGTGGCCCCAACACCCTTATCTCTTGCACCAGATCTGGTGTTCCACTAAGGACTAGGTCCAAAATGGCTTCCCCTCTGGTCGGTTCATGAACCAGCTGCTCCAAGAAGCAGTCATTTATTTCATCTAGAAACTTTATCTCCCAAGCATGTCCTGCTATGACACTGACCCAGTCGATAGCGGGATAATTGAAATCACCCATTATTATTACTGTGTTGTAACTTTTGTTAGCTTCCCGGATTTCTTTGAGCATTTCATCATCCATTAGTTTATTCTGGCCAGGCGGTCGATAGTACACCCCCACTGCCATCGCCTTCCCCTGACAACAGGCCTTTCTAACTTTTTTTTTATGCAGCCCGAACAGAAAGAAATTGGCCTACAGGGTGAAGTTGGATTCTAATCCCCCAAAAATTTCTGCAGTACTGATTGGCTGAATCTGCTGTTGCATCAAGAATTTCCATCCAAACAGCAGTGAGAAATGAAGGTGTTAACTGAAGTCCACATTACAGCTTTGCATCTCTCTTGCATGGAGACCAAGCTTAAGTAGGCCACCAATGCAGCCATGTCTCTAACATTATGAGCCATGACATGACCTTCAAGACTTAGGCCTGCCTGAGCATAAGTGAAGAGATACACTCTGCAAGCCAAAATGACAGAGTACATTAGGAAACGTCAGACTCTAGCTTGCTGGAGTCAAATGAAACAAAAAGCTGAATAGGCTTTCTATGTGCTCTCATCTGCTCTAAGTAAAAAGGTAACGTGCTTTTATAATCCAACATGTGCAGCCCAGCTTTAAGAACATAAGATATGCCATACTGGGTCAGACCAAGGTCCATCAAGTCCAGTATCCTGTTTCCAACAGTGGCCATATGTATCTAGCAGTTTCCCCAAAAGACACAGGTTCCACAATGCTTGTACTGGGTCAAGCATTGATATCCTGGGTCCCTTCTTAATAATGGTTTATGGACCTTTCCTCCAGGAACTTGTCCAAACCTTTTTTAAACCCAGCTACACTAACAGCCTTTACTACATCCTCCGGTAACAAATTCCACAGTTTGATTACACGTTGAGTAAAAAAATATTTTCTTTTATTAGTCTTAAATAGTTTACCCTGTAGCTTCATTGCATGTCCCCTAGTCTTTCTATATTCTTTTTTTTTTTTAAATATTATTTTTATTGAAAATTTTTAACATTCTGACAATACAAATCAGAAAAAGAAACATAATAAAAAATCAAGAAAAACAATTTTAAACAAAAAAGATTCCCAAGTACAACAGACCACATCACGGGGAGTATTCAAGTAAAGAAAACAAATTCACAAGAAAACAAATCAGACACAACCAAGTGCCTGATTAACATTAAACTAGCCTAAATTTCACTTCCGGTAGTAATTAAGCATCAGACAAAGAAGAAGAGGAAGAAGAAACCGTCTGTACCTGCCTTTCCTTCTCCAAGAGCCATCTTTCCAGATCGGTAGATAGCAAAAATACAAATTTATTTTGATCCATGGTAATAATACATTTGCAAGGATAGCGGAGAAAAAAGGTGGCCCCAACAGCGACAATTCTATCTCTATAGGTAAGAAAAGACTTCCGACGAAGCTGGGTCACACGACACACATCAGGAAACATTGAAACCTTCCCTCCACAATATGACATCTTTTTTCCTAAAGTGAGCCTTTAAGAGAGAAACTTTCTCTTCCTCTGAGGACAAAGTAACAAGTAATGTAGCCCTCGTGGGGATATTATCCTGAGTGTCCTCTAAAAAAGCGGTCAAGTCAAAGACCACAGGTTCTTCAGAGACAACTAAATCATCGCCGTTGGGTTTAACCACCTTAGAGGGAAGGTAATAACATTTTGAGAAAGATAAAGTATCTGCATTAGTAATTTGCAATATATCCTTCAGGTATTTTCTAAAAAGAATTAAAGGTGATAGTAAAGATATACAGGGAAAGTTTAACACACAAAGATTTTTAGATCTATGCATATTTTCCAGATTTTCAAGCTTCTGGGAATAAACCAAACTATCCCTGACACTATCTGACTGCCAGGATAATAATGCTTTAACCTGAGTATCTAATTGTAGACAATTGGAGGATAAATTGTCCACTCGCCGGTCAACTGCCTGGAACTTACAATAAGTATCCCTGGTAAATTGGCATAGTGAAGGGACCGTCTCCATAAGAAGAGACTCAGTTCTTTTAACAACTTGCCATATATCTATCAGGGAGATTGAAGTCCCAGCAGGAGAACTAACCGGGGCAACAGGCTCCTTCCAATTGACTACTTTGGGTAATACACCAATCTCCAATGACTCTACGGAGGGAGAAGGCAGTCCTGTGAGTTCCAAAAAACCCGGAGGCAAAGGTGGAGTACGATCCACCGAACTAAGGCTAGCGCCCTCCAAAGAGGGAAGAGAAGAGACAGTACCTGGAGGAACAGTCAACGGCGTTGATACAACGTGCCGGTCCATGGGGCCCGCGATCTTTTCTGCGGTCTTTTCTGCGGGGGGGATCTTTTTCTTTCTCTTGCCTCCTGGCATAATACACAGCAGCACAGCCTCCTAAGTTGCTCCTAAGGGGCTCCCAAGGGGCGTGGCCTGCCCCTTCTGATACGCCCCTTAGGATACGCCCACAACTGACGCCCAGGCTGACGCCAAGAAAACAACGCCGCAATTTATATCCAATGAAGGAAAGAGAGCCGGGGGGCCTTCGATGACGTAGGTGGAGCTGCCCCGAGGAAGCCGGCAAGCTGCACACGCTGGATAAATCGCCCCCTCCACAGAGGAGCAACAGCTGAAATCTCTCCCAACAGCTCTGAGACACCAAGATCTTTAAGTAAGGGCCCTCGATGACGTAGGTGGAGCTGCCCCGAGGAAGCCGGCAAGCTGCACACGCTGGATAAATCGCCCCCTCCACAGAGGAGCAACAGCTGAAATCTCTCCCAACAGCTCTGAGACACCAAGATCTTTAAGTAAGGGCCCTCGATGACGTAGGTGGAGCTGCCCCGAGGAAGCCGGCAAGCTGCACACGCTGGATAAATCGCCCCCTCCACAGAGGAGCAACAGCTGAAATCTCTCCCAACAGCTCTGAGACACCAAGATCTTTAAGTAAGGGCCCTCGATGACGTAGGTGGAGCTGCCCCGAGGAAGCCGGCAAGCTGCACACGCTGGATAAATCGCCCCCTCCACAGAGGAGCAACAGCTGAAATCTCTCCCAACAGCTCTGAGACACCAAGATCTTTAAGTAAGGGCCCTCGATGACGTAGGTGGAGCTGCCCCGAGGAAGCCGGCAAGCTGCACACGCTGGATAAATCGCCCCCTCCACAGAGGAGCAACAGCTGAAATCTCTCCCAACGCGGGGGCGGAGCCTGATGTCCAGCGGGATGGTCGCATAACGCTGAGGCTCCCGAGAGGCCTACTCAGAATCCTGAATTAACACCGTACATACTTGGAACTTCTACTCTGATCTTGCTGGGGCACATTGATGAGATGGCGGGGACCAAACCCACGCGCCTGGAATTTGGATCTCCAGCGTCTTCTCACGGTAAACGTTCCAAAACTGAACCCCCGTCCCCGCAGAAGGGGCTGGCCTTGCGCGAGGGCCCCGAAATGCAGCAGGAAATTCTCGCAGAGATTAAAGGGGTCAAAAACCTCGTGCAGTCAAACGGTGAAGCACTTCGAGCGCTGCGGGAAGATCTTGGTGTGCTGCAAAGCAAGCTAGAAGGGCTTTCTTTCTTCGCGTCAGGACAAAATGGAGAGCATATTGGACTCCCATGCGGCCCGGTTGTCCAAACTCGACAAAGTTGAACGTCAGGTGCGGGCTCTGCAGAAAGAAGTGGAAGATGGCAATAATAGAGCGCGTCGCAACAACATACGACTCGTGGGCATACCGGAGGGAGCGGAATCGGGAGACATGAAAGAGTTTTTACGCAAAATCCTCCCTTCCCTGCTCCAAATCACCTTTACCAAAGATTTGGAGATCGATCGCGCTCATCGTGTACCCACAAGCATAACGCTCAATAGGAAGACCCCGCGGCCTATCATTTTTCGACTTTTGAGATATCAACACGTGGAGCAAATTCTAAGTGCCTCTCGGGCAAAGGGCCATATGGAGTTTGAGAGCCACAAGATCTCCTTCTATCCTGACTTGGCTAAACCCACGGTTGACCGCCGAAAGCGCTTTCTGGAATTTCGGCCGAGGCTTCAACAACTACAAGCACGCTATGGCCTGATGTACCCGGCCAAGCTCCGAGTCACGCTTCACAATCAGACAAGAACATTTGAGGACCCTGATCTACTAGCGGAGTTTTTGGATTCCAAAGAGGCCGACTTGATGCGCTGACTTCCAGAATATTCCTGCAAGTATTCTCATATCCGCTGTACCTGCCATGTTGGATCTGCCGCAGCCCAGCAAAGAGTCTGGCGAGGGCAGTTTGTTTGCCTTACTTTTGATGATATCTGTGACCCGACTCCATCTACCCACAGTAGCCTCGATGAGTATCAGAGACAGTGTTAATTATGGACTCTGGTGTTTCTTTTCTTTTCTTCACGTCTTTCTATTTCCTCTCTAGGGCCTCCTCCCGCAGACATCTGGCCGCCATATTCTTTGGGGTTTTGCTTCTTCTCTAAGATACAATGTACATACTTTTCAATATGGGGTGTATTAGCCAGCATATTCGGTGATTATGTCATTGTTGCACAGATTCTGATTATGTTGTATGTTTTTCAAGCGCCCTACCTAAAATGTCCATTACCGATTGATGGCACCATGTAAGATTTTCTCATTGAACGTAAAAGGAATCAATAATCCGATAAAACGGAAGAAAATCCTAAGCTACCTAAGTCAGGAAGCTGCGGATCTGATTTTCTCCAAGAAACGCATTTAAATTTGAAGGAAACTCTTAAACTCAATATTAAACCTTACATGGTGGCCGCCTATTCCCCAGCCGTTTCTGAGAAATGTGGGGTTGCCATACTGGTTAGTAAATCTTCGCATGCTACTATTATTGCGACTAGCTCAGATACAGAAGGTAGATGGTCCAGAGTTCACCTCAAGATAGGTAGCCTTGAAGTTACATGTATATGCCTTTACGCTCCTAATGTGGATGACCCTGCCTTTTTTGCTACCATTGCTCAGGTTGCGCAGGTCTCTGCTAATACTTCATTGATAATTGGGGGGGATTTCAATCTAGTCCTTGATCCCCTGATTGACAAACAGCCGCCTAGGACAAGTGGTCCCCCCAAGAGTCACACCATGCTTACCTCCCTGATCAAAGATCTTGCCTTAGTTGATCTATGGAGGTTACTACACCCCAATGAGCTTGACTTCACCTTCTTCTCTTCCCCTCACAAATCCCAGTCTCGCATAGCACGGCCACTTTCAGAGCCCAACAAGCCTGGGTGCGCGAACTGCAAACCACTTTAACCCCTGTGCAATGGAGCGTTTTCTGGAGCAAAGTAGTGCGGGTTTCCCGGTCTGCCTCTGTTACCCAAACTCTCTTCTTTTTGCACACAGATGCTTTTATACCCCAGAAAAATTGCCAAATGGAACACAACTGCTGGGGACCAGTGTTGGTCTTGCCATACTGCTGTGGGAGCCTTCGCTCATGTTATTTATGAATGTCCTCAACTACAGGTTTATTGGGGGCGGGTTTGGGGTTGTATTCAATTTATCTTATACCTTCACGAGCCTCTCTCTTGGAAGATTGTGGGACTCTCCGCTCTGTGGCGGAGGTCCCCTCTCTTCCTAAGAAGGGTCGCTTTCTCCTTGATTTCATGCTGGGTATAGCCATATGCTTAATCACGAGGAATTGGAAGGATAGCTCTCGACTTACTGTCAATGAATGGTGGAACCTCGTCTGCTTATATAGTATATATGAGCAGATATCTCGGAGAGCTATTCCCCATGCCCAAACTCACTCTCGCTTGTCTAAATCGCAGATGCTTAATGATTATGTACAATCTGCTCATTGTTCCAACATGCCTGTATAGTGTGCACTCATCATGTTTTAGATCACCGCTCGGTTTTGTAACACAATAATGTAAGTATACGCCCGCTTTGGGAATGATTAGTTTTCTAGAGAAGAAGCAGGGGGGAGGGGGGTGGCAGGGGTTTACTTTGGTGTATGTATTATACTTTATGTATCTGTCTTTTAGTTGTATGTCTTCCTTTTCCTTTGTTGTTATAAAACGAAAATAAAGAATTTAAAAAAAAAAAGAAATCTCTCCCAACAGCTCTGAGACACCAAGATCTTTAAGTAAGGGCCCTCGATGACGTAGGTGGAGCTGCCCCGAGGAAGCCGGCAAGCTGCACACGCTGGATAAATTGCCCCCTCCACAGAGGAGCAACAGCTGAAATCTCTCCCCGTCTTTCTATATTCTGATAATGTAAACAATCGATCTACATTTACCCGTTCCACTCCGTTCATTAATTTATAGACTTCTATAATATCTCCCCTCAGCTGTCTCTTTTCCAGGTTAAAGAGCCCTAACCTTTTTAGCCTTTCTTCATAGGAGTATCCTTCCATCCCCTTTAACATTTTGGTGGCTCTTCTCTGAACCTTTTCTAAAATCGCTATATCCTTTTTAAGATACGCGACCAGAATTGCACACAATAGTCAAGGTGTGGTCTCACCACTTGCGTGGTGACCACTTGAGTCTTGAAGGACTAGAAAAGGGGACTGTTACTTCTGCAGAGAGATCGACAATTGTGAGTATATACTTCTGGCAATTTTCTGAAAGGAATTCTTTGTATTAAAGCTAATTAATCTGTGAATCCACTATTTTTTGTTAAATCAATCAGGGCCTAGTAGCAGCAGTTTAAGTTTAAATTTAAAACACAGAAGAGAACTTTCTGGTTACATTTCATACCCAGCAGAGAGCTTGTAGTTTAAATTTAATAGTCACTCAGGGCCTAGCATCAGCAAAGTACTTTTAGTTTAAATTTAAAACAAAGAAGAGAACTTTCTGGTTACATTTCATACCCAGCAGAGAGTTTGTAGTTTAAATTTAATAGTCACTCAGGGCCTAGCATCAGCACAGTACTTTTAGTTTAAATTTAAAACACAGAAGAGAACTTTCTGGTTACATTTCATACCCAGCAGAGAGCTTGTAGTTTAAATTTAATAGTCACTCAGGGCCTAGTATCAGCAAAGTACTTTTAGTTTAAATTTAAAACACAGAAGAGAACTTTCTGGTTACATTTCATACCCAGCAGAGAGCTTGTAGTTTAAATTTAATAGTCACTCATGGCCTAGCATCAGCACAGTACTTTTAGTTTAAATTTAAAACACAGAAGAGTGCTTTCTGGTTAAATTTAGAACCCAGCAGAGAGCTTGTAGTTTAAATTTCATAATAAGTTAGAGCCTAGCAGCAGCAAAGAGATAGTAATTACACTTACCTGGTAATTGTAGTTCCTTGAGTGACGACAGTTTAGTCCTCCACCTCTGGGTAGTGCACATCCTCCTGCAGCTTGGAGACTGGACCAATCAAATCTTGGCATCACTGGAAGTAGCGTGCTGGCATTCCTCTTCAGCCCCAGTGAACTATTGACAAAGCAGACTCAAAAGAGCAACAAACAAGTAGCTAACAGATAATAACTTATACCAAATTGCAACCAACTGAAACCTTCCCGGAAAAACAGAAGGGATGAAAACATCCTGTGAAAAGCCCTTCCGCCTGCCGAGCCACAAACAGCCAGCAAGAGAAAGAAACAGACGGTAGAGTGACCCTGAGAACTGGCTCTTATGCTGAAACACTTACCTGTGTAGACGCCTCTCAGGAACGAACGCGTGCCGCGGCAACCAGTAACCCCGAGGGCGGGAATGAGGACTAAACTGTCGTCACTCAAGGAACTACAATTACCAGGTAAGTGTAATTACTATTTCCTTATCGTTCCTACAGTTTAGTCCTCCACCTCTGGGATGTAGCAGAGCAGTACTAATAGGAGGGACCCTGCCAGCCGGCATGCAACACAGCTGATCCAAAACAGGCATCCCTCGCCACCAGGACATCCAACCGATAGTGTTTACTGAAAGGATGCAGGGACGATCACGTCGCTGCCTTACAAATTTCCACCGGTGGGACAAGGCTGTGTTCCGCCCAGGAAGCTGCCTGCGGCCTAGTAGAATGAGCAAACAAAAAACGGCAAAGAAATCAAAAATAATAAATCAATAAATCAATAAATACTATGAAATACTATGAAATACCTGGCTGAATGTGCGCCTATGCGGTCCGGTGGAAATCGCAGCACCGGAGCCTGCGCTGAGGCCGTTCTAACTAAGGAAGCTGCGGGGACCGCATGCACAAAATGGTTGCGGTCTCACCCAGAATTGTTTTGGCGCACTGATGGCTGCGGCCCTCCAGGCCTGAACAGGCATCAAACGCCGACGCCGGTACTCCCCCCGCTCAAAATGAGCTCTTGAAGATCCGAGGCACCGGGAGAGACAGAGAAGCTGCAATCACAATGACAGCAACTAGTTCTGTCTCCCAGCCCCCCAGACAGAAGAGGAGGCCGTCTCTGAAGCTGCGTGCTGCAGCGCAACCGCGACCGGGCCGCCGGAGTACCGTGCAAAGGGCTCTGCCCCGAGCAGTACAGGGGTCAGAGATCTTTAATTCTAAATTGCCTCAGTTCAATCTGTTTGTGGCTTGGCAGGAGAGAGAACCCCCAAAGGTATCCCGACTCCGTTAACTTCCCTTGCTTCTTTATTTTTTTCTTTTGTTTTGTTTTTTTGTTTGTTTTTTTAGCAACAGCCCACTAAAAAGGACCGACTAAAGGAAAATAGTTATATCCATTGAAAATAATTAAACCAAGAGGTTAGGAACAAAAGAATCAGGCCAAATCAGAAAGTTTGAGAGATCTATCTAACTAGCTTGCTCCTTATCTGTTTCTCTAGTGAGCCCAGCACCTAGGCTCACTACGTCCTCCTGCTGCAAGGAGACTGGACAAACTGGGGCTGAAGAGGAATGCCAGTGATGCCAAGATTTGATTGGTCCAGTCTCCAAGCTGCAGGAGGAGGTGCACTACCCAGAGGTGGAGGATTAAACTGGAGGAACGATAAGGAACTATAATTTAAATCTAATCAGAATATAGCTTACCTCAGCAGCACAACACAGGGTACTGTGTAGCAGCCCTCTTTTAATAAGTGTTATTTCCCTCCCTCCCTCCCCAACATCCACCCACCCCTGGGATAATCGTAGCTTTATAGGTACTTACACATCTTAAAAGACAGGAGGTGCTTTCAGGTGAAGCTCGTTACCCAAATCAGTCATACACTAAGGACCTGAGATTAATTAAGCTTCAGGTGAACAAGGTATATTAAATGTATTAGATACAGTTGTATTAGTATAAAATATCCATAGCAACCCTTAGTAAGTAAAGAACTTAAAGACCTAAACACAAACTTAAAACTAAGATGCAGACAGCAGTCCAGCAGCGAGATGGGGGTTTTCCAGTCTTTTGCATTGAGTGCCACATGTATGATATTCTCCCAGTTGGTGAGAGGTCTTACGTGTGCACTAGGTGCAAGGAGCTCTTTGCTCTCAGGGAACGAGTCCGTTCTCTAGAGGATAGAGTAGCAGACTTGGAAAACATAAGAAAGACAGAGAGGTACATAGACGAGACCTACAGGGATATAGTCCTGAAGTCCCACCTCCAGTCTGGCAGCATCCCTGTTGCCATGGAGGAGAGAGGTCACGTGACAGGAAAGCATCACCCTGGTGTGGCAGGAAGTGATCCTGTAACTAGGACCTGTCCTTCAGGTGATGTAAAACCCTCTCGCACCGAGGAAGTTTCTCCAGGGCCATGTGCCCATGAGAGAAGGGTTAAGACAGCCATTATAGTTGGTGAGTCGATCATTAGGCATGTAGATAGCTGGGTGGATGGTGGATGTGAGTCGCCTGGTAACATGCCTGCCTGGTGCGAAGGTAGCGGACCTCACGCGCCACCTAGATAAGTCTTAGATAGTGCTGGGGAGGAGTCTGCTGTCTTAGTACATGTCGGTACCTATGACATAGGAAAATGTGATAGGGAGGTTCTGGAGGCTAAATTTAGGCTTTTAGGTAGGAAGTTGAAATCCAGAACTTCAAGGGTAGCGTTCTCTGAAATGCTTCCCGTTCAATGCGCAGGACCCAAAAGACAGACAGAGCTCCGGAGTCTCAATGCGTGGATGAGACAATGGTGCAGAGATGAGGGTTTTGGATTTGTTAGGAACTGGGGAACATTCTGGGGAAAAGAGGAGCTCTTCCGAAGGGATGGGCTTCACCTTAACTGGGGTGGAACCCAGGCTGCTGGCATTAACCTTTAAAAAGGAGATAGAGCAGCTTTTAAACTAGATAATAGGGGAAAGTCGACAGCTGCCCAAGAGCGGATGGTTCGGAAGAATGTATTCTTGAAGGATACTACCAAAAGCAGAGAGGTTCCAAAAAAGAGTAAAGTAGCCCAAATGCCCTTGAGTATGGAGCAGACAGAGCCTAAAGATCCCAAATTACCCATGTCTACCAATAGCCAAATTAATATGAATAAAATACAGTCTCTAAAATGCTTGTATGCAAATGCTAGAAGTCTAAAAAATAAAATGGGAGAGTTAGAATATATAGCACTAAATGAAAGGTTAGATATGATTGGAATTTCAGAGACATGGTGGAAGGAGGACAACCAGTGGGACACTGTGATACCTGGGTACAAACTACATTGTAATGATAGAGCTGATCAAATTGGTGAAGGGGTTGCGCTCTATGTTAGAGAGGGCATTGAGTCACAAAGGATTAAAGTTTTGCAGGAAACAAAATTTGCTGTAGAATCTCTATGGATTGAAATTCCATGTAAAAAGGGGAAGGCGATGGCAGTGGGAGTGTACTATCGACCGCCTGGCCAGAATGAACAAATGGATGATGAAATCCTCAAAGAAATCAAGGAAGCTAACAAATGTTACAGTGCAGTAATAATAATGGGTGATTTCAATTACCCTGGTATCGACTGGGTCAGTTTCACGGCAAGACATGCTAGGGAGATAAAGTTTCTAGATGAAATAAATGACTGCTTCTTGGAGCAGCTGGTTAATGAACCAACCAGAGGGGAAGCCATATTATACCTAGTCCTTAGTGGAACACCAGATCTAGTGCAAGAGATAAGGTTGTTGGGGCCACTTGGCAATAGTGATCATAGCATGATCGCCTTTGATTTAATTAGTGGAGGAGGGATAGTAAGGAAATCCACAGTACTACCTTTTAACTTTCGAATAGGAGACTATGATAAAATGAGGAAAATAGTTAAGAAAAAACTAAAAGGAGCAGTTGCAAAGGTTAAAGACTTAGATCAAGCTTGGGTGTTGCTGAAAAATACTATCTTGGAAGCCCAGACCAGCTGTATTCCACGCTTTAAGAAAAGTGGAAGGAAGTCCAAAAAACTGCCAGCATGGTTTAAAGGTGAGGTCAGAGAGGCTGTTGTTGCCAAAAAACATCTTTCAGGAAATGGAAAAAAAAGCTAAACGACGAAACCTGGAAACAGCACAAGCACTGGCAAGTGAAATACAAGGCATTGATAAGACAAGCAAAGGGAGAATTTGAGAAGAAGCTTGCTGCGGAAGCAAAAACGCAAAATGACTTTTTCAAGTACATTCGTAGCAAAAAACCTGTGAGAGAGTCAGTTGGTCCATTAGATGATAGAGGGGTTAAAGGGGCACTAAGAGGCGACAAGGCGATAGCGGAGAGAATGAATGAATTATTTGCTTCGGTCTTTACTGAGGAAGATGTAGGGATGTTACCCATGACTGAAGTGGTATATAAAGGTGCAGAAGAATTGAAGGAAATATCGATACATCAGGAAGCTATATTACAACTATTAGATAAACTGAAGAGTAGCAAATCACCTGGGCCGGATGATATACATCCAAGGGTGTTGAAAGAACTGAAATATGAGATTGCAGACCTGCTATTAGTAATCTGTGAACTATCATTAAAATCATCTCTAATACCTGAAGATTGGAGGATCGCCAGTGTAACACCAATTTTTAAAAAGGGTTCCAGGGGTGATCCTGGAAACTAAAGACCGGTGAGCCTGATGTCAGTACCGGGAAAAATGGTAGAAATCATCATAAAGAATAAAATTACTCAGCATGTAGATGGTCATGGCCTAATGGGAGACAGCCAACATGGCTTTAGACAAGGAAGATCTTGTCTTACTAATCTGTTATGTTTTTTTGAAGGAGTGAATAAACAGGTGGACAAAGGTGAGTCGGTTGATATAGTGTATCTGGACTTTCAGAAAGCCTTTGACAAAGTCCCTCATGAGAGACTTTTGGCAAAATTAAAGAGTCATGGGATAGGAGGCGGTGTACTATTGTGGATCAGGAACTGGTTAAAAGATAGAAAGCAGAGGGTAGGGCTAAATGGCCAATTTTCCCAATGGAGAAAGGTATCTGTGCTGGGTCTGTGGCTTTTTTTGACATATTTATAAATGACCTGGGAAGTGGAATAATGAGTGAGGTTATCAAATTTGCAGATGACACAAAACTATTTAAAGTTGTTAACACCCAAGAGGATTGTGGAAAATTGCAAGAGGATCTTGATAAATTGGAAGACTGGGCATCAAAATGGCAGATGAAATTTAATGTGGACAAGTGCAAAGTTATGCACCTAGGGAAGAATAACCCAAACTATGCTTACACGATGCAAGGTTCCACATTAGGAACCACCACCCAGGAAAAAGATTTAGGCATCATTGTGGATAGCATGTTAAAACCCTCGGCCCAGTGTGCAGCGGCGGCCAAGAGAGCAAATAGAATGCTAGGTATCATAATGAAAGGA
Organism: Ichthyophis bannanicus; assembly: GCA_033557465.1. Lineage (NCBI taxonomy): Eukaryota > Metazoa > Chordata > Amphibia > Gymnophiona > Ichthyophiidae > Ichthyophis > Ichthyophis bannanicus. The sequence goes on along the minus strand of CM066031.1, from coordinate 921,084,113 downwards.
ATGGAAAATAAAAAACAAAAGATATTATAATGCCTCTATATCGTTCCATGGTGAGACCGCACCTTGAATATTGTGTGAAATTCTGGTCGCCCTATCTTAAAAAGGATATAGCGATTTTAGAAAAGGTTCAGAGAAGAGCCACCAAAATGGTAAAGGGGATGGAAGGATACTCCTATGAAGAAAGGCTAAAAAAGTTAGGGCTCTTTAACCTGGAAAAGAGACGGCTGAGGGGAGATATGATAGAAGTCTATAAATTAATGAAAGGAGTGGAACGGGTAAACGTAGATCGATTGTTTACGTTACCAGAATATAGAAAGACTAGGGGACATGCAATGAAGCTACAGGGTAAACTATTTAAGACTAATAAAAGAAAATATTTTTTCACTCAACATTTAATCAAACTCTGGAATTTGTTACCGGAGGATGTAGTAAAGGCTGTTAGTGTAGCTGGGTTTAAAAAAGGTTTGGACAAGTTCCTGGAAGAAAGGTCCATTATCCATTATTAAAAAGGGACCCAGGATATCAATGCTTGACCCAGTACAAGCATTGTGGAACCTGTGTCTTTTGGGGAAACTGCTAGGTACATATGACCTAAATTGGCCACTGTTGGAAACAGGATACTGGGCTTGATGGACCTTGGTCTGACCCAGTATGTAATATCTTATGTTCTTACCATAGAACGATATAGAGGCATTATAATATCTTTTGTTTTATTTTCCATTCCTTTCCTTATGATACCTAGCATTCTATTTGCTCTCTTGGCTGCCGCTGCACACTGGGCCGAGGGTTTTAACATGGTCTCCACAATGACGCCTAAATCTTTTTCCTGGGTGGTGGTTCCTAATGTGGAACCTTGCATCGTGTAAGCATAGTTTGGGTTGTTCTTCCCTAGGTGCATAACTTTGCACTTGTCCACATTAAATTTCATCTGCCATTTTGATGCCCAGTCTTCCAATTTATCAAGATCCTCTTACAATTTTCCACAATCCTCTTGGGTGTTAACAACTTTAAATAGTTTTGTGTCATCTGCAAATTTGATAACCTCACTCGTAATTCCACTTTCCAGGTCATTTATGAATATGTCAAAAAGCAGCGGACCCAGCACAGATCCCTGGGGTACACCACTATTCACCTTTCTCCATTGGGAAAATTGGCCATTTAGCCCTACCCTCTGCTTTCTATCTTTTAACCAGTTCCTGATCCACAGTAGTACACTGTATCCCATGACTCTTTAGTTTTGCCAAAAGTCTCTGATGAGGGACCTTGTCAAAGGCTTTCTGAAAGTCCAGATACACTATATCAACCGACTCATCTTTGTCCACCTGTTTATTCACACCTTCAAAAAAACATAACAGATTAGTAAGACAAGATCTTCCTTGTCTAAAGCCATGTTGGCTGTCTCTTTGTGGAAATGAGGTTTTGGGAAAAATGCTGGAAGGATAACTGACTGGTTAAGATTAAAATCCGATACCACTTTAGGAAGAAACTTGGGCTGAGTACGAAGCATCACTCTGTTGTGGAAGAATTTCGTGAAAAGTGGATGAACTACTAAAGCCTAAACCTCGCTCACTCTGCACACTGAAGCGACCACCACCAATTGCGAGATCTTCCAGATCAAGGACAGTTATTGAGCTATTCAAAAGGAGCTTTCATCAACTATGTGAGAACCACATTGAGGTCCCAAGACACTGTAGGCAGCTTATGGGGAGGTTTGAGAAAAAGCAAGCCCCGCATGAAGTGAACAATTAAGGACTGTACAGAGATGTGTTTTCCTTCTATGCCATGATGTTCAGCTCACTGAGGTGAATCTTTACTGAGTTAAACTTAAGTCCAGACTCTGATAGGTATAGAAGGGGAGAGATGAAATGATCTATGGACCATCTCCTATACCAGAGAGCAAACCTCTTCCATATAAAAGCATGAGACCTCATCGAGGACCTCCTGAACACCAAAAGAATATCAGCAACATCAGTAGGCAGACTGAGAGTAGAAAAGTTAACCTCTCAGGATAAAAGCTGTGAGGGCTAGGGACTTGATGTTGGTATGCAACATTGTGACATTTTTCTGCAAAAAATTAGGTGTGGTTCATGCCCCAGATGAATTGGCTCTTGTATGGACAGTTCGAGAAGTAGAGGGAATCAAGGTTGTCTGGGTGATGAGAATCATTGCAACTTTGTATATTTTGTGTTTCAGGAGGGTCTTAGCAATGACAGATATTGGAGGATATGCATATAGCATGCACTCTTCTATATCAAGGAGTAAAGCATCTGGGGCTAGTTTGCTGCGTAACCCCAATCTAGAGCAGAATTGAGGCATCTGGGCATTCTGAAGAGATCTATCAAGTGGATGCCCCATTCTCAAAAGATATGGAAGGCCATCTCCTTTTCCAGGGTCTATTTGTGTAGTTGATGGATTCGGCTTAGTCTGTCTGCCAGGGTATTTTGTTCACCAGGCAGATAAGTGGCTTGCCACTCCATCCCATGAGAGATGGCAAAGTTCCATAGTTTGACCGTTTCCAACACAGAAGGTACCGCTCCATTCCTCCCTGCTTGTTGATATAAAAATATTGTGGCTTGACAGTTTGAATTTGGTTGCTAACCAATGTCTGAAAGCCCTTAGAGCATTTGCTATTGCTCTTAGTTCCAAGAAATTGATCTGTAAGAGACTTTCTTAAATGGACCAACCTCCCTCAGCATGGAACCCATCAAGATCAGTTATCCAACCCAGTTTGAATGCACCTCTCATGAGAAGCTTTTGATTGGGAGGAAAATGGAAAGGAAGACCTGTGACCAAATTTCTGGGGTGTGTCCACAAGGCAAGAGATTCTTGTAATGGAGGAGTAATGGACAGTGCATTGTTGAGCCTCCTGGTGGCTTGAGTCCACTGGGTGTTCAGGGTCTAATCAGCTTGTCTCATATGGAGATGTGCCAAGGGTGTGATATGAATGGCTGAGGCCATGTGGCTCAACAGCATCAGCAAGGTATGAGCTGATGTCTGCTGACTCACTTGTACTTCCTTCACTATTTCTATCAATATGGACAGTCTATTGTGCGGAAGGAAAGCTTTTGATAGAGTCGTGGCAATCAGAACTCCGATAAACTCAAATTGTTATGACAGGTTGAAGTGGGACTTTGAGTAATTCATAATGAACCCTAGTATTTCTAGCACCCAAATGGTGACTTGCACCGATTTCATCGTACTCTCCAGAGTAGTGCCCTTGAGCAGTCAATTGTCCAAGTAGGGAAAGATTCCCAGTCTGTGTAGAAACACTGTTACTATGGCAAAGACATTTGGTGAAAACTCAAGGTGCTGAAGCAGGGCTAAAAGGCAGTTCACAGTACTGGAAGTGCTGCTTTCCAACTACAAATCTCAGATACATCCCACTCACAGTAAATATCTGAATGCAGGTGTATGCATCCTTGAGATCTGGAGAGTATAAACAATTCCCCCTTTTGAAGTTCCAGAAGTAGGATGCCTAGAGAATTTTTATTTATTTATTTAGGTTTTCCAATCAGTACTTACAAAGCAAGTATACAAGAAACATGACCACGAAAACAAGCAGAAAAAGAGTAATACATAAACAAGTAATAAAGATATGTCTAAGTAGCCCACATCAAGGGAAGAATACACCAGGAAATAAATTTACATTCTTAAAAATCAAAGGGAACCAAGTCCCAAAAACAGAACAGCCTCAATCAATTCCACCTACCTTATTATTACCCCCTCCCCTAGATTCTATTACTTTTCTTTCTCAGCCAGAAAGGTCTCCAACTGAGAAGAATCCATAAAGATAAATCTAGAGCTCTGGAATATAACCAAACATTTACATGGATATTGCACAAAAAAAGAAGCACCGACCGACTTCCGGGTGAGCCCGCGCTAAAATGGACGTCGAGTAAATCAGCTCCGTCCCGGGTCCCCCCCTGACAGAGCTAACAGAGGTGAATTTAGCAAGCTGCACTCCCGACGGTACCTGCATTGAAGCTGCCTTCACGGGAGGATCGAATCTGGCCCTTGACGAAATGAACGGCTGCTCCCCGATTGACTACTAGATGGTGGTGTGAAACGCGACTGGGGACGCTGCTGTGAGAATCCCTCCTTGCCCCCCCTGCATTGGGATCGGGCTGGAGCGAGCTACTGGGTCGATTGCTTTTGGTCCTCTCCTGCCGAGGGTCTTGCTGCCTGGACCGAGAACGGTTTGTCCCCTGGCTGCATGTCCCTGAAGTGTCTGGAGAGTGGAAGTGATTGTAAGCCGTCTGGAGGCTCCCCCCCCCCCGAAGCGATTTTCAAGTAAGAGAGACCCAGCGATTCCCCATCTCTTGTGCAACGTTGGCGATTGTGAGAGCGGTGAGTGCTGGGGGAACCCTGCTCGCCTGTGCTGCCAGTGACTTGGGGGTGGAGCGGCCATTACCGCGTGTCATTGAAACGCAAAGCAGCGTCTGCGTTCCAACTTTTTTGAGCAGGAATTCCCACAACCGGAAGGGAGAAGCGGCGCTCTAACCTGCGTTTTGCATTTGCTGAGACTCCTCACGTCATTGCTCCCCCACCGCTGACTGTTTCCTCCGGGCTTTCGTTTGTCCTGCATTTGCTCTCTGCTGCCCCTGCTGATCAGCTTCCTTGCAGTTCTCTTAGCTTGTCTGACAGCAGTGACTGGTGTGAGGTTGGAACGTCCTCTGCTGGACCTCTGTGCATCCTACAGCTTTCCTGTATTTTACTTTGCCAACAGCCTCTGATTGCCTTTGCCAAATCTTGGCTAAACCCCTTGCTGTCCCAAGGGGATCCGTTTGACACGTGGAGGGGAGCCGCACTTTCCTGCCTGTTCTGCTGGGGGGGGGGAGGCTGGTGTTGCATGGCAGCAAAAACCAAAAAGCCTGAAATCCGGGATACACCCCGGACGTCCCAGCGCCTGATGAGTAAAAGTGGATCTCATGATAGCCTCCTTGGCAGGCGACAGTCTGAGGGCTCTGGTGACGAGATTCTCAGTGAACTTGATCAGGGCTCTGTGGCACCCTCCACCCGTGCCCTCCTGCAGCGGGAGCTCCGGAGAGGCTTTGAGGATCTCGCTGGGGAATTCCGCTCCATGCGTGAGGAAGTGATGAATACGATTGCGGAGCTCCGTGGGGATATAAAGGACTTGGGATCCAGAGTGGAGGAGATTGAGACAAAGCAAGAAGATCAGGCCGGCGCCTTGGTGGACCTGCAATGCACTGCTGATCGGCATCAGGCTCAGGCGTTGGAACTGACGTATAAAATTGATGATATTGAAAACCGGGCCCGCCGCAATAATGTGCGGTTTAGGGGCATCCCCGAGGCGACGGGGGGGGGGGGGGCTGAAGACCTGGTGGTGGTGCTTAAGGCTCTGATGGCGGAATTGCTGACAGCGGAGGAGCTTACAACCCGTGGGGCCACGATGGAGATTGAATGGGTGCACCGGGCCCTTGGAAAGCCACCCAACAATCAGCCTCGGGATGTTATTGCCAGATTCCTGAGGTATAATGATGCGGAGTTGCTCTTGCGGAGAGGTAGGGAGAAAAAACGATTCCATATTGCGGTGCGGTGGTTTCAGTGTACCAAGACCTCTCAGTGTTCACCCTGACCCGCCGGAGGGAGATGAGACCAATCATCAAGGTTCTGAATGATAAGGGAATTCGCTACTCCTGGTCCTTTCCCTTTCGGATGAACTTCCTTCTGGGTAATAAAAAAGTCTCAGCAAAAGATCATACAGAAGCCTGGAGGGCCTTGCGCCAAATGGGTCTTGTAGAGGACAATGTGCTGCCGGTGCCTCCGGCTTCCAAGCCACAGCCTTCAAGATGGACTCGGGTGGGCAAAAAAGTTTAATCTAGCCTGAACTCTGGGCCATGATATAGAGGTGCTCTGTTTGCATGTCCTGTTTGCAGATTTTTTTTCTGGTTTTCTCTTGTTATAATATATAGGATGTGCAGTTGTTCCTCTTATATTATATGTACCTTATGCTGTCAGTAGTTTTGGGGAATGTATAGGGGGTATAGCGCTCATGAGGGGAGGATGGTGCCTATAATGGGATTGCTGTGGGGTGGGTGTTCGGGGCATTGGCTTCTGGGCGTAGCACCTACGGGAGGGTGTATTATTGTTGTATGCTGCCTTAATACTTCTTATGCAGGGGGCCCCGGGGGGGGGCTGGTTTTGGGTTCAGACTTGCCATGTCCCGCAGTATAGGCGGGCTGGTGGTACTGATGGGGTGGAGGAGGGGTCTAGTGGGGGGGGAGGGGGGTTGGGGTTGGGTTTGGGGGGGGTTTGGATTAGTGTGGGAGGAGGGGTGCAGCTGTGGCTTTGGGAGGTCTGGTGGCATGGCCGCTGGGGAGGGGGAGGAGTGCATTTACAACCAATGTTTCGGGTAGATGTTCATGCGGGAAGATGGAGGATGCTGAATAGTTTGGGAGGGGGGAGGATGCAGAGCGGGGGCGCTGGGGTAGGTGAACAGCAATGCTGAAGCTGGTATCCCTTAATGTGAAAGGTCTTAACTCCCCCAGAAAGCGCTCCCTGTTGTTTACAGAATTGCGTTCCCTGAAAGGGGACATTGTGTTTCTGCAGGAGACTCATCTCCGGAACAGTAATCAGAGCCTGTTGAAACGTAAACCTTATTCCGAAGTGTGGGTGGCATCTGACACGCAAGGTCGGAAAAAGCGGGGGGTGGCCCTGCTGATTCATCAGAACTTATCTTTGCGGGTGGAGGACGTTAAGAGGGACACCCTGGGTAGATGGCTCTTTATGAATGTTCGTTTGGAAGGACGCTTATTTACGTTGGCCAATATTTACACTCCGAATGTGGGCCAGGTGGCCTTTTTTGCTAAACTGAAGGGGTTGTTGGCAGAATTTGCGCAAGGTCCGATTATTCTGGGTGGTGATTGCAACGCACATGTGGAATCCTCGTTGGATTCGACGGGCCGTGCGGGTCGGGTAGCTAATGGGCCTAGTCGAGCATTGAGAAAACGTATGCTTGACTTGGGCCTACGTGATGTTTGGCGAGATATACACATGGGGGAGAAAAGTTATACTTACTACTCCTCCATACATAAAGTGCACACCCGTATTGATTACTTCTTGATAGATCAGCGACTAATGGATGGGAGGCTGACCGCTGGGCATGGAACATTGACATGGTCGGATCACGCTCCATGCTGGCTTGTTTTTCCTGCGGACTTGGGTGATGAGCGGCACCAGTCGTGGCACCTAGATGACCGTTTTTTTCCGGCGGCAACAAGCTGTTCAAGAACATGGCCGTTTTATCGGTGATTTTTTTGAATTAAATGATACTGGAGATGTTCCACTCTCTATGGTGTGGGACGCATTCAAGGCGACGGCCCGGAGTCGACTGATTGCTGAGGCGGCACGCGCCCGGCAGGCGTGGACACGGGAATCTCGCTGCTTGGGGGAGGAAAGTAGGCGACTCCAATTGGAACACGCTAGGACGGGTTCTAAGCGGGCCCTGCGTCAATGGCGGGTTGTTCGGGCAAAGCTGGATGCTTGCATGCAGCGGGGCTTGGACAATATACGCTGGAAATTGTGACAATCTTTCTATGAGAGGGGGAATAAGGCCGGCCGTTATCTGGCCCTACAACTACGCCAGCAGCATACCTCGAGAGTGGTGCGCGAAATTAAGGACTCCCAGGGCCATTTGCGGGTGGCTTCTCGGGAGATCCGTACAGTGTTCGCAACTTTTTTGGAACAATTGTATAAGGCTGAACCTTTTGATCTCACTCGCACTCAGGCTTATTTGGATACTCTTACCCTAGCGCGTATAGCCGAGGCTGATAGAGTGCAGCTGGAATTCGAATTTACGGTGGAGGAGGTGGAGATGACCATTCGACGTCTAAGGTCGGGAAAGGCACCTGGCGCTGATGGGTTTCCGATGGAATACTACAAAAAATATAGCAACCAGTTGACTCCGACTTTAGTGGTGCTCTTTAATGAGATTTTGCGGGGGGGGGGGGAGTGGTGCCTCTTTCTCAACGCGAGGTCTTAGTTGCGGTCATCCCGAAGCCGGGTAAACCTCTGCAGGAAGCTGCATCGTATCGCCCAATTTCCTTACTTAACGCAGACGTAAAAATTTTGGCTTCAATGCTGGTGGCGCGATTGAATCGAGTCCTCCCGTCGATGGTGCACCCGGATCAGGTGGGGTTTGTGCCGGGACGCCAGGCGGCGGATAACATTCGACGAATGCTGCAGGTAATTCACGCGGCACGTCAAGACTCTCAACCGGCGCTCCTATTGGGGGTTGACGCTGAGAAGGCCTTTGATCGAGTTAGTTGGGACTTTCTTTGGTGTGTGTTGGAGAAGATGGGATTTGGGCCTAATTTTATGCAATGGGTACAAAGTCTTTATCAGGGGCCTATAGCGTGTGTCCGGGTTAATGTGGGCCACTCGGGGAGGTTTGCACTGGGAAGGGGGACCCGACAGGGGTGCCCGCTGTCGCCATTGTTGTTTGCGTTGGTGATGGAACCCCTTGCACAAAGCTTTCGGGATCATCCGGATATTCGGGGCGTTCGGGTGGGCTCCACAGATTGCAGAATTGCCCTGTTCGCGAACGATATCATATTGTCACTGGTAGACCCGGTTAACTCCCTCCCAGTTGCAATGCAGATTTTTGAGACCTTCTCGCAGGTCTCTGATTTTAAAATCAATTATGCTAAATCTGAAATTTTGAATGTTGGCGTTCCAGAGGTTTGCAGCTCAAGGCTTCCTATCCCTTCCGCTGGGTCACGGGCTCTCTTCGATACCTGGGTGTGAATCTGACGGTTGACCGGGCTGAATTATTTAAGGCTAATTATAGACCCCTAATCCAGCAGGTCAGCCGAGATCTAGAGTCCTGGGCCCAGTTGATGTTCTCCTGGTTTGGGCGCATTGCGGTGCTAAAGATGGTGGTCGTTCCGAGATTTTTGTACCTTTTTCAGGTACTCCCTATCCCTATCTCCCACGGGGTTCTGGCTTAGTGGCAGACAATGCTTATGAAATTCATATGGAGGTACCGCCGGCCTCGTTTAGCTCGACCAATCCTTTTTGCGCACACGCACCGGGGAGGAATGGGGGCTCCTAACCTCCAATGGTACTATGCGACAGCGCAGTGTTGTTCAGGGGTGGAATGGATGGACACGGCCACTACCAAACGCTGGGTGCAGATGGAGATGCAGCTTTTGGGAGGAGCGGGACTAGGGGATCGGTTGTGGCTTAGCTCTAAATTGCGTGGTGCTCCTAGGTGTGCCCCAACCACTAGGCTACTCCTGGAGTGGAGGAGTAGCCTAGTGGTTGGGGCAAGGTACTTCAGGCCGGAAGGTCGGTGGTTCAAATCCCACTAGAGGACAGCAACCTTGGGCCGGAAGGACTGGGGTTTCTAGTCCCACAGGTGCTCCTTGTGGTCTTGGGCAAGCCACTTAACCCTCCATAGCCCATGTTCCCTGTAAAATAGTTATCTCCAAGTTATAATACCCTGTTCAATGTAATTTCAGTTTGTTCAATGTAAACCGCACTGATGCAGAATAGCGCGGTATATAAGAGAATGTAAATAAATAAAAATAAAAAATAGGTCCGATAACCCCTATATTTCCCATACTCTTCGCTGCTGGGATCAATTCTTCTGGCTTCGAGGTGTGACTTTGACTCCTTTGGCACCTATTGTGGATAATCTCTCCTTTCCCCCTGGGATGAGTGATCCCGCCTTTCGGATGTGGGGACACAAGGGGCTTAGCCGAGTGGGTCAACTTTTTGAGGATGGTAAGCTGCGCACCTTCCGTTCGCTCCAAGGGGAATTTGATCTACCAAATGGTCAGGTTTACCAATATACTCAGGTGGTTCATTGGGTACGGGACCGTCTGGTTCGGTCGCAGGTTGCGCGCGACCTGTCGGACGTTGAGCGCTTTTGTGAGGCGTGTACCACTACAAAGGGCCTTATTGCTGCTCTATATAAACAACTACAACTCCAGCAGGTGGGCCCTGGTAAACACAGGGAACAGTGGAACCAAGAATTGCGTCTTAATTACTCTGAGCAGCGCTGGGAACAACTTGAAGGTCGACTTTGGAAGAGCGCCACAGCAGTTAACGCCCGTGAAACTAATTATAAAATATTTTACAGATGGTATATGACACCGGTGCGGGTTGCCCGAGCCTATCCCGGAGTATCTGGTTTGTGCTGGTGGCAATGTGGGCGGAAAGGCACCATGGCACATGTTTGGTGGTTCTGTCTGCGTATACTGACTTTTTGGAGGGCAGTTCAGTACCGATTGCAGCGGCTGGTGGGATTGAGCATTCCCTGGGACCCGGATATTTTTCTTTTAGGTGATAGGATACCGGGTGCTCGGACTTCCCAATTGGTTCTGATTCGCCATGGTCTGCATGCGGCACGGTTGGCCTTAGCTGCTGTTTGGAAACACAACCAGCCCCCCACCCTTGCTCAATGGAGGGAACGTATGTGGGATACATATGTTATGGAGCGTGGGATGGCAGCTGGTCGCTCGCGGCTGCCACAGTTTGAAAACACGTGGGAAGTATTCGTCTCCCAATATGGTCAGTAATCCCCCTGGTACTTTGCAGCTTTCTATATGAGACATTGGCTTTATATCTATCCACTATGCTGTTGGGTTCTTGGCATTTTATCTTATTTTATTTTCTTTCTTTCTTTTTTTTTTCTCTCTCCTCTCTTCCTTGAGCGGCCTATTCTATTGGTATTCCCATCCCCGTCTCATGAGGATATAGCGGTTAGTGATGGAGGTGTAGGGGGATGGGTGGGGGGTGGTGGGTGGTGGGGGGGGTTATTTCGGGTGTGGGGAGGGGTTTTGGGAGAGGGGTGGGAGGAGGTGGGGCGTGGAGGGGGTAAGTTTAGGAGTTTAGATAGGTTTCAGATGGGGGGGAGGAGAATGAGGAAACGATGGAAAAAGGGAAAAACATACATAAATAAAGATGAGGGCTTTGTTATTAATGTTTTGTTTGATGATGTACCGGTGTTTCTTCTTGTACTTTTGTAATTTTTATAGCATGCTTGTCAAGCACTTGTTGTACTTATATGCCGCCTTCAAATAAAAAACAAAAACAAAAGAAGCACCAAGAGCCAGCGCCAAGAGCCAGCACCAATAGCCAGCTTGAGAGCTAAAAAAGTCCTGCGCCATAGTCGAGAGACTTTGAAAAGGTCTGGAAAGAGCTGAATCTTAGTGTCATAAAACACAGAAGCCTTATTTTTAAAATAACTTTTAAACACAGAAATTTTGTCTTGCTTAGAAATGAATGTAACGACTAATATAGCTCTAGTAGATAAGATGTCATGGGAGTCCTCCAAAAATTATGTCAAATTAAAATCTGTAGGAGGTTGTAAGATATCATAACCATCTGTGGACTCCTCAGAGACCCTACCACTCAGAAGGTAATACATTTTAGAAAACTTTATCAAATCTGCAATAGGCAATGCAAGACCTCTTTGAAATGTATCCATAGCAACACATTGGGGGGGGGGGGATAAATGTAAAATGTTGTTGTTGTTCTTAAGTGCCATTGAATTGGTGTCGACTCTTGGCAACCCTCTGGATAATTGACCTAAACTTTGTTCGGTCTTTAGCCAAGCGGCTCACTGTTGATAGAGTAGTGTCCATAGCTGCTATTATTGTATTGATCCATCTCATTGCCAGTCTTCCTCTTTTACAGTGACCTTCTACCTTGCCAAGCATTATGTCTTTCTCCAATGACCTCTCTATTCGCATGATTTGTTAAAGTATGAAAGTCAATCTTGTGATCTGAGCTTCTAAGGAAAGCTTAGGTTTGAACTCCTCTAGTACTGAGTGGTTTATTCTTCGGGCAGTCCACAGAACACACAGTATTCGTCGCCAGCACCATAATTCAAAGGCATCAATTTTCTTCCTGTCTATCTTTTTCACTGTCCAACTTTCACATCCATATGACATTATTGAAAATACCATGGCCTGGACAAGCTGAACCTTTCTATGGAGAGAGACATCTCTGCTCTTGAGGATCTTGTCTAGGTCCTTCATAGCCATTCTACCAAGAGCAATATGTCGTCGGATTTCTTGACTGCTAGTCCTTTCTTTATTGATTGTTGATCCAAGTAAGTTAAAGCTGTCAACTATTTTAATTTTTTCTCCATCAGTGATGAACTTATTGATTTTGCCAGTTTTCGGGATCTTTGTCTTCTTAAGTTTAAGGTGCAGACCCATTTTAAGACTATATTCCTTGATCTTGAGAAGCAAATGTTTCAAATCATCTTCACTTTCAGCCACTAATGTGGTATCATCAGCATTTTACTACTTGTAAATCTTGTAAATAGATATATGTAATAGTTCAAAATATGTAAATAGTTCGATTGTTATTTAACAAATTTTACCATATTTAGTCCATTCATGTTTAATGTATTTAGCAAAATTGTACCTAGTTAACTAATGTTCCATGTAAAACAGACTTGTAAATCTGTTCATTCTTTGTTCATTGTAAACCGCACCTGATCTGTGGAAGGTAGCGGTATATAAGCAACTGTTAAATAAATAAATAAATAAATAAATAAATAGCGAAAGTTGTCGGTGAGTCTTCCACTAATCTTCATACCTCGGTTGTTTTCTTACAGTCCTGCTTCTCTAATGATTTGTTCTGCATATAAATTAAAGAGGTAGGGGGAAAGTATGCAGCCTTGTCATACACCTTTGCTGATTTTAAACCATTCTGTTTCTCCTAGTTCCATTCAAACTGTTTCTTCTTGATCAATGTAAAGGCTGTGCAAGAAAACGATCAGGTATTCTGTTATACCCATGCTTCTTAATGTGGCTCAGAGTTTCTCATGGTTTACACAGTCAAAAGCCTTGTTGTAGTCAATAAAATACTTATGAATATCCTTTTTGTATTCTTTTGTCTTTTCAAGGATCCATCTCACTTCTGCGATAATGTCTCTCATTTTTCGCCCTTTACTGAATCCTGCTTGCACTTCAGGCAATTCTTGTTCCAGGTATGGTTTTATCTCTGCTGAATGATCTTGAGTACAATTTTGCTGGCATGTGGGATCAGAGTGATTGTGCGATAATTTCCACAGTCAGTCGGGTCACCTTTCTTCAGTATTGGTATAAACACAGATATTTTCCAGTCAGTTGGTCATGAATTTGTCTTCCAAATTTCCTGGCAGAGACTTGTAAGTATGGTAATAGATTAATCCGATTGCTGTAATACTTCAATGGGAATGCCATCGATGCCCAGTGCTTTGTTCTTTGATAACTAACAAATGAATTCGGTCTTCTCTTAGAGCGATGAAATCTGTCAAATAGTGTTATTCACTCACTCTATATATATCTCTTAAAGGCTTCTAATGCTCTGAAAATTCTGTAGTGCTTGTATCACGATCTATTCAGGATCCGAGGCAGCATGGATTTACCAGAGGCAGGTCTTGTCAGACAAATCTGATTGATTTCTTTGACTGGGTGACCAGGGAGTTGGACCGAGGGAGAGCTCTAGATGTGGTGTATTTAGATTTCAGTAAAGCCTTTGACACTGTTCCTCACAGGCGACTTATAAACAAACTGAGCACCCTAGGAATGGACCCTAAAGTTACTGCTTGGGTTAGAAATTGGTTGGGTGGGAGGCGACAAAGAGTACAAGTAAATGGAGCTCACTCTGAGGAGAAGGATGTTACCAGTGGTGTGCCCCAGGGATCTGTCCTTGGTCCGATTCTTTTTAACATCTTTGTTAGTGATATAGCGGAAGGGCTATCGGGTAAGGTTTGCCTCTTTGCGGATGATACCAAAATCTGCAATAGAGTAGACACCCAGGAAGGGGTAGATAACATGAGGATGGATCTAGCTAAGCTTGAAGAATGGTCTAGAATTTGGCAGCTGGGATTTAATGTTAAAAAATGTAAGGTCATGCATTTGGGCTGCAGCAATCCAAGGGAGCAATACAGTATAGGAGGTGAAGTACTTTTGTCCACTAAAGAAGAGCGGGACCTAGGCGTGGTTGTGTCTGATGATCTTAAAGTAGCTAAACAGGTAGAAAAGGCGACGGCAAAAGCTAGAAGGATGCTTGGGTGCATACGGAGAGGAATGGCTAGCAGAAAAAAGGAGGTGATAATTCCTCTGTATAAGTCTTTGGTGCAACCTCATTTGGAGTATGGTGTACAATTCTGGAGACCGCACCTTCAAAAGGATGTGAACAGGATGGAGTCGGTGCAGAGGGTTGCTACTAAAATGATTAATGGGCTTCATTATAAAGCATATGAGGACAGACTTAAGGATCTTAATATGTACACCTTAGAGGAAAGGCGGGATAGAGGTGATATGATTGAGATGTTTAAATACCTCCATGGCATAAATGTTCAGGGAGAGAGCCTCTTTCAATTGAAAGCAAGTTCTGCTACGAGGGGACATGGGATGAGGGTGAAGGGAGATAGATTCAGGAGTGATATGCGGAAATATTTCTTTACAGAAAGAGTAGTGGATCCATGGAATAGTCTCCCAGTGGAGGTGGTAGAGATGAGGACAGTAACTGAATTCAAAAAAGCATGGGACCAACACAGAGGATCTCAAAAGGTAAAAAGTGGACTGTTGTAGTTGTTGTTATGGAAGGACAGACTAGATAGGCCATGTGGTCTTTTTCTGTCATCATGTTTCTATGTTTCTATTCTTTTATATCAAAGTATGGAAGGTCTCAGACTCATCGGCACTTTATTGTTAGATTTCTTACATGTCTATCTATAGTGCCTATTTGCATCACTGACCTTCACAGACTCAATTCCACATAAAATCGATTGAACTTATAATGTGCTTGAAAAGTGCTTATCTTTAATTCCCAATGCCTCTTTTCAGCGCCTCTATTGCGTTTCACTCGTTCAAGTTTCTTCAGGGGTTTCTGCAAGATTTTCTTGGCACCATTCTCTATAAAATCAAAAAATAACCTCAACTACTAAAAAATTGTTCCTTTTATATTCTATCCTAGCCCTAAATTGTCCATTATTCCTCTTTTAATAAAAATACGTAAATCTATATCTCCACCTACCATTTTCAACGATGCTGCAGACATATTTCATAGGGCTTACCAGCCTTCTGTCAGTTTCACTCTCCAAAAAACGCCGCGTATGCGTACTTCCATCAACAAGACCCTTAAATGCACCTTTCTCAACAACACGTCATGCGAGAACCTGCCCTTATCTAAAACCCTTGAGGCTAATTGTTAACTTATCCAAACGCCCCCTCGAACACTCCACCTTAAACTAATGTATTCACTATGATATCCATTAAAAAATAATAAATAACCCTCTTACTCATCGGGATTGCTACCTTCATCAATTACAACCATCCCCGTTGACTCACATTCATTCCCATAATTTCTCCCAAGACTTTTATGTATGTCTTTATTTATTTCATTACACTATATACAAGCCGCCCAATCTTTTTGCATATTTAACCTTTTTGGGGTCACCGTTTGTAAATTAAGGACAAAGTTACCCTTAAAGTCAACATGGATATCACCAGGACAAGTGCATCCATCTCTTGGAGTATTTAAGGATTTAGTTTTGAAAGAAGTGAAATTGTTGAAAAATTCATCAGGAAGATTATATAGTACTCTATCCCTGAAAGAAAAAGTAGCATTGAAAGATCTACAATCAAGAACGGACATAGTAATTCGGAAAGCGGACAAGGGAGGAGCCATAATGGTTTTAAGTCATGCATCTTATTTGGCAGAAGCGGCACGACAATTATCAGATCAAGCAACATATTGCATCTTGGCTGTAGATCCAACATCTTCTATTCAAGCTAAAAGTAAAGAAATGTCTTATGAAGCTTTACAAAATAAATACCATACTCCAAATGAGGTTGCACCAAAGACTTATACAGAGGAATTATCACCTCCTTTTTTCTGCTAGCCATTCCTCTCCGTATGCACCCAAGCATCCTTCTAGCTTTTGCCGTCGCCTTTTCTACCTGTTTATGTTGTAACTCCAGTAGTAGCCAAATTTTATTTGGTACCTAAAATCCACAAACCTTTGGAGGCACCCCCAGGGAGACCTATAGTGGAACCGTTTTGGAACCACTTTCTATCTTTGTAGATTCATATCTACGTCCCTTACTAACAGATATTCCATCTTATGTAAAGGACACTACACTTTTTTAAAAGTTTTGGCTAATCATTCACAATGGGCTAGATGCACAGATGTGATCTTAGTAGCACTAGACGTAACAGCATTATGCACTAGTATTCCTCAGAAAGCCGCCCATGAAATAGTAGAACAAACTTTACAACATCGGGGGGATCTGTCACAGGAGCAAATAATATTTCTATCACAGTTGGCAAATTTAACGATTTTCCATAATTATTTTGTGTTTGAAGAGGTGTTGTACCATCAGATTTCTGGAGTGGCGATGGGGGCCACTTGTGCCCCCTCCATAGCAAATTTGTACATGGGGAATTTTGAAAGTCAATGGATCTCTACCTCCCCCTATGTTACCAATTTAAAACTATGGTGCAGATTTATAGACGACGTGTTCATGCTATGGCAAGGGTCGGTAGAATTGTTAGAACAGTTTTTTACCTGGATTAATGCATGTGACAAGAATATTCAATTTACTCACACATACCATGCAGACGCGATGACATTTTTAGATGTAGTAGTCACTCGGAATACTAATGGATGGGCCACATCGATTTTTAGAAAACCTACTGATCGCAATACATTTTTGCATTATAAAAGTGCTCACACACCTAAATTGAAAGGTGGTTTGCCTTTTTCCCAATTTATAAGATATAGACGAAATTGTTCTGATGATCAGGATTTTAAAAGACAGTCTAAAAAATTATTAGATAATTTTAGGGATCGGGGATACCCTCAATCGATATACAGTGAGCGTATTCTAGAGCTGTATAATAACAGAGTGTTACTATTAGAACCTAAAAAGAGGAAAAGTAAGGAAAATATAAATTTGATTACAAAATATTCCCCATTAAGTTTCAAGATCCAACGGATATTGGTTAAACATGCAAATGTATTGAGTAATGTCCCAGGTCTACAAGATAAGAAAATCAGATGTGTATGGCAATGTAATAAAAATCTTTAGGAGCAGTTAAGCCCAGCAATATTGTGGTCAGTTAAATCAGTAGGTTTTTTGAGGATTGGGTGAATTGAGGCGGATTTAAGGCTGGTGGGTATAAGTACTTGGGTGAGGAATGCTTGAACGAGTTTGGTGATGATGGGGCTGAGCTCTGTTTTCGTTGCCTTGATGCAGAAGACTTCATGGATCAAGAGGAGAAGCGGTGGTGTTGAGTGAGGAGATGATGGTTTCAATACAGCTTGTGCTTACAGGGTGGAACAATGGCCAGGGTCTTGCAGAGGTGGATTTTTGAGGATGACATTGTAGATGTTTGTAGTAGTCCGCTAGAAGTTGAAGGTTGATTGTATTATCTGGAGTAGGCTTGGTGGGGAGCCCTCTTGGACGGTTGAGGGATGAGTTGATTAGCTTAGAGTGATATTGTTTTTTTGTATTGTCTGTTGAAGTCCTGTATTCATCTAGCAGATTCATGTACAGGATGCAATCAGTGGGGTATTTGGTTTTTCCACCATTTTCTCTCTAGTTTCCATAGGCAGGTTTTGATTCTCTGGAGTTGAGGTGTGTACCAAGGAGTTTTAGGGATTTTGTTGGGCTTGTGTTGTGAGTTGGTAGGGGCTGATGAGGCTGCTTGGATGATGTTGTTCCGTAAATTTGGAAAAGCTTCAGGGTTGTTAGCTCTGTCTTCAAGGAATGGGAGTATGTTGTTGATGAAGACTTCTACTGCTTAGGACAAGCATGAGGGTTCTGCTTGGATTGAGCATAGTGGGAGGTAGAGAAATACTTATGACCATGAGAATTGTAGGAGCTCCTCTGACCACTACTTTGGAACCTTCAGCAATAGGAGGATAGGCCAGATGTGTACCTGGAGAGTGTCTGTAGCGTGTTGGAATGCTTCTTTATGGGGAAAGCTGCTTCTTGAAACTTATCTCTGAAAAGATTGTCTCCACGGCTCAGTACATCAGCGAGCATCTCCTGAACAGATCATTGAAAGTCTGAAGTTCAGAGTCATGAGTCTCCTAGCACCAATACTTCAGGGCAGTTTCTCCAAATGGGTGAGTTTTGTGCATACCATGACAGTTATGAACTACACTTCTAAGCCAAGGTATGTGGAGTATGATCTCAGTCTCACAAATTTACTGCTAATGCTCTGTGCGGTACTTGCATCGTGCCAAAGAGAGTATACCTTTGGAGTTTGTATGATGTAACATGTATGGGTAATTTATCAAGGTGTGCTTGAAAATTCCTCTTAATTAGGTTTGTGTCACCCAACACAATGGGAAATAATTCAGTACCTTTCTGCCACATTTTCTTGGTCTCCAGCTGCATTTCTTGGTACTTGAATATTTTCTCTCTCTCAACACGATTCACAGAGTAGTTGCTTGGAACTGACACCTCTATAATCAATGCCATTCTGGTGTTTTTTCCTTTACCACTATATCTGGTTTTCTCACATCCAGCTTTTTATCGATAGGAATGGAGTATTCCAGGTGATCATAACCTCTTCATTCTCTGTAATTCTTTTAGGGTCTCTATCCCAGTGCTTTTCAGGCACAGTAAGAACATAAGAACATAAGACATGCCATACTGGGTCAGACCGAGGTCCATCAAGCCCAGTATCCTGTTTCCAACAGTGGCCAATCTAGGTCATACGTACCTAGCAGTTTCCCCAAAAGACACAAGTTCCACAATGCTTGTACTGGGTCAAGCATTGATATCCTGGGTCCCTTTTTAATAGTGGTTTATGGACCTTTCCTCCAGGAACTTGTCCAAACCTTTTTTAAACCCAGCTATACTATCAGCCCTTACCACATCCTCCGGTAACAGATTCCAGAGTTTGATTACACGTTGAGTGAAAAAATATTTTCTCTTATTTGTCTTAAATAGTTTACCCTGTAGCTTCATTACATGTCCCCTAGTCTTTCTATATTCTGATAGCGTAAACAATTGATCCACGTTTATCTGTTCCACTCCATTCATTAATTTATAGACCTCTATCATATCTCCCCTCAGCCGTCTCTTTTCCAGGCTAAAGAGCCCTAACCTTTTTAGCCTCTCTTCATAGGAGTAGCCTTCCATCCCCTTCACCAATTTGGTGGCTCTTCTCTGTACTTTTTCTAATAACGCTATGTCCTTTTTAAGATACGGTGACCAGAATTGCACACAATATTCAAGGTGCGGTCGTACCATGGAGCGATACAGAGGCATTATAATATCCTTTGTTTTATTCTCCATCCCTTTCCTTATGATACCTAGCATTCTGTTTGCTTTCTTGGCCGCCGCTGCACACTGGGTGGAGGGTTTTAACATGTTATCCACGATGACTCCTAAATCTTTTTCCTGGGTGGTGGCTTCTAATGTGGAGCCTTGCATCGAGTAACTATAGTGTGGGTTGTTCTTTCCTAGGTGCATGACTTTGCACTTGTCCACATTAAATTTCATTTGCCATTTGGATGCCCAGTCTTCCAATTTATCCAGGTCCTCCTGCAGTTTTCCACTTTCCTCTTGGGTTTTAACAGCTTTAAACAGTTTTGTGTCATCTGCAAATTTGATAACCTCACTCGTTATTCCCTTTTCCAGGTCATTTATGAATATGTCAAAAAGCAGCGGACCCAGTACAGATCCCTGGGGTACTCCACTATTCACCTTTTTCCATTGGGAATATTGGCCATTTAGCCCTACTCTCTGCTTTCTATCTTTTAACCAGTTCCCGATCCACAATAGTACACTGCCTCCTATCCCATGACTTTTTAGCTTTGCCAAAAGTCTCTGATGGGGGACCTTGTCAAAAGCTTTCTGAAAATCCAGATACACTATATCAACCGACTCACCTTTGTCTACCTGTTTATGCACACCTTCAAAAAACATATCAGATTAGTAAGACAAGATCTTCCTTGTCTAAAGCCATGTTGGCTGTCTCCCATTAGGCCATGACTATCTACATGCTGCGTAATTTTGTTCTTTATGATGGTTTCTACCATTTTCCCTGGTACTGACGTCAGGCTCACCGGTCTGTAATTTCCCGGGTCACCCCTGGAACCCTTTTTAAAAATTGGTGTTACGTTGGCGACCCTCCAATCTTCAGGTATTACAGATGATTTTAATGAAAGTTCACAGATTACCAATAGCAGGTCTGCAATCTCATATTTCAGTTCTTTCAACACTCTGGGATGTATACCATCCGGTCCAGGTGATTTGCTACTATTCAGTTTATCAAATAGTTGTAATATATCTTCCCGGTGTAGCGATATTTCTCTCAATTCCTCTGCAGTATCACCTTTAAATACCACTTCAGTCTTGGGTAACATCCCTACATCTTCCTCAGTAAAGACCGAAGCAAAGAATTCATTCAGTCTCTCCGCTATAGCCTTGTCTCCTCTTACTGCCCCTTTTACCCCTCTTAACAGTGATGTTAAGTGCTTACATAGTTTCCAATGGATAAAGCATGCTACTTTATTGTGCCTTTATGTATAGTAATTTTCTGCCATCAGAACTTCGGGGCCATCACATCCTAAGCTGTCTGTATATAAACAGTTTTACAGGATATAACTAAATTAGAAGAGAGTAAACGTATAAGGGTTCGGACTGTTTTCTCTCTAGAAGACAGAATGGCTTTGAAAGAATTAATGGGAAATCCAGCTATAGCCTTAAAAAGTGCTGATAAAGGGGGATGTGATTGTGCTCCTAAATAGACAGGATTATTAGAATGAGGCCTACCGTCAATTATCAGACCACAGTTGACCCCACTGGGGAATTGCAGGATAAGATTGAGGATCTGACGGCTAAGGCATATCATATGCATATTATTTCTAAAAAAGAATTGACATTTTTGAAGGTAATTTCTCCGAGTATACCAAAATTGTATTTACTACCTAAAATTCATAAGGATTTAATACGACCACCAGGTAGACACATAGTATCTACACGTGGGTCAGTCCTGGAGCCTTTGTCAATTTTGATTGATTCTTTCCTATGTCCTTTGTTGGTAACGATCCCCTCATACATATGTGACACTATGCATTTTTTACAGATTCTGAATGATGCATCAGATTGGGCTTCAAATCAATCTATTTTACTGGTAACTTTGAATGTACAGGCGTTGTACACCAGTATTCCGCAAGTTGAAGCTTTACATGCAATTAAATCAGGGCTATTACAGTGAGGGGATATAGGGGATATACAGTTGGATTTTTTGATGGAATGTGCAGAGTTGGCACTTTGTAGAAACTATTTTAGTTTTGATGGATGCATTTTCCAACAGACTGCAGGGATTGCAATGGGGGCGTCATTTGCTCCTTCAGTGGCGAATTTGTTCATGGGGTTATATGAACAGCAATGGTTGGATTCTTGACCATACTCTTTGTGTATGAAGGTATGGCGTCGATATATTGATGACGTGTTTATGCTATGGGAAGGTTCAGTGAACTTGTTGTTAGAGTTCCATGAATGGTTGAATACCTTAGATTCCCATATTAAATTCACTATTAATTATCACTTTGAAGACATAGTTTTCATTGATGTGAGGATATTTAGACAAAGTGATTCTTGGGGCACGTCAGTATATAAGAAAAACACTGATAGGAACACTTTTTTGCATTTTTCAAGTGCTCATTCAATTTATCAGGTATAGACAAAATTGTTCTTCGGTTGAAGATTATAAGATTCAGGCAATATCTCTTAAGAATGATTTCTTGAGAAGGGGATATCCCGAGGCAGTGCTAAATCGTGCATATAAAAGAGCATTACATAATGATCGAGCATGGCTACTATCTCCTAAGAAGCGAACGCGAGGAGTTGATGACCATATTAACTTTATCTCGAGGTATTCCCCATTTAGTAAACAGATTCAGTTAGTTCTTCAGAAACATGTGAATGTTTTACAAACAATACCAGGATTGGAATCAAAATGTTTGCGGTGTGTATGGCAGTGTAATTCTAATTTAAAAGAGCTACTAAGTCCCTTGTCTTTGCGACCAGTAGGATCAGATATGGTAGGGAAATCAGGACATATGAGATGTGGGCATTGTGCTTTCTGCTCTGTGATGTGGGAAACTGATCAATTTGTTTATAATGGAAGACAGTACTTCCTGAGGTCCCAAACCTCTTGTGCTTCTGATTTTGCAGTTTACATTATTTTTTGCCCATGTAAACTCCTATATATAGGGAAGACTATTCGTCCCTTTCGTATTAGAGTAGGCGAGCATAAAAGTAAGTTACACTGTAAACGCCGTGAAGCGCCGATTGTAGAACATTGTTTACTGCATAAACATACGTTTGCGGAGTTACAATGTTTTTGTATTGAGCGAGTGCTCTTTGGATCGGGACAGAAATCGCGTGATCAGTATCTTTTATATAAAGAACAACGATGGATTTTTCATTTAAGAACAACCTCACCTGATGGATTGAACTCAGGGATAGACTGGGGAGCTTCTGTATGATGCTCTTTAAAGATTTGAACAGGGCTGTATAAATATATTTCTTGTATGATGAATATGGATTAGATCCCCCTCCAGGAAGGGGATTGATTAAATTTTTTAATTAGTTAATTGTGTAATCAATTAGGTACCAGTTCTATCCTTAATGTGGGTTTTAGTTTGTCAGGTGTGGTGACTCTGCTAGGATTGGGTGATGTGTATGATGGGTAGGGCTTGAGAGACTTTAATACTTACACCTGGCATTGGTCGATAACAGTGGAGATGGCCAGCTATCATTGATCTTATATCAAACCTCACACTAGACATCCTACTGATCACAGAAACATGGCTTTCTAATACCGACAATGTCCTAATGAACCATCTTACCCCACCTAACTACACCATTTATACCTGTAACAGAGAAAACAGAAAGGGAGGAGGAGTTTGCATAATAGCAAGAACAGATTTGAAATATCACGTGATATCTACCAATGCCACAAACCACACAAATACGCTATCCATCTCCAATAATAGCAATACCATAAACCTCATCTACAGAGCCCCAAATGCTCCAGCTGATGATCTCTCAACCATAATTGATATTGCCATCAACCCATCGGATATCAACAAACCTAACTGGATCCTTGGAGATTTTAACCTTGCCTCCACACCACCTTCAGTGTCCAACTCCTTCCTTGACGCCATGATTAACTTACACTACGATCAAATTGTAAAAACATCTACTCATAAACAAGGAAATCTCCTTGACCTCATATTTGCACCATCAGCACACCCGAATCTGATAAACCAACCTGAACCCCTATCAACCCCAGTCCCCTGGTCTGATCACAAACTTATCTCATTCATCATTCCATCTACCGAATTTCCAAACAAGTCACCTGATGCTTACCCACCACCAAAACCAGCATGATTCCAACCTCTCAACATGGACACAATCACCTCCCTTACCATGCCAAAACTCTCCACTATACCTAACAACATCGATGACACTGTATCAAACTGGAACAATGCTCTTCGACTATCAGCGCAACCTACCACTACACATGATAAAACCTCTACCAACTCTTCTATCACCAAGAAAAAGAACGCACCATGGTTCTCCTCAGAATTACGAACCTCCCTACAACAACTGAGGAGACTAGAGAAGAAATGGAGACACTCCCTAAACCCTCATGACCAGTCCATTTACCTAGCCAACTTGAAGTCCCATCGCCAGCTAACCTGGGAAAAGAGAAGAGAACACCATACAAAGCTACTTAGCCGTTCCCTCAACAAACCAAGAGATCTCTTCCAAATAGTAAAATCCCTAACTACTGAACCTCCCTCACCACAACAGGAATATATACACCCACAACTATATGCTGATTACATCCAATCCAAGGCAATCAAGATCACTGAAGCAACCACAAATGTAACCAAGCAACCTTCCAACGTCCAATTCATACTCAATAATTTCTCATCTCCAACTCCAAAGTCTATTGAAGAAATTATTACATCCATCAACGCCACTACAGCTCCAAATGATCCATGTCCAGCCTTCTGGATCAAATCACTGAAAACAGAACTTAGCCCATACATATCAGCCTTAGCTGACCAGTCCCTTAGATCCGGGATATTTCCAACAGCTCTCAAGCACACCTCCATCCGTCCCCTACTGAAGAACAACAAACTGGATCCGAAAAAGGAAGACTCCTATCGCCCAATTTCAAGCATTCCTTTACTAGCCAAGATCCTAGAAAAAGTCGTTCTCAGACAAATTCAACAACACATTGATTCCGAGGCCCCACTAGATCCAAACCAACATGGCTTCAGGGAAGCCCACGGAGTTGAAACCCTCCTAACTTCCCTATTGAACACACTCATTAATACTACAGACAATATCAGAAATGGAGTCGCTATGATCTTCCTAGACATAGCAGCAGCTTTTGATTCTGTTGACCACAACCAACTACTCACCAGGCTCCACGAAAAAGGAATTCAAGGAACGGCACTGAATTGGTGCAGATCTTACCTAGAAGATCGCTGGCAACAAGTACGGACTGGTGATACCACATCTCAACCTTTTCATCAGAAGCAAGGAGTTCCGCAAGGTTCCTCCCTTTCAGCCCTTCTATTCAACATCTATATGCAACCTCTCTGCAACATCTCCCGCTCTTTCGGAATATCATGTCTTATCTACGCAGATGACGTGCTCTTATTCACTCCAATTAATATATTAAAACCTGACTACACTACACTAATCACCTGCTTCAACTCGATATCAGATTGGCTACTCTCACAAAACCTCAGAATCAATTTTAAAAAAAACCGAAGTCCTGATTGTCACTAGAAACAAAGACTTCTCTCCCCCACCAACTCTAAGAACACGAGATGCTGATCTACCACTCAAAACCTCAATACGTTATCTGGGTGTTATACTTGACCAGCGACTTGAATTCAAAGATCACATAAAAAATACTGTAAAAACCATTTACTACAAAATCAGGACTCTTCGACACCTCAGACCTATGCTTGAACCATCTGACTTCCGTACAACCTTCCAGGCATTAGTCACTCCTCATTTTGACTATGCAAATATCGTTCTTCATGGCCTACCCAAGAGCACTCTAAACCCGCTTCAATTGGCCATGAATACAGCGGCCAGAGTTCTTCATGGATCCCCAAAAAGCCAACATATTACTCCCATCCTATTTGACCTCCACTGGCTCCCACTAGCTTGCAGGATTTTATACAAAGCTCTCATCCTGACCTTCAAAGCATTCCACCATATCTCATCACCCTCCTTATCTGATCTCCTCCATCACACACAGAACACCAGATCTAGACGTTCTGTAACAGAGAACATGCTAACAGTCCCAAATGACAGCAAAAAACTCACTCAAACAACCACTTTAAGAGCATTCTCTTCCTTTGCCCCTAGATGCTGGAACACGCTTCCACCTAGTATTAGATCACAAAAAGACCTGTCCCAGTTCAGAAAATCCATAAAAACACATCTCTTCCTACAACACTTCTCACAATATACTGACCCCCCTCCCACACAGACGATTGATCACGGCTAGTCAAATAAGCTCCCGAAACCTTACCACTTGATCTAGACCAAGCCTCACAAACCCTACCTTTAGAGCTCGAGCATTTAAGAACCTATTGTAAATAATTGAAAATATCTGTTAATTGTTAATCCCTGTTATCCATGTTTTTATTCCCTGTTCTCTGTAAACTTAACATTTGTTTTATGTTTAAGTACAAAATTTGTTAAAATGTAAACCGCGCTGATATCAAAAGTGCGGTATATAAAAGCTGTTAAATAAATAAATAAATAAATAAGATCGAGCTGGAGAAGTTATGATGTATGTTGTTCAGTTTGTAGTCTCCCGGTGAGATTTGGTATAATTTTGATCGAGTAAGTAGAAAGTATCAGTTTGGATAAAAGGGCTTTTTCGTGATTTGCGGTATGTATATTAAGCAATATTTCTTGTTTTTCAGTTTGATCCCCTTGAAAGAGCTGATGCGAAACGCAAGAAAAGATGTCTGAGTGGGCGTCAGGGTTTTTTAAATCTGCTGTCTTAGGATGGAGGTCATGTGCCATTTGTGAATCATGGTTAATTAAGTAAAGCCAATTGTTTTATTGGATGAAGTATCAGAACTTCACAGCCAACTTTGAGGTGAGTCATTGTTTCCAGCTCTTTCCCCACAGAAACAATATATGTCTCTTTTGCCAGTTTTTTCAATGCTCACTGTAAACCATCTTATCCATAAGCTGCTGTCCTGGACTGCACTTCTCCTTAACCATTCATGTGTCTGTTCTTGATCAACAAAGGGATCCTGGAGTTACATACTATATTTCCCACTGTATTTGTGCATTTGTCACTTGTATTTCCTTGTTTGTTGATCTAATTCTTTGAAGAGTTTTTTCTCTTGTTTTGCAAATTCTGTTGCTTCCTTTCCTGTGTGTGCTTGTGAATTCATCAAATGATCGCTCAGAATGTACCCCAGTGTAAATAAAATGTAGATATGTTCTGCCTGAAATCAGGTACCAGTGTGATACAATGTATAGAATTAAGAATGTACATAGTTTCCCCCAGTTACTTCCAAGTTGATCTCCCTGTTTATTGTAAATACAACTCAAAGTTCCTTGTGTTGTATAGTTGATGTTAAATGTAAACCGCTCTGATCTAAAATAGAGCGGTATAGAAGAACTGTTAAATAAAAATAAAAATAAAAATAAATATTTCTTCTAGTCATCGGAACGCCTGTCCAAGTTTGATGATGGAGACAGATTCTGGATGTTTACTTTCATATTTCAGCACCTTTTGCCTATTTGGATCCAGTGATGCAGTTAGGTAGGCCTAGAGGCCTATGATAGCAGCTCTGTAAGTGTAATCAATCTCTATGAGATCCTGCCCTCCTTCAGCTCTAGGGATGTAAAGTCTTGACATACAATGATTCTTGTAAATTACCTCATGGACATGGGGTTGTCTTGTTCACATATCCAGTTTTTCAAGTTTTTATTTATTTATTAAACTAGTTTTTTATACCTCCTTATCCTTCAATCAAAGCAGTTTGCTCTGCAACTCCACTGTGCACAATAAACTTTGAACAGATGGGGGGGGGGGGAATGTGAATGGGCATGCAGGACAGGATAACAAGTTAACTTATGTACAGTGCAACTTATAAGGTATAACAACTTAGGTCTGTGGCGTTGGGTAGTCATCATTCATTCGTGGCCTGGAGTTGTCAGGGGGGTTCACAGCCTTTTCTTGAATGGGAGGCTAAATGGTTTGTGTACAGGAAGGTTTTCAGTTTCTTACGGAAGTCTTTGAAGTCTGTCATGGCTCGCATGCCGTCCAGTAGGGAGTTCTATAGCACTCGGTAATATAGTGAAAGTGCTCTTCTGGATATACATTGGTTGGATTTTTGGTATTCATTTGGGCGTGATAATCATATGCTTGCTGATGTTTCTCCTGTGTCGTGTGACTGAGTCTCTTAAGATTAAGTCCTGTAGGATGTCGGCCGAGGAGTGATGTATGATTTTAAAGATGTTTATTGTTGTCTTGAACCTGATGCGAGAGCGTATTGGGAGCCAATGTAATTGGTTGTGTATGAGGGTGATGTGTTCTTGTTGGATGTTCCGGTGATGATTCGTGCTGCTGAGTTGTGTGCTATTTGGAGCAGAAAGATGGCTTGTTTTGAGAGCCCCTGGTAAAGTGACTTGTAGAATCAAGTATAGGGGTGATTACAGCCTGACATACTGATCGAAAGTACTCTTGGCTTAGGAGAAGTTTTAATTTCCTGTTAACTTTCATTTTGTAGTAGGCATTTGTGGGGATTTTATTTATCTCCAGGAACAAGTAGGAATGTAGTATCGTCGGTACTGACGGAGCCTTCGCGGGAATGCTCCCCAGTGTCCAATAGGAAAGCTTATGGGAGCATCCCACTGCGCCTACGTCGCTGCCTTCCCGCCTTTCCAACTCTCCCTCTTCAGTTTTTCATTTTCCGCAGAGCAGACAGGCAGCAAAACCTGTCACCGCAGAAAAGTTTCTTTTTGTGGTCACGTCTGCTTTCACCATTGACACCTATATCGGTACCACTGGTCTTTTCTTCATTTTCTTAAGTCTTTTCCTAAAAAAAAAAAAAAAAAAGCATTCTTCTTTTTGGAGGGTCTGTCCCCTATAGGTGCCAGGTGCCATTTTGGGCACTAGGCCCTCTTCAACACATTATAACAAGAGATATAATGACAATATGATCAGCACACCAGCAGGTTATCACAAAACTAAACAAACATCAAGAAGAGCACCTTCACTACTGGCATCTACACTTTGGAACTCTCTCCCAACTAGCCTGATTTATTTTATTTTATTTATTTAACTGTATTTATATCCCGCTTTTCACCGGGTCAAAGCGGGCATTAAATGACATCATAGACTTCCGCAAGGCCCTTAAAACTCTGCTCTTTACAGAAACCTATGAGCAGACAGACAACGGTCTCAACCTGAACGGTAACGCAACTAACTCCACGAACTCGATAACCACTCACACCAACTAAACATATGAGTTCATTTACAATGTTAAATGTAACCCAATTGTGCTGTCTAAATGTTGTTAAGTATCCTTATGCGATGTTGTTAAGTATCCTTATGTTAAGTGTAACCCACCAATTGTGATGTATTATGTTAAGTATAACCCCAATGTGATGTGACCACTTTGACTGACGGATAAAGTGGTATACAAATCTGTCTAAATAAATAAAATAAATAAATAAATAAAATGGAGAAACCAGCTAGTGGTTTCAAAAAATGTTAAAAGTGTAGCGGTACCATTTCTGCTAACGACACCCATGACTGGTGTCTTAAATGTTTAGGTCCTGACCATTTACCATCGGAGTGTCTCCTCTGTAGAAAGACGGCCAAGGGAGGCCTGCAGAACAGAGCCGCAAAACTCAGCACCCTCTTTGCCGCAGATGCGATGTCCGTTGCATTGACATCTTCCAGAGCTTCATCTTCCTCCCATGAATCTCAGGTAACTAAACCCAGGTCTTCCAAGGCCGGCCGGTCCTCAAAGGGTAGATCTCCTTCAAAGCATTGAGATGCTACTAACGTCCTCGAGGAAAACATACCGTCAAAACAGCCCCGGAGGGAGGCTCTGGCCTCCAAAGCATTAACGGGGCTCCAGGATGTTCCCAAAGCTTCCATCTCTGGAGAACTCCTGGTGCCATGTTCTGGTGTTGTGGCCTGTTCTACTGGTACCGATATCCAGGCATCAGCAGGGGCTATGGATCAGTGCATCCTAGGCTTTGAATGCAGTCTAGCGGCTCTCTTAGCAGCCTCGGTACCGCTAAGACAGCTTCAGATGGTTCCGCAGTCATCAGTACCGGTACCGGTACTGACCGCAGCTGCTTTAACCGATGTGCTTCCCCCATGCCGGCTCTTGAATCAATATTCGGTATCAAGGGCCCGGTATCGAAACAGTCCGATGTCGACTTCGATCGATACCGGTGTCAAGCGATGCAAGAGCACCCGGTGTGGAGATACTTTGAGTCCTCCGATTCCGATGACTCTGAGGACTCCGCCGGTACCGGGGTGATTCTACCAGAGGATCCCTCTCCTTCTCCTCAACGTAGGATGTCTCTTCCAGAGGACGTCTTTTCAGGATTTCATACATGATGTATCCCAAGGACTTTCAATCACGGTGACCCCTGAGAAGGAACCGAGAGCAGAAGAATTAGAAATTCTTCAGTACCCGGCAGCTCCTAAAGAAGCAGCTACTCTTCCCATTCATCGAATCCTGCATGACCTCATGTTAAGAATGTGGGAAGCTCCTTTGACAGTGTCTCCACACTCTCGAAGACTCGATACCATGTAGCGAGTTCTGCAATACCCTGGTTTTCAGAAAACACAATTACCACACCATTCAATGGTAGTGGAATCGGCAATACGTAGGATCAAGAGTGCTAAAACACATTCTTCCAAACCTCCAGGCCATGAAGCGAGGACACTCGATGCCTTTGGGCATCGATGCTTTCAATCCTTGATGCTATCAGCCAGGATCAGCTCTTACATTCTTTATATGGGAATGTTCCTTAAGGAGGTTACAAGGGATCTAGAGCTCATGGCTCCACTGCTCCCAGATGATAAAAGAACAGACTTCCTCACTCTGGTCAAACATAAGAACATAAGATATGCCATACTGGGTCAGACCAAGGTCCATCAAGCCCAGTATCCTCTTTCCAACAGTGGCCAATCTAGGTCATACGTACCTAGCAGTTTCCCCAAAAGACACAGGTTCCGCAATGCTTGTACTGGGTCAAGCATTGATATCCTGGGTCTCTTCTTAATAATGGTATATGGACCTTGCCTCCAGGAACTTGTCCAAACCTTTTTTAAACCCAGCTACACTAACAGCCTTTACTACATCCTCCGGTAACAAATTCCAGAGTTTGATTACACGTTGAGTGAAAAAATATTTTCTTTTATTAGTCTTAAATAGTTTACCCTGTAGCTTCATTGCATGTCCCCTAGTCTTTCTATATTCTGATAACATAATCGATCTACGTTTACCCGTTCCACTACATTCATTAATTTATAGACTTCTATCATATCTCCCCTCAGCCGTCTCTTTTCCAGGTTAAAGAACCCTAACCTTTTTAGTCTTTCTTCACAGGAGTATCCTTCCATCCCCTTTACCATTTTGGTGGCTCTTCTCTGAACCTTTTCTAATAACGCTATATCCTTTTTAAGATACGGCGACCAGAATTGCACACAATATTCAAGATGCGGTCTCACCATGGAACGATATAGAGGCATTATAATATCTTTTGTTTTATTTTCCATTCCTTTCCTTATGATACCTAGCATTCTATTTGCTCTCTTGGCTGCCGCTGCACACTGGGCTGAGGGTTTTAACGTTATCCACAATGACGCCTAAATCTTTTTCCTGGGTGGTGGTTCCTAATGTGGAACCTTGCATTGTGTAACCATAGTTTGGGTTGTACCAGAATGTGTCTAAGTTCATGCCCAGAATGTGTCGAAGTTCATGAATTGTGCAATCTTTGATTGCTTTGAGTGCATCAGCAGAACCTCTGCTATTTCCATCGGTGCACGTCACATTGCCTGGCTTCGGGCATCAGATTTAGAACAATAGGTGCAAGATAAGCTGGGAAACATTCCTTGCACAGGAGAAAATTTCTTTGGCAGGGATTGGCAAGAGAAAGCTAATCAGCTTGAGTCTGAAAATACAACCTTGAACAGATTATCAAGGGTTACAGCCAACTCAGCAAAGAAAAAGACAATTAAGAAACCCTTTTTCAACAAGAAAAAGAAATTCTATCCATCTTACACCCAGGCTGTCCACTGTCCAGTTCATGCTCCCCAGAAGGGGCAACAACAGCCCAGACAGCAAAGGAAGGCACAAGTCCCCAGAGCTCAACCAGCTTAGCCTCCTCAGGGGCTTTGACTCCTTCCTAGAGAACTTGGTCATCCTGCCCCTGAAAGGTCCAGAACCTCTCACCATCCACGGCAGACTTTTTAATTTTGCCAGAAGATGGCAACAAATAACATCAGAAAACTGGACTCTTTCCATTTTACGAGAGGGGTACAAACTCCATTTTCACAGTATGCCCCCTCCCACCATCACAAGACAGTTCAATTCTCAGGGCCCTTCCACTACTCCCTTGTGTCAGGAGGTCACCTCACTACTTGCTCAAGGGGCAATAGAAGAGGTACCCATATCCCAAAAGGGCATGGGTTTCTACTCCCCCTACTTCCTCATCCCAAAGAAAACAGGGGGGATACAGACCCATACTGGACCTCAAAGAGTTGAACAAGTATCTGTTCCAAGAAAAATTCAAGATGATCTCCCTCGGAACACTTCTCCCTTACATTCAGAGTCAGGATTGGCTATGTTCTCTAGATCTAAAGGACGCATACATGCATATTCTCATCCATACAGATCACAGGAGGTTTCTTCGATTCCTTTTTCAAAGAAGACATTACCAGTACAGGATTCTTCCATTTGGACTGGCTTCTGCCCCAAGAGTCTTCACAAAATGCATGGCAGTGGTAGCAGCATTTCTGAGGACTCTGGGGATATTCGTCTTCCCCTACTTAGACGACTGGCTCATCCGGGCATCAACAGCTCCAGAAGCCAGATTCACTCTCTCCCGAACAGTGCAAATCCTGCAGTACTTGGCACTGGTCATAAACCTCCCAAAATTTTATCTCACTCCTTCTCAGTCTCTAGAGTTCATAGGGGCTTGACTAGACACAAGGCAGTCAAAGGCTTTCCTGCCACAGCCACGCTGTCTTCAAATACTCCAGCTGGCATCTCAAGCAGCTATGAAAACTCTGCTAAGTACTCGAGAAATACTTCAGCTGCTAGGGCATATGGCATCCACTGTCCATGTGGGTCCCTATCCTCGGCTTCACATGCAGGCAGCCCAGTGGACCCTATCCTCTCAGTTGACACAGGCCTCGGGTTGCCTGAGGGACAAAATTAGAAACTAGACACATCTCATTTCGTCCCTACAGTGGTGGCAATCGCTGGAAAACCTTCTTGTAGGCTTTCCTTTCCAGCAGCCACTACACTAAGCCACCTTGACGACAGATGTGTCCAAGTTAGGTTGGGGGGCTCACTTAGACAATCTCTCCACTCAGGGTCTTTGGACCGAACTAGAGGCTTGTCTTCACATAAAGCTCCTGGAATTCAGAGCCATCTTCTATACTCTTCAAGTATTCCAAGCCCACCTCAGCTACAAGACAGTTCTGGTCCAGACAGACAATCAGGTAGCCATGTTCTATGTGAACAAGCACGGTGGGACAGGGTCTCAAGCATTGTGCAACGAAGCTCTAAGCCTCTGGGCATTTGCCAGGGATCTTCAAATCCACCTACTAGCGGTGTATCTTCCAGGCACACAAAATATTTTCAATCGTCAAAAGAATACCGCTAATCCCCAACTGCAATCACCATCAAATTTTGTCGGGTATAAACCGCAAGGCGAAGAGGAAACCCCTCTACACCTCACGCAGTACATGCCCCTTTTTTAATTTTATTTTCTATTAAACATTGTCCATGATTTCACTCAAAACTTCAAAACTTGAAACAAATCCACACTTATCTGCTCAGGCACGACGCGCACGTTTCGAAGTGACAAGCTTCTGCTTCAAGTGTCCCCAATGAGAAGGTAGTGTGTCCAGCCTTTCAAACTTCCCAAAAAACGCCGAAACTATGGTGGGTGACGTCAGGGATTACAAGTCACAGATAGGCCAATTATAGGAACGCCCATACTAGGCAAGCCAATCACATGGAACAGGGAAACCCCACATCACAGGGGAACCCCTACACGGATTGGATAGCGTTTAAAGATTCAACCACTCAATGTTTAATAGAAAATAAAATAAAAAAGGGGCATGTACTGCGTGAGGTGTAGAGGGGTTTCCTCTTCGCCTTGCGGTTTATACCCGACAAAATTTGATGGTGATTGCAGTTGGGGATTAGCGGTATTCTTTTGACTATTGATATTTTTTGGAATACTGGCGCTATTGGGAATTTTTGTTTTTGAATTGACACAAAATATTTTGGCAGACAAACTCAGTCAAGTACTACAGCCACAAGAGTGGTCTCTTCATCCAGAGCAAATTGCTCAAATTTTTCACATCTGGGGAACTCCAGATATAGACCTCTTTGCAAGTCCTCAGAATGCCAAACTTCCCTGG
Source organism: Ichthyophis bannanicus (assembly GCA_033557465.1). Classification (NCBI taxonomy): domain Eukaryota; kingdom Metazoa; phylum Chordata; class Amphibia; order Gymnophiona; family Ichthyophiidae; genus Ichthyophis; species Ichthyophis bannanicus. Next base: position 921,050,417 of record CM066031.1, on the reverse strand, counting down.
TTCTGCTCCAGAATCCCGGCTCAAGACTGTCAAGCAAGAGATGCTTTCCACCTCCACTGGGGTCAGGACTTCCTCTATGCCTTCCCACCCATTAGTTTCATTCCCAAAACTCTATTCAAGCTTCAGAGAGACAGAGGCCATATGATCGTCATAGCCCCATGCTGGCCATGACAAACGTGGTATCCTCTACTTCTACGTCTCTCTCAAGCCAGACCTCTGGAGTTGGAATGTGCTCCATATCTTATTTCCCAGGAGAACGGGACACTATTGCACCCAAATCCTAAGTCTCTACTCCTCAGGGCGTGGCTGCTGAGAGCCTAGAATTCCAGGATATCCTTTTGGCTTCAAGAAAACTTTCCACAAGGCAGGCTGACGCCTTTAAGTGGAAAAGATTCTCTATCTGGTGTTCTAAAAAGGAACTTAATCCCTTTTCAGTGCCAGTGGAGGCATTACTGGAGTATCTCCTCCATTTATCATCCTCTGGTCTTAAGACCATAAGAACATAAGAACATAAGATATGCCATACTGGGTCAGACCAAGGTCCATCAAGCCCAGTATTCTGTTTCCAACAGTGGCCAATCTAGGTCAAATGTACCTAGCAGTTTCCCCAAGGGACACAGGTTCCACAATGCTTGTATTGGTTCAAGCATTGATATCCTGGGTCCCTTCTTAATAATGGCTTATGGACCTTTCCTTCCAGGAACTTGTCCAAACCTTTTTTAAACCCAGCTACACTAACAGCCTTTACTACATCCTCCGGTAACAAATTCCAGAGTTTGATTACACGTTGAGTGAAAAAATATTTTCTCTTATTAGTCTTAAATAGTTTACCCTGTAGCTTCATTGCATGTCCCCTAGTCTTTCTATATTCTGATAAGGTAAACAATCGATCTACGTTTACCCGTTCCACTCCGCTCATTAATTTATAGACTTCTATCATATCTCCCCTCAGCCGTCTCTTTTCCAGGTTAAAGAGCCCTAACCTTTTTAGCCTTTCTTCATAGGAGTATCCTTCCATCCCCTTTACCATTTTGGTGGCTCTTCTCTGAACCTTTTCTAATAACTCTATATCCTTTTTAAGATACGGCGACCAGAATTGCACACAATATTCAAGGTGCGGTCTCACCATGGAACGATATAGAGGCATTATAATATCCTTTGTTTTATTTTCCATTCCTTTCCTTATCATACCTAGCATTCTATTTGCTCTCTTGGCCGCTGCTGCACACTGGGCCGAGGGTTTTAACATGGTATCCACAATGACGCCTAAATCTTTTTCCTGGGTGGTGGTTCCTAATGTGGAACCTTGCATCGTGTAAGCATAGTTTGGGTTGTTCTTCCCTAGGTGCATAACCTTGCACTTGTCCACATTAAATTTCATCTGCCATTTTGATGCCCAGTCTTCCAATTTATCAAGATCCTCTTGCAATTTTCCACAATCCTCTTGGGTTTTAACAACTTTAAATAGTTTTGTGTCATCTGCATATTTGATAACCTCACTCGTTATTCTACTTTCCAGGTCATTTATGAATATGACCAATTCAGTAAGGGTCCACCTTAGTGCCAATGCAGCTTTTCACAAGCCCTTAGATGGACAACCTGTCTCCTCTCAACCGCTTGTAGCAAGGTTTATGAGAGGTCTACTCTTGACTAAACCTCCCATTAAGCCACCACCCATGGCATGGGATTTGAATCTTGCCCTTGGGCAGCCTATGAAACCACCCTTCGAATCCTTAGCCACTACATCTCTAAAGTTTCTTTCTTGGAAAGTGATCTTCCTGATTGCCCTCACTTCTGCAAGACGCATCAGTGAGCTACAGGCTTTAGTGGCTGATCCTCCTTATACAAGGTTCCACCATGACAAAGTAGTTCTTAGGACTCACCCTTACTTTATGCAAAAGGTGGTTTCGCCTTTTCATTTAAATCAATCTGTTTACCTTCCTGTATTCTTCCCTAGGCCTCATGCCTCCAATGCAGAAAGGAATCTTCACACTCTAGATTGTAAAAGAGCCTTGGCTTTTTACCTTCAGAGAACTAAACAAGATAGAAAGTCTTCCCAACGTTTTCTTGCTTTTGACTCGTCATCTTGGACTACCAGTTTCCAAGCGTACTTTGTCTAAATGGATTGCAAATTGCATATCCTTTGCATATGAGAGTAAGGGACTTTCTCTTGAAGGTCATGTCACAGCTCACAGTGGCAGCCTTGATGGCTAACCTTCGCTCAGTGTCCATTGACGACATTTGTAGAGCAGCCACTTGGGCTTCAATACACACCTTTGCAGCCCACTTCTGCTTAGACAAGGACTCTCGTCGGGATGCCTCATTTGGCCAGGCTGTTCTCCAGCATCTCTTTCACACCTAGAGCAACTCCTACCCGCCGTCCCGGGTTTCGATGCCAGAGATCCATGGGAGGAAGCATGACCCATCTCAACTTGGGTTTCGCTGCTTTCAGGGGTCATCTCCCTGGAATCTCTCAGCTGGGGAGTCCCCATATATGAAGACTACATTCCTGCTTGTTCCTGGAGATAGCGTAGTTACTCACCTGTAACAGGTGATCTCCGGGAACAGCAGGAATTAAGTCTTCACAGCCACCCACCTCCCCTTGGAGTTGTCTCTCTCTCTCTCTCTCTACTTCTCTCCTTTGTCTCAGCTATAAACTCAACTGAAGAGGGACAGTTGGAAAGGCGGGAAGGCAGTGACGCAGGCGCAGTGAGATGCTCACAAACATTTTCCTATTGGACGCTGGGGAGCGTACTCGCGCAGGCTCCATCGGTACCGACGAAACCCATATGTGAAGACTTAATTCCTGCTGTTCCCGGAGATCACCTTTGTAGAATATTGATTGATTGTGGTGGGATGAATGAAGCATTTCCTGTGATGAAGAGTGCTTCTGTCTTCATGTAGTTTACAGATAGATTGTTGTTGCTCAGCCAGGCGATCATGTCCTCCAAGCATTTGGTTATGGCTGAGGTGTTTGGATTGTGTATCTTGATTGGAGCATATACCATGTTTTCGCCGGCATATAACCGGTACTGAATTTTGTGTTTTTTGATGATCTCGAAGATGGGCTGTATGTAGATGTTAAATAGAAGTGATGAGATTGATGATCCGTGTTTGACCTGTTGTTGCCAGTTGTTGTTGTTGTTAAGTGCCGTCGAGTCGGAGTCGACTCATGGCAACCCTCTGGATAGCTATTCTAAATTGTGTTCGGTCTTCAGTCAGGCGGCTCATTGTTGACAGACTGGTACCCATAGCTGCTGTTATTGTATCAATCCATCTCATTGCTGGCCTTCCTCTTTTGCGTTGACCTTCTATCTTGCCAAGCATGATGTCTTTCTCTAGTGATCTCTCTCTTCGCATGATGTGTCCAAAGTATGAAAGTCAAAGTCTTCTCATCTGAGCTTCTAAAGAAAGCTTAAGTTTGATCTCCTCTAGTACCGACTAGTTTGTTCTTCGGACAGTCCATGGTATACACAGTATTCACTGCCAGCACCATAATTCAAAGGCATCAATTTTCTTCCTGTCTGTCTTTTTCACTGTCCAGCTTTCACATCCATATGATGTTATTGAAAATACCATGGCTTGAACAAGTCGAATCTTTGTATGGAGAGAGACATCTCTGCTCTTGAGAATCTTTTCTAGGTCTTTCATAGCCATTCTGCCAAGAGCAATACGTCGTTTGATTTCTTGACTGCTTGTTGCTTCTTTATTGATAGTTGATCCAAGTAGGTTAAAGTTGTTCACAATTTCAATTTTTCTCCTTCAACGATGAACCTGTTGATTATGCCAGTTGTCATGATCTTTGTCTTCTTTACATTAAGGTGCAGGCCCATTTTGAGACTATGTTCTTTGATTGTGAGAAGCAAATGTTTCAGATCATCTTCACTTTCAGCCAGTAATGTGGTATCATCAGCATAGCGAAGGTTGTTGATGAGTCTTCCACCAATCTTCACACCTCTGTTGTCTTCATACAATCCTGCTTCTCTGATGATTTGTTCTGCATATAAATTAAACAGGTAGGGGGAAAGTATGCAGCCTTGTCTTACACCTTTGCTTATTTTAAACCATTCTGTTTCTCCTTGTTCTGTTCGTACTGTTGCTTCTTGATCAATGTACAGATTGTGCAAGAGAACGATCAGGTGTTCTGGTATACCCATGCTTCTTAATGTGGCCCAGAGTTTCTCATGGTTTACACAGTCAAAAGCCTTGCTATAGTCGATAAAGCACAAATAGATATCCTTTTGGTATTCTTTAGTCTTTCCAAGGATCCATCTCACATCCGCAATGATGTCTCTCGTTCCTCGCCCTTCCCTGAACCCTGCTTGCACTTCAGGTAGTTCTTGTTCCAGGTATGGTTGTAGTCTCTTTTGAATAATCTTCAGTAGAATCTTGCTGGCATGTGGGATCAAAGCGATTGTTCGATAATTTCCACAGTCAGTTGGATCACCTTTCTTTAGTATTGGTATAAACACAGATCTTTTCCAGTCAGTTGGCCATGATGTTGTCTTCCATATTTCCAGGTGCCAGTTAATGAGGTAGAATTGAAACCATCTTAAAATGGTGTTGTATAGGCCAATTTCTTGGAGACATTGCAGCATGATGGTATAGGATATAATATCAAAGGCAGATGATATATCCAGAAATATAAGGTTGAATCCTGTTTTGATGTTATCTATGCCTTTGATGATCCTGTCAAAGAGTGATGATAAAAGTGTTTCTACACCATGGTTGGGTTTGAACCCATGCTGATGTGGGTCCAGTGTTGCGTGTTGGTCTGTGTGGTCTTGTAGTTGCTTTTCAACTTCTTTTTCTATAATTTTAGCAATGAACCCCACTACCTTACCTTTAAACGCTCCCTTAAAACCTACTTGTTCTCCCTTGCCTTTGACTTGCCTCCCCCTTAGCCTCACCCTCTCTCCCTCCTTTCACCCTCTCTACCCTGTCTCTGTCTCTTTCTCTGTTAATATTGTAATTTCTTTTCAGTTTCCGGCCTTGTGCCTTATTGTTGTTTGATTTTATTGTAAACCGCCCTGCTTCCCAATGAAGGGCGATTAAGCAAATAAATAAACATAAACATAAACATAAATGGCAGGCTGGAAATTGGGTGATATGCTGCTGGATCATCTTTGTTAAGAGATGTACTCTTGAGTATTGGTGGAGGAGACGAGATAAGTGTGGATGATCAGCAAACGTTTATTCTTAAAGGACCCCACAAACGTTTGCTGATCATCCACACTTATCTCGTCTCTTGCTCCTTTGTGTATCCTGGATGGTGTTGCGAGAGCACTGCTCCTAGCTGTGTTTTTCCTTTCTCTTGAGTATTGGTGGTATGGTTGCTCGTTTTAGTGATGCTGGCATATATCATTGGGCGAGAGACAAAGCTACTATATTGTGTATGAAGAGTTTGAGTTGTTCCTTGTTGACTTTAACCATGTGACAGGACATGGGTCTGCCGGTGATGTGGTAGTATTAAGGGAGGACATTATATCCTCTGTTTGCTGGATAAATGGTAAACTGAATTTCCCCCACGTTCCTGTGCAGGTTGAATCTTGTGTTTGGTTTGTTGTAGAAGGCGTGATGGTCAGATTGAGTTTAGTATGTTTGTCCCTTAGGTAATTTGCTATGCTCTGAAGATGTATTTCAGGATCATTACTTTTTGATGGTTTGTTTGCTGATTGCATTATGAGGTTTGTGTGATACTGTTGCTTACATCTATTGATGATCTTCGAGAGGCCAGTCCACAACCCCAAAGATGTATGAGAGTACAGGAATTGCCAGCTGATTGATGACTTGAATCTTATTCCGTGATGTTAAAACACTTTTTAATAATAATTTTAATTTCCTGTATACTTTCTCTCAGTAATTTCTGCTTGAGCGTCATTCCTTCCTCTACTCCAAGATAGTCTAGTTACTCACCTGTAACAGGTGATCTTCAGGAACAGCAGGAAATAGTCTTCACATATGGGTGATGTTCCTGATGGAGCCCATGCGGGAATGCTCCCCAGCATCTAATAGGAAAGCCTTTGGGAACATTCCACTGTGTGCCTGCCTTCCCATCTCCTCTCCTCAATTGAGTTTGTAGCTGAGAAGAAGAAAACAAAAGAACTCTATAACTCCTAGGGGAAAAGGGTGGGTTCTGAAGACTAATTCCTGCTGTTTCCGGAGATCACCTGTAACAAGTGAGTAACTACGCTATCTCCAGGAACAAGCAAGAATGCAGTCTTCACATATGGGACTCACTAACTCCCAGAAAGCAGACTGATATAGAGAGGAGAGTAGTGAGATCCCTGAGGCAAAAGCTGTAGCCGATGAGTTTGGAAGAGTTGTGACTTATTGGTCTCAATTCCAGATTGTGATACTCCCCTAATGATAGTCTGGTATCTTGTAGAAGTCACGGATGGAGGGTAGGAGTTGAATTTAAGTCCCAAAGAGTTGCTGGAGTATGACCTGGCCAAAGACAGTGTCCCAATGGGAGTCTCTGTCCAGACAATTGTGTGCAGCAAAAGTATAAATGGAGGACCAGGTAGCTGCCTAGCAGATGTCCTTGAGAGGTTAGCTATGGATGTTGCCATAGTTCGCACATTATGAGCAGTGAAATGACCCTGAAATGAGAGTCCTGCTTATATATAAGCAAAAGAGATGCAATCTGCTATCCAGTTAGATAGAGTACGCTTCGTCATTAGTAGAGCCAGATGACTAGGATCAAAGGAGATGAATAATTGAGAGGATCTTCTATGATCTTAAGTTCTATCCAAGTAGTAGGCCAGCACTTGTTTGCAGTCTAAAGTGTGTAGTGCTGTTTCAGCCGGAGATGCATGTGGTCCAGGAAGAAAGTCAGGAGGATCACCGACTGGTTTATATGGAAGGAGGAAAACTACCTTTGGGAGGAAATGCAGATGAGTACGCAAAAACACCTTGTCATGGTGGAAATGATATAGGGTGGACCCGCCACCAGAGCTTGCAGCTCACCGATATGGTGAGCTGAAGTTAGGGCAATAAGGAAGATGACCTTCCAAGATAGAAACTTCAGTGAAGTGGTGGCTAGAGATTTGAAGGCTGGCTTTAGAAGTTGAGCCAGAACCACATTGAGATCCCAGGCTACTGGAGGTGGCTTAATGGGTGTTTTGGACAGCAGGAGACCCCACATGAAGCATGCTACTAAGGGATGTGAAGAGATAGGGTGTCCATCCACTGGTCTGTGAGAGGCCACAATGGCATTAAGGTGAACTCTCACCAAGTTAGTCTTAAGACCTGTCAAGGATAAGTGTAGGCGATATTGTAGAAGCGACTCCACAGGACAAGAAAAGGGGTCAAGGTCCTTTGGGGAGCACCAAAGAGCAAACCTATGCCATTTGAATGCATAAGATCTCCTGGTGGAATCTTTATGTAATGCTAGAAGGACCTCTTTGACCACCTATGGTAGGTTGAGGTTGGTGAGCACTAGCCTATCAGCAGCCATGCTGTTAGGCATATGGAGTAAAGAATGGGATGAAGGAGCATCCCATGGTCCTGAGAGAGGAAGTCAGGCATACATCCCAGGTTGAGTGGCTGAGTCTGCGCAAGGCAAAGAAGCAGAGGAAACCATGGTTGACAAGGCCAAAAAGGAGCTATGAGAATCATCGAGCCCCTGTCAGCCTGTAGCTTGAACAGCCACTTGGGTATCAAGGGGATGGGAGGGTATGCCTCGAGCAGTTCCTGTCTCCAATGGAGAAGGAAAGCATGCTGGGCCTGTCAGTGCAACAACAGAACCCTGGAGCAGAAGAGTGGAAGCTGCATTTTTTGTGGAGTGGCAAAAAGATCTATGAGTGGGGTTCCCCACATTTGGAAGATCCGAGCAGCCATCTCCTGATGCAAGGTCCATTCATGCGGATGAAAGATATGGTTAGCATATCTGCTAGGACACTGAATTCACCCAGGAGGCATACCACTCTGAGGTGGATGCGGTGAGAGATGGCAAAGGACCATAGGTGCATTTCCTCTTCACAGAGGGAATGGGACCCCATTCCCCCCTGTTTGTTTATATAGAACATGGCAACCGGGTTGTCCATTCTGACTAGAACAAATTTCCCTTATAGCTGGGGTTGAAAAACCTGAAGAGTATTTGTCAGTGCCCATAGTTCTAGCAGGTTGATCTACAGGGCAGATTCCTGTTGTGTTCACAATCCTTATATGGTTAGATTGTTCAAATGTGCCTCCCAACCCAGCTTGAAAGCACTCATCATCAGGGTGCATAGAGTTGGAGGCATCTGAAAAGGTGACCTGACATGTAGGTTTTGTGGGAGATACCACCACTGAAGGGATGTGATAAGCTGAGGGGTGATATGAATCTTGTCCCTGAGATGACCCTTCACTTGCATCCATTGGGAAGACAGAGTCCACTGCACTTGTTGCATGTGTAATCGAGCATAGGGAATGACATGGACCATGGAGGCCATGTTTCCCAATAGTCATAGCATGTTTCAAGCTGTTACCTGGTTTTGCTGTTATACCCTTTTTTCCAGCTCGATGAGGTGGGCACAGCAATCCTGTGGGAGGAAAGCTTGGATCTGTCAAGTGTCTAAGAGCGCTCCGATGAACTCCAGTCGTTGGGTTGGAGCGAGGTGGGACTTTGGGAAGTTTATGGTGAAACCCAGATGTTGGAGCACTGTGACAGTGTGATGAAGGGAGAGTTACCTCTTGAGGGGATTCTCCCCTGATCAGTCAGTCATCTAAGTAAGGAAATATGAATACCCCCAATGTGCATAGGTAGGCAGCAATGACTGCCATGCATTTTGTGAAACCCCTTGGGGCAGAGGCTAGACCAAAGGGGAGAACCCGGTATTAATAATGGTTTCCTTGAAACATGAAATGCAGATACTGTCTATGCAAGGGATATATCAATAAATGCGTGTACGCCTCTTTTAGATCTAAGAACAGAGCCAATCGTGTCTCTGGAGGTATGGTAGAAGAGCTTCTAGGGAAATCATTTTGAATTTTTCTTCGACCAAGAACTTGTTTAGATCTCTGAGATCCAAGATGGGCCTGAAGCCTCCTGTTTTCTTTGGAATAAGAAAGTATGGAGAGTAGAAGTCCGACTTTTCTTGAGGAGGAGGAACTCTTTCTATGGCACTGTGGGATAACTGGATGGCCACCTCTTCTTTTAAGAGTTTGCTGTGAAGGGATTATATGGGATAACCCACTGTGAAGCAAATGGGGAGTAAGGTTTTGAAGTGAAGCTGATAACCACTCTGGGCAATCTGAAGTGTCCACTGCTCTGATGTTATGAGGTGCCACCTGTGGACATAGTGACAAAGTCTGCCTGCAATGTGGAGGGGCTGGGGGCCCTCCAGGGGCAGACTGACAATGCTCTCTAGGAAGGAGTCAAAAAACAGGTGCAGACAGTGCCTGTGCAGCTTGTTGAGGCTTAGGACGTTGGGTTTCTTAAGTTGGTGAGGACCCTGCTGCCTCTGCTGAAGTTGCTAAGTTTGATAGGCAGCTTAAGGCGGTAAGACGGATAGTATCTATTCTTTTTAGAATAAAAAGATTTCTTGGGAAGAACTTCCCTCTTGGATGAGTCAGCTGTCTTCTTGGAAATGAATTTTAGGGCGAAATCTGTTTCAATCTTCCCTGCTTTTTCCCTCCAATCCTTGACCAAAACATTTTTCTCCAGTACAGGGGATATTGGCCAGTTTATCCTGGACCCATTGCACAAGGTCTGATGCCTGTAACCAGGCCATTCTGTGAGCCCCAATGCAGACTGCTGAAGCTCTGCTGGTGGTTTCAAAGGCATCAAAAGAGACCCTGGTAAGAAATTTAGAAATGTTCTGACCTTGCTTAATGAGGGCTTGGAATGCACACTGCTTTTTATTTATTTTATTTATTTATTTATTTACATTCTCTTATATACCGCGCTATTCTGCATCAGTGCGGTTTACATTGAACAAACTGAAATTACATTGAACAGGGTATTATAACTTGGAGATAACTATTTTACAGGGAACATGGGCTATGGAGGGTTAAGTGGCTTGCCCAAGACCACAAGGAGCACCTGTGGGACTAGAAACCCCAGTCCTTCCGGCCCAAGGTTGCTGTCCTCTAGTGGGATTTGAACCACCGACCTTCCGGCCTGAAGTACCTTGCCCCAACCACTAGGCTACTCCTCCACTCCACTGGAAGCAGGGGGGCAAAAGTCTCCAAATCCCTGGTGACACCCTTCAGAAACATGCTTATGTACAGCATGCAAGAGTTGATTCTGGAGGAAAACATGCACGCCTGGAAACATCGACACCCAAAGGCATAGATGAATGGTTCTTTGAGTTCTTTATTTGGTGCATTGTTGATTTCACCACCATTGAGTGGTGGGGAAGTTGAAGTTTTTGGAAACCTGGGCACTCTGGTACTTGGTACATGATATTGAGTCTCTTGCTAACAGGAGGGACCATAAACAGAGTCTCCTACATGGGGAGCACAAGGTCCTGTAGGATATGATGCCTCTTAGGGCATTAGAGAGTATTGGAGTATCTCAAATTCCTCTGTCCTTAGTTCCTTTTCCGAGGCTACAGTAATGGAGAGGCCTGCTGTCATGTCACAGATGAAGTCCTGAAAGAACATATCCTCTGGTTGGGAATGACACTGTTCCTGAGGCAGCGAAGGGTCTGACGGAATATCTGGAAGTTCTCAGAAATTGGGTGACCCTGCTTCATATTCTGAAGAACTTGAATCAGAGTCCGGCAAGAAATCAAAGTATCGGCAGTCCTGGGTTCGACCCCGACACTTCACAGAAGTCGATGGTCGATACTGATACCGATACTCAGATGTATCGGATTCTAGAGAAATAGGAGCCTGAGTCTGTTGGATACCGGGGGCATCAACTGGTTCCATCTGAGGAATTGGCCTTGGGTGCTCTGACAATGATAGTTGGAGGGCCAGTATCGAGGCCAATATGTTCAGCTGTAGGCTTGATACCAAAGCTTGTACTCCTGAAGCCTGTTATCGGTACCGAGGCTGACAGGAGTGCTGCTAAGCTCCTCTCGAGAGCCAGCATACACTGGTCCAGGGAGGCAGCAGATGTCTGGGTGGAATCACGTACAGGGCTCTGAGCCACCATCCCAGAACAAGGAACTGGTAGCTCTCTGGAGGTTGATGCCTCGGGAGCATCCAAGATCCCCATTTGTGCTTTGGAGAAGAGATCCTCATGCTTGGGCTGTTTGGCTGACTGGTCTACATCAGACGTTCCTCTAGGGGAGTCGTAATGCTTATGTTGGGACTTTTCCCTGGTATCGGACTCGTTCTTCGATGCTGAAGACTCAGAAACAGACAGAGATTTTGACCTACTTCTGTGTTTGGATTTTGAAGAAATCTGAGACACATGAGAAGAAATTGATGCCCTCGATGAAGTGGAAGCCAAGGCGAACAATGATTCAAACTGTCTAGCTCGGTTCTTGAGGCTTCTCTTTGTCATTTGTTAACACAAAGGACAAGCAGTGGTTCATGGTCAGGACCCAAACATTTTAAACATCAGTCATGTTTATCAGTGAATGAAATGGTACTGGCACACTTGGTACATTTTTTAAAACCACTGACTGGCTTTTGCAAGCCTGAAAAAATTGTCTTTGAGAGTGAAGACAAGGCTATGGAGGCTTAGAGGTTGGGCTAGTACTGAGAACTGTGGTGAAAATCAATAGAAAAGAAAAAGAAAAAATTGAAAATAAAAAAAGAAAGAAATATCGTGACCAGTGTCGGATTCGTCAGAACCGGCGTCAACAGAAAGGCAGAAGTACGATGTACTCAGAAGGGCACAAAAAAGAGAGTTTTTCAGCAGTGAAAGGATGGAGTGTCCAATGGGCTCTGCAGAAAACGAAGAACTGAGGAGAGGAGTTGGGAAGGCAGGAAGGCAGGCACAGTGGAGTGCTCCCAAAGGCTTTCCTATTGGATGTTGGTGAGCGTTCCTGCGCAGACTCCATCAGGGACGTCACCCACATGTGAAGATCGCATTCCTGCTTGTTCCTGGAGATGCTTATATACGTCTTCATGTTCAAGGTCCTTGATGTCACAGCCTTCAGCCAAGGAGATGTTTTCCATTTTGCTCAATTTTCCTCTAAAAAAAAGATGCCTTGGCACATTTTTCAAAGCCAAAGGTCCTCCTGATGTGATCAGAAAAGCTTTTCACCACAAGGAGTTGCTCTGGTAATTATTGGTTGCTAGAACTGTAGAGCTTCAGATCATCTACAAAAAATAAATGGGATGTTGTTTCTGGGTTGTTATCTTCTTTAGAATTCAGGCTAAATCCGTATCCCAAAGAGTTGATGAGAGTACTCTTTGGATTAAGTGCCACACAAATCAGAAAGGGTGACAAAGAATCCCCCTGAAATATTCTGTGCTCGATCTTAATGTTAGGAATGATGTACTGACCATCTTCATATTTCAAAGAGTGTGGTTTGCTACATTGTCATGGTGAACTTAATGTACTTTATCAAACCAGGATTTATTTTATACATTTCAAGGCAATTTATTATCCAAGAGTGTGGGACACTGTCAAAAGCTTTCTTATAATCAATCCATGCTATCCTCAGATTTCTACTTTTTTTTAGGCTGGCCATGATGCCCTTATTCAACATTAACTGGTCTTTAGTTCCATATGCTCCTCTTGTTGTCCTTTTGCACTATTGCCATGATGTTCTTGGACTCGATATGATCGTCTATTTTGTTTGCATCTATTGCAGTGAACGGCTTACAGATGGTAGGTAGACAAGTTATTGGTCTATAATTTTTGGGAATGTTACTTGGGTCCCTCTTTAAAAGGAGAAATGTTCTTCCTGTTCTTCCTCCAATAGGTCCAGACTCCTCATTGATAGGGGAAAATAAGACTTAAAGTGTGTGGGTACAGGAGGACTAGGAGGTCCACAGGGGAAAATGGGAATCCTGTACATATCTATATATGGAAAGGAATGTGCTGTGCTAAGATAAATTGATTGTTCTACAAGGAAATGACTAACATCTGTGAAGTTACTGATAAGCTGTGGTGGGCCTCAGGGGATGAGTTGATGACGTATGTATATGCTTTTGTTCATGTATAAAAGACAGACAGCCCCTCTAACCTGTGGAATAAACTTACATACTACTTATATGCGAGTGTGTGTGTTTGTTCCCCTGGAATTCCAGACAGAGAAGGTAAGGTGGTTTCTCGGCCCAGGGGATTAGCAGACGTCCCAAGGGTAAGTGGTATATAGTGCTGGGAAAGGAGTAACCCACACTTACAATATGGTGTCAGAAGTGAGGAGTTCCCCGTCTTCCTAAATTGACGTAGCTTTGGTAGCTCGTCTCGGGAATGCGCTTTGGTAGCGCTATGCATAATGGGGACGTCCCGCTGGGTCCATGGTAATACCCTTTTCCTTCTCTGTGGCTTGTGTGATTGTGTGAGCTTGGCAAGATGCCCCTACCTCAGCCTGAAGCGATAGCGCTAGTGACAGTTGTTGGCAGAAAGCAAGTGGCCAAGCGTGCGATTGTTGGATATTAATTAGAGGATGGGGGGTCCCAAGGTAAGGGGACCGCTCCAGAATCCACGGGAGTGCATGCGCAGCCAAATGTTGTGATAAGGTTTAAAACTGCAGCTAAGAAGGCATCCTATTCTCGCCGTACCCCGGTCCCTCCCGGCGCACCCCTGGTAGATGCGGAGACGCCGAAGGAATACGTAGATAGAGTTGCAGGGGGTTATTATACTAATTTATTTTATTTATTATTATTTATTTACATTCTCTTATATACCGCACTATTCGGCATCAGCGCGGTTCACATAGAACAAAAAGTCTCAGTACAATAACATGCATGAGTTTACAGATAATATGGGTGGATAATATGGTGGGGTGGATAGAAGGTTTACGTAGCTCAAATCCTTTTCCCAGGGAGGGTAGCTTCTCTGCCTGGCATTTAGATATGATTCAGGGATTGTGTCTGGGGGATAAGAAAGCTTTTCCCTTTTATTCCGGAGATCTGAAATGGCCAAAATCTTATATGAAGGAATGTGGTACTGTATGGATACAACTGGCTCCTTATTGTAATGGCCAGCACTTACCGGTGCTTAACTCACCCCGGGAACTGCCTCCGAAATCGCCCCAACCCCAGGTGTCCTCCTCCCAGGTGCCCACGGCCCCTCCGCCATATCAGCCCATTTACCCCTCCCTGGTTGGATTGGCCGCCATTATAAAGCCAGCCAGAGACTCTGATTCACTAGAGGATATTGTTCTGGCAGTGGCTGCTTCTATCGCGCACCCCCCGGTAGTAATGGCGGGGCGTGCCCCCACCCACCGGGAATTACCCGTAGATAAAATGTTTTGTCAGATATGTGCTACTTATGAGGCTGTGCGTGGCAAGGTGGAGGAGCCTGCCGGTTCACCTCCTCCACTGCCCGCTGCCTGGCTACCTTCTCCTGCCCTACCTTCTCACTCAAGCCCATGCTTGACTGAATCTGGGCCCGCCCCTGCTGGTTGGGATGCACCCAGGGAAAACATGTATCGCCAATTGTGTAAGACATCTCAGGAGGTCTCTACTTGGGGTTTGGGGACGCAAGCAAGGGCCAGAGGATCTGCTGCTTCCCTGGTCCCTTTTGCCCTGCTGGAGTCCCTCATTACCCCCCCTAATTCCCCCCTTCCGATGCCTTCAACCGAAGATCGGGTGGGGGAACAGGAACAGAGTAGGGCTAGGGCTCATAGGGATGGGCTTAGCCCTCATAACCCCTTTCATAAGCTGGATTCAAATGACATGAGAACTTCTAACAGTGATAGAGTGACAGGAGACCCTACCTCTAAGGGCCATATATACACACAGTACCCTTTTTTAACTATTGGTAACCAGCTTGTTGTTAAGCCCCTGGATCCCGCCATCCTTTCTTCTATTTTACAGAATGCCCCGAACCCTATGAAAACGCCAGCTGCCACTGTGCACTACTTGCAACGTATGACTGGTTGCAGTGTACGGCGCAGGACTACCGCCTCATTATTGAGGGTGTCCTGGGGTATGATGAAGAAACCCCATTTGATTTTTCTAGAGTTAAGTCACTAGCGAACCCTTATGAGATGCCGGATGATTCTAAATTACCCCTCCGATATCCTGAGGTGATAAAAAAGATGTGGGACGAAGTGTTAGGAGAGTTTGAGCGTTTATTTGGGGTGAAACAAAATCTTGCTGCGTCTATTGCATGCGTGCAGGAACCAGGGGAATGAGTTTCACAGTTTGTGCGAAGGTTTCGTAAGTGTTGGAAGGAGGAGGCAGGTTTATCACAGGAAGGCCTGATGGCTTTGATGTATATTCAGACGCTGTTTGGGGCTATGCGCCCCGAAGTGACTGTAGAATGTAAGCGAATGATAGATGCTTGGTTTAGCATGACTCCGGCAGAACTGGAGAAGGTAATACTAAAGAAGGAAGCGGCGGGATGCTTTGCAGATGTGGATGTTAAGAAAGGTACAATTTCTCATGCCTGGCAGCAGGATATTGGTTGCCAGCAATCCTACCCCGGGGGATATCAACCCCGGGGCCTCAGTGGTCGCAATCTCGGGGGTGGAGGGAACAGCGGGGCCGGTTTTGAGGCGGGCGGGGTGGTGGAAGAGGAATAGGGCAGGGAATATCTAGGAATCAGATTTGTTTTCATTGTAAGCAACCAGGACATTGGAAAAGTGAGTGCCCTTACGTGGCAGGTAGCGGTCCCGGGCCCACTCAAGGGGGGTGGGCTTTGCCCCCTCCCGCGATGCCATCGGCACCACTCCCTCCCCCATCTAGTAGCCCTGCAACCCCTGTTATCCCTATTACATGGCAACAGCCCCCGCAATGCCCATAGGGCTGCTCTGAGGCAACGGTTCCGATCTGGGTTCAGTTAATGGGAAGATGGAAGGAGCCCCCTTGTTGTACGTTGTGCATTAGTGGCCAGCAAGTCTCCTTTGTAATTGATATGGGAGCGACTTGCTCTACGTTGCATGCTTCTGTTTGTAGGGAACCCTTAATGCCAGGTCCTGCCTCAGTTGGGATAAATGGAACCTCTACCCCCACGTGGAGTACACCCCCGTTGTCTGTCTCCGCGCTTGGTAATAATACTGTTCTGTTTACACATTCATTTACAATTATTCCCTCCTGTCCAGTGAGTCTCCTGGGGCGGAACCTGTTGTGTCGCTTAGAAGCAGTAACTATTAGTAATTCGGATGGCTCTTTTGCCCTGCACTCTCCCTTTTTATTGAATATGATTTCTACAGAGGTGCATGGGTTGTCTAAGGTTCCTCCTAAACTCTGGGCCACCTCCCCAACTGACGCCGGATTGGTCCCCTGTACGCCATACGTGGCACGTTTGAAGGATCCTCAAGCTGTCGTTTGTATCCGACAGTACCCTTTGTCTGGCCCTAAGGAAACTGCTTTGCAGTCCATGATCCAGGATTTTGTCGCAGCAGGTATTGTAGTTCCTATTGTTTCTCCTTATAATACTCCCATGAATCCCGTCCCTAAGGGGGATGAGTTCCGTTTTACCCAGGATTTATGGGCCGTAAGTCAGCTTGTTGTCCCACTGGCACCGGTGATGCCCGATATCGCCGGGCTACTTACTCTTATTCCTACGGAAGCCAAATGCTTTACGGTTATTGATTTAGCTAATGCCTTTTTTAGTGTACCCCTGGACCCCATCACGCAGCCTCTTATGGCTTTCACACATGCAGGCAAACAATATACCTGGACTCGCCTGCCGCAGGGATACATTGATTCCCCGGTGGCGTATTCTCTTGTTCTTAAGGCATCAATTGAAATGTGGCATCCATCTTGTTCCTCCACCCTTCTCCAGTATATGGACGATTTTTTGTTATGTTCGAAAACAATCACAGAATGTGAAAACGACTCTGTATCTTTGTTCTGCCATTTAGCCTCCCATGGACATAAGGCTTCTCTAAAAAAGCTCCAGTGGTGCTGTGAGCGTGTTACCTACTTGGGGTTTGTGCTGTCCCCTGGAAACCAGGCGCTCTCTCCCACCCGAGTACAGGCAATTATAAAATTATCTCCTCCAACAACAGTGACACAAATGCTGGCTTTCCTTGGATTAATATCCTTCTGTCGCGCTTGGATCACGGACTGTGCTTATTGGGATTCCATATTGTGAAGTGCTACTTTGCAGTTACCAGGTTCTGCATCTATTGAATGGACCGAAGAAATGCTTTCTGCATTTGCCACTTTGAAAAAGCTGCTTATCTCAGCTCCTACACTTGGACTACCCGACTATGGGAAAATGTTTTACTTATATGTAAGGGATGGCAGCTATTTTGACTCAAGACCACGGGGGGGGGGGGGGGGGGGAATGCGCCCAGTCGCATATTTATCGAAAAAATTGCCCCTCCAGGTACAGGGTATGCTTGCATGTTTGCGAGCCCTGGCGGCTTCGGCTATTGCCATACAGATGACTATCCCGATTACTCTGTCTCATGAGACTATCCTGTTTTCTACCCATTCTGTTTTGAATGTGTTAAAGAACCTCACTATGCACCACACGACAGCCCAGCGCCTTAGTGGGTATGAGGTAATTTTAACAACTACTGAAGGGTTGTCGGTTAAAGAGCAATCTGCTGCCTTTACCCCGATGATGGCCTTACAGGCCTTAATGCGCCCAGTAGATGATTCCGAGTTGCCCCAAGAAGAACATGATTGCTTAAAGTTGATTAACTTTGAGACGTCAGTACGTCCCGACCTGTCCTCCTCCCCGCACCCGGATGCTCCACATATATTTGTGGACGGGAGCTGTGTCCGACCCGCAGACAATGCCTACATTGCCTCTTATGCCATTGTAGAACTTCCAAATATTCTGCATGAAGCCGTTACTACCTTATGGCTCTGCACAAGCGGCAGAATTGGTAGCGCTTACTAGAGCCTGTGAATTATTTGCTGATAAACATGTTAACATTTATACACTGGATAACATGTGAATAACATGTAACATTTATACTGGATAACATGTGGATAACATGTAACATTTATACACTGGATAACATGTTAAAACCCTCGGCCCAGTGTGCAGCGGCAGCCAAGAGAGCAAATAGAATGCTAGGTATGATAAGGAAAGGAATGGAAAATAAAACAAAAGATATTATAATGCCTCTGTATCGTTCCATGGTGAGACCGCACCTTAAATATTGTGTGCAATTCTGGTCGCCGTATCTTAAAAAGGATATAGCGATTTTAGAAAAGGTTCAGAGAAGAGCCACCAAAATGGTAAAGGGGATGGAAGGATACGCCTATGAAGAAAGGCTTAAAAGGTTAGGGCTCTTTAACCTGGAAAAGAGACGGCTGAGGGGAGATACGATAGAAGTCTATAAATTAATGAACGGAGTGGAACGGGTAAACGTAGATCGATTGTTTATCAGGTATCTGCTTTTCACACTCTGGCTCCAAAAAACATGCTGTGCCTTTTCTAAGTAACAAAGATGGGAAAACCAAACAGCTTCTTCTGGCAAAGTAAAATAACTTCTTTTCCTTTGCTGTTTCACAGCTCTTTAACTCAAAGCCTTAACACAGTGACTCGATATCATCGGCTAAACAAAGCGTGCAATCCATTGGAACTTTAGCTATGTCATTAACATTACAGTCCGTTTGCATATCTTCCAGCTCAGGATTTACTGAGCTTGGCTGCCAGCTGTTACTACTGTGTTTAA
The DNA here is from genome assembly GCA_033557465.1 of Ichthyophis bannanicus. Lineage (NCBI taxonomy): Eukaryota > Metazoa > Chordata > Amphibia > Gymnophiona > Ichthyophiidae > Ichthyophis > Ichthyophis bannanicus. The sequence goes on along the minus strand of CM066031.1, from coordinate 921,031,770 downwards.
GGTAACCTCCCTCTGCAAACTTGGGTGTTTCCCTTGTATACAATTCTAGACAGCAAGAGTTTGAAATACCTGTGGCTTTGGAGCTTCTTCTCTGGCTCTCATCTAGTTCCTTCCAGCTATAAGGAAATGCTCGGTGACTCTCTCTTTTTAATTCCTGACTAGAGCCACCCCCTGGCTCTCTGTTCCAGGTAGAGCTTCTTAACCTCCCTGCTTTGGTGCTGGGTCTCCACTTGTGCAAACGCTGAAGCCTTTCCTCAGGCAGTAAGGACTGAAGGGCTCCCTGTTCTCTCTGCCCAGGCTGGTTCCTGGCAACAGGCTGTGCCTTCCCACCTTCTAGTCTGCCGGCTTCTCTCCCAGAACTGCAGGTAGGTTCTTTGCCAAGTCTCCAATTCTCTAGGGTTCCTGAGCCTCTCCAACCACGTCTCTCAGGAGCTCTTTCCTCTTGCTCCCTCTCTGGCTTCCTTCCTTGCTTCTCTTGTTGTCCTCGCTGCCCCTCCTTTGCTCCCAACCAGCGTTTATATTTCTGTTCCCTGAGGCTTGGCTCTGCCTTTCTGAACAGGTGTGAGTGATCAAGCTCCAGGCTTGCTGCTATGTCAGAGCTTGGGCGTGTCAGCTCAGCTCCTATCTCCCACTGTTTGTCTTTCTCTTGTAAACAGTGAGCTATGTGAGCTGGCTGACTGTCAGTTTTAAAGGTAAGCTTTTCCTTTCTTTCTATTTCCATGGGCTCTATAGGGGCTTCTACATCACAGCTGTGCTAAGACAAATTGATTGTTCTGCAAGGAAACGACTAACATCTGTGAAGTTACTGATATATTCGTCCCACAAGCCACCACAGAAACCAACCACAATTATGATCTTTCCATAATACCAGTACCATGGTCTGACCACAGCCTCATTTTATTCCAAATTCCCAACTCCTCCAATACCATTAACTCCAAATCCACCCTTGCCAATCAACAATTAGGAGGTTCCGACCCTTTGAAAAAGAGGAAGTACTTAAGAATATTCTCCCAACACTACACACCTCTAAACCTGATTTGGATAGCCTAATCAATACCTGGGATCACACTCTCAGAGCCAATTCTTAACCATCAAACATGGCAAGAAAGTCCAACCATCGTACACATGTAGCTTGGTTTTCCAACGAGCTAAGAACATCCCTCCTCCATCTTCGTAGACTTGAAAAACGCTGGAGACGATCCCGCTCTACTGAAGCCTACACAGCCTACTGCAAATACCTAAAAAAGCATCGCCAGGAAATAGCAGATCGAAGGAAACAATTCCACACTAATCTCCTAAAGCAATCATTAAATAAACATCATGATCTCTTCAACATTGTAAGGACAATGGCAAAGGAACCAACTCCCCAACACACTCAAAACAATACATCCGCAAGACTATGCTAACTACTTAAAGTCAAAGATGACGAAAACAACCAACACCTGCACCATTGGACCAACAAATATAGACAAGCCATCACAGTCAACCACATTAACCAAGTTTAATACATTATCAACCAAAGAAATTGAAAACACTATCGCATCAATAAATGGTACCACCGCAGCAAGTGATCCATGTCCAGCAGCCTGGATAAAAGACCTTAGATATGAAGTAAGCTTCTTCATACATAATATCCTTGAACAATCCTTCTCAACCGGAACCTTCCCTCAGTGCCTTAAACAAACCTCAATTAGACCATTACTGAAAAACAACAAATTAGACCCCCTAAAAGTAGAATCCTACAGGCCAATATCCAGCATCCCACTCCTAGCTAAAATTGAGAAAGTGCTCCAACGTCAAATACAACAGCACATAGACACTGAAGCTCCACTTGAACCTGCACAACACGGCTTCAGAGAAGCTCATGGAGTGGAGACCCTCCTCATCACGTTATTCAATACATTAATCTCAGGAATAGATAATATCCACCAAGGATTCATCCTTATATTCATGGACATCTCAGCTGCGTTCGACTCAGTAAGCCACCAAATACTTATCGATCGCCTTAAGGAAAAAGGAATTCTTGGATCCGCACTTGACTGGTGTATATCCTATCTAACTAACCGTTGGCAACAAGTAAGAATTGAAGAAAGAACATCTGAACCATTCCTACAAGATCAAGGGGTACCGCAAGGATCCTCTCTTTCAGCATTAATGTTTAATATATATATGCAACCTATCTGTGACCTCATCCATTCCTTTAATGTTACCTGTCTAGCCTATGCAGACGACATTCTCCTATACATGCCATTCTCCATCAACCACCCTGATTTTACACCATTGACAAAATGCTTTGAATCAGTAGAAGACTGGCTCCTCTCACAGAACCTAAGAATCAACCACAGCAAGACAGATGTGATGTTTATCACAAAGAACCAAAACTTCACACCTCCTACTACCTTAAAGATAAAGGACAAGGAATTGACAGTAAAACCTACGATACGATACCTAGGTATCACCCTTGACCAGCGCCTCAATATGAAAACCCACATAAAAAACATAACGAAACTAATATATCACAAGATACGCACACTACGCCACTTACGACCGTTACTGGAACCCACAGACTTCAGAACCGTCTACCAAGCCTTGGTAATGCCTCACCTCGACTTCGCAAATGCAATTCTACATGGTCTCCCTCAATCAACTTTAAATCCTCTCCAACTGGCGATGAACACCGCTGCCAGAGTACTTGAAGGAATATCAAAGACAGACCACATAACTCCAATCCTAAAAAGACTCCACTGGTTACCAACCAACGCAAGAATCCGCTATAAGATCCTAATCACTACTTTCAAAGCCTTAAACAATCAAGCACCATCAACGATCGCCAACCTTTTACACATGCAGACCCTCAACAGAGCCAGAAGATCAGCTGCTATAAATACATTAACAATCCCGAAACAGTCAGATTCACTAAGGAAACATCTAAAAGAGCCTTCAGCATTCACGCCCCAATAGCTGGAATGCCCTCCCACCAGAATTGAGAGCTATAACCAGCCTAACACAATTCAGAAAAAGTCTCAAACACCACCTCTTCTTAAGCTATTTTCCAATATAATCTTTCACAAGGGAGATACTACCGCCATATTCAGACCAAGACAATCTCAAATGTGACTAAGCGTATAGATTATTGTATATAGTTATATAGTGGACATAGTTTACCTTTTTATTCCCAAGTTCTAAACTCCTGTTATTTGTAAAATGCACTACAGTTTTCTGCATGTATATGTTTTGTTTCATGTAAACCGCGCTGATGACAATAGTGCGGTATATAAGAGATGTTAAATAAATAAATAAATAAGCTGTGGTGGGCCTCATGAGATAAGTTGATGACGTATGTATATGCTTTTGTTCATGTATAAAAGACAGACAGCCCCTCTAACCTGTGGAATAAACTTACATACTACTTAGATGTGAGTGTGTGTGTTTGTTCCCCTGGAATTCCAGACAGAGAAGGTAAGGTGGTTCCTCGGCCCAAGGGATTTGCAGATGTCCCGAGGGTAAGTGGTATATAGTGCTGGGAAAGGAGTAACCCACACTTACACTCATCAGTTACCCAGATTTCTGAATCCAACTCAGAGAACCACTCAAAAAACATGAGTCTCTAGACCACTCTCCTTCCATTTGGGGCTCTGGATGCATCAATGACTTTCTAGGCTTCAAAGGTGCATCGATCCCTATTCAACTAGAGACTGATATCATCCAGTCAGATATTGATGCCCTGATGTCAGTGCCTCTACTGCAGGAAGACTATGTCTGTTGAGGACCTGCTCAATGCTTTGCTGCCCCATGCTAGGGGTCATCAAACTTTGAGCTATTGCACGAAGAAGAGCTTCATGATTCTATGTTTGACAACCCTTAGAAGGAGATTCTCCAACCCTGCCATCTCAAAAGGCAAAAGGGGCGGTACAGAATCGGTCGATGTTCCCAGAATCTGTCAGTGAGTATTGGCTAGCTGGTCTCGGCTATGGTTAGGTTGTTGCTGCACATCAGTATGCTTTGCGGACACGACTTCCTTTCTTCAGGGCACATTGGAGGGGCACTCCTGCGAACACTTGATGCTCTCAGCATCTTACCTCAGAGAGCTCTGATACTGATGTATCTGAGCCTCTGCCCTATCTATGTATGAGGTCCTTGCTCTTCGATGCCGATGAAGATATGGTTGAATCCTTCTTCATCCTTGGGGGAAAAATCGATGGATGACTGATGTTTAGGAGACATATGAGTGCTCAGCTCCAAGTGGACTTGAGAACTCTTCAATGAAGTAGCATTGCCAGTGTTTGATGCAGCCTCCAAAGCCACTAAGGATGATACTGTCAATGCTGATGGATCAAACTTAGAAGCGCCAAAAATCCTTTTGTGCTGATTTTCTTGGCCCTCAAGCCCGTGTATTGTCATCTGTAGACACAAATTACAAGAAGGCGGCTTATGGTCAGGTCCTAAACATTGGATGCACCATTTGTGGGTGTCCATAATGGATATGGCCCTCGAGCACCTAATACACTTTTTAAAACTGCTGACAAGTTTATGGACATGCTGTCCAGAAAAGTAGCTGCAACAAAATCAAATGGCTCAAGTTTGACAAAACTAACCTGGTCAGAGCACCAAGGGGAAGAGTGGTCTAATGGTTAGGACAAGGTTCCTCAGGCCAGAGAGCCAGGATTTCAATTCCTACTTGGGGACAGCAATCTCAGGCTGGAGGGATTGTGGTTTCTAGTCATAGGCACCCCTTGTGGCCTTGGGCAAGCCACTTAATGCTCCATTGCCTCAGGAACACATAGATTGTGAGCCCTTTGGGGATGAGGGAATGTATCAAGTACCTGCTGGTAGCAATTGTAAACTACTCTGATGCCATTCAGCCTGGGCAGTATATCAAGAAATTGTATAAATAAACAAGTACCTAAGGCAACTGAAGTGCATTGGAAAATAAAGGAAACTTAAAACTGATCAAAAAACCTTTGCTAAGGAGAAAAATACTGGTAGAAAGCAAAAAATGCAGCAGCAGGCAACAAGGCCATTGAACTTATACACCAAAGAGAAGTATGGAATTGCGTCTATGAGGGTCTGGAGAAAGAAAAGGACTGAGGATAAGATGGTGCCATGGCAACAGATGGGAAGAAGCTTGCATACATAGTCAAACTTTCCAAGAGCTGCTAGAAGAAGCTGGAAAGGTTCCTGTGTAGGGCTCCATTAGATGACACCACCCATATTTGAGGACATTTTTCCTGTTTGTCCATGGATATAATTACTGCTGTACCTTTTAGTTTCCAATTACTAAATGCCCACCATGATAAAATATCCTTCTAGGCTAATGTATTCTACAGTATAATCCTAATTACCTCAGATAACCTTGAGCATCAATGCCACTTTTAAGACTGATCTGCTCACTGACTCAGAAAGGCTAAATCTTTGGGGGGATAACCCCCATCCACTTAACATCAGTATCCAAACTTTCTGCCCCTGTAAGACTTGCAACCTCCTTATAGAGCCTCTCTTGATGCTAACCCTTTGTCTTTGATTTGTGACTCTGCTGCCATTTCTTAGTGAAAGAATGAAGGGTACTTTGTTCAATGTAGAAACATAGAAACATGACAGCAGAAAAAGACCACATGGCCTATCTAGTATGCCTTTTGTAGCGTGACCAAGTGAAGGACAAGCAGAATTTTCATTAATGAAATAAATTTCTCTAATGTTACAAATACAGAGAGTAATTTTAAAACAGAATGCCATGGGTGGGTGCCTACGTAGGCACCTATGTAAGCACTGTTTTATAAAGACAAGTAGATGCCTGTATCTTCTGTCTATAGTTTTGCCCAAACTCTGCCCAAGTGCACATCTACTGGCAAAGTAAGTGTCATCGTGTGAATGTGCATACTGTTATGCTAGTTGGACTTTTATAAGAGACCGTGTGTATGTGGCCACATACCCACATAAATGATTAAAATATCGGTGGAGGAGGCACATTTGTTGCTGCTTAAAATGCATACACCTTTATAAAATTACCCCCAGTCATGCAGTTTTCTGTTTTTCTTAAGCAATTTCTATGTTCCACTTCTAAACGTCAAATAACAAAGATACATTTTGCTATGAGAATTACCTGCAGAAAAGAAGTAGAAAGTAGTATTCTAGGTATTATACACTCTGAATAATCCATGTACTGTAATTAGAGATTATATTTGTGGCCATGAATGGAATTACCATTTAGTTAACAATTAACAGTGAAATTCCATTTCACTGTTAGCAACAACTGACAGAAGCAAGGAGGCAAAGCAAAGGAACAAGGAACATAAAATTTGGGGTTGATGCATTTTTTTTTATTACATTAAGAGAAAGTAGTCAGTAAGACATTTCAAGAATAAACAGAGCCCTGGAAAGAAAGGCTTCTGTTTCACACTCCTTTCTTTGCTTTCCAATATAAAGATTGTTCGCAAGAATTATGTAAAATGGATCAACCTTCATCTGTCCATCCATCTATCCAACTGTAGGCAGAATAACTCTCTAAAAAAAAAAAACTGTCACCAGATTTGTCATGAAAGAAAATAATGTAAATATCACGAATGAGTTTGAATACCAGAAACAGTGGGTGTCTATTTTAAAAGAACTATACCTCTAAAAAATCCACATTGGTTTCTATGGAAAACTGTTGAAATCTGCAGAATATTGACCACTGCTCCATTTCCAAATCCCTCTCTAATCCTTCCAACACTTTGATCTAAAGCAACATCTAGGTACAGAGAACAGCCACCAAAATGGTAAAGGGGATGGAAGGATGACCATATGAGGAGAGGCAAAAAAGGTTAGGGCTCTTCAACCTGGAAAAGAGGGGGCCGAGGGGAGATATGATAGAGGTATATAAATTAAGTAGATCGATTGTTTACACCATCAAAATATAGAAAAACTAGGGGACATGCAATGAAGCTATACAGTGTAACCTATTTAAGACTGATAAGAGAAAATATTTTTTCAATCAACATGTAATCAAACTCTGGAATTCGTTACCGGAGGATGTAATAAAAGCTGTTAGTGTAGCTGGTTTAAAAAAGGTTTGGACAAGTTCCTGGAGGCAAGGTCCATAAACCATTATTAAAGGGGACCCAGGAAATCTACTGCTTGCCCCAACACAAGCACTCTAGAACCTGTGTCTTTTGGAGAAACTGCTAGGTACTTGTGACCTAGACTGGCCACTGTTGGAAACAGGATACAGGGCTTGATGGACTTTGGTATGACCTAGTATGGCATATCTTATGTCCTTATGTTCTTAAAATGGGCAGACAGATAAAGGGAAGAATATTTGAAGCAGTTGGTGAGGAATGACACCACAGACAAACTTCAAAGCTATCTCCTCGTACACTTGCAAAGTCCTACATGCCAGCCATGCACACCCTCCACACATGCCTACTATACCTGCTCTCAGCACACTCATATTCATCCACACAGAGACAGAAAAAATAACTGATACAGCTGATAAAGGATGGTGCCAAAAGATCCTTCTAACTTACATCTTCTACACTACATTCCACACCTCTACACTCAGCTCCCAACCATATCCATATCCCAACCATATTTGCCAAACCATATCTATCCTTTTTCAGAGTCCTCACAACACATTCCACTGATGTTCCTCATCCATGTTGGCACAAATGATACTTGCCAGGTATCCCTCTGAGCATATCAAAAGTGACTTCATGGCTCTGGGACAGAGATGAAGCAGATTGGTTCACAGGTGATGTTCTCTTCAATACTCCCTGTTGAGGGTAAAGGCCAAGGCAGAGAAGCTCGTATCCTGGGGATAAATTCATTGCTGTGTGGATGGTGTCATTGAGAGAGTTTTGGTTTCCTGGAACATGGGATGTTGTTCCAAGGGTTGCAGAGCAGAGATGGCATCCATCTGTCCAAGAAGGGTCAACATGTCTTTGGTAGTAGGTTGACTAACCTACTGAAGAAGGCTTTAAACTAGATTCATTGGGGATGGGTGAAGAAAGCCCTCAGGTAAGTGAAAGCCCCTAGGTAAGTGAAATATTAAATACCTTGTGATAAGGAAGCTTATCATAGTTCAGGAAGGAGCTATAGTAAAGGTGAAGTGACTCTGAACAAGCAACCTGTCTGTTCTGGTAGAAATAATAAAACAGAATGTTTCCATAAAAGACTACCAGTCCCAGAATGCACCTGGTTTCCAACAGACATTAGAAGAGCTGAAGTGGGGAAATGTGTGTTCAATCAGGAGGGCTATGAGGTAATCCCCAAGCACTCATCTCCAAGGGCAGGGCTTGATTCAGCACAGCTGCGCTGTGCTGTGCTAGGGTGGAGCATTCATCTAAGCAGGATAAAAGAAAAGCTTATTCTACAGAGAATCATCTTCTTGATCATCAGAAGCATCTTGATCAGCCTGAGGATCATCATCATCAGCAGAAGCCAGAGCTGACAGACAGAGAGAGCAAGAAACACTTTGGAAGAAAGAAGAGAAAAGCATTTGGGAGGTCTAGAGGAGTCCATAGCAGTACGTATACTGGGAGGCATTCCAGAGGCAAGCATACACCATTGGACTGGGGAAAGCCAGAGGAGTGGGGTTGCAGAGCCAGGAATCCCCGGACGGCACCTGTGAGGGAGACGGCTGCACTTGGAAGGGACCCTAAGACCAGTGCCAGAAGGTATGTGAAGAGAGATCCAGTGTTCAGGGATCTTGATTGGAAGGCTGGACATAAGAACTGGACTACATACTGGCCAGGATATTTAGAGAGGAACTCTAACAGCAATGGAAGCTCAGGTATGAACACTGATCTATGCCCTAGCTCTTCACTGGGAAGACAGCAGGGAAACAAGTATTGTCCTGAGAGTGTTCCATTGAGAAATTCCTCTGTGCCAATCCATGATATGGAACCTATGATAGTTGAAGAAGGGGGAGATGTTGAATACATGGATTGCTCTCTGTCTAAACTTCTGTGGTAATATGCTGTCACAAAATACAACAACCATCACAAAGAAATATAAACTTGTTCTTTAATCTACTCAGAAAAGCTTCTGAGTAAGATTTAAGCTACATAATAGAAAGTAAACCAGCCAAGAGGGTTTCAGCTGGTAACTGTTAGCAATTGAGCCTTGCCTAATTGCCAGTGAGCTCTGAAGGGACACTTCTGAGTGTGTGTGTGTGAAGATACAAGAGGTTATCCCTGAAAAAGAACAGGTTTTTTTCCTACTTTGTGGGGTTTTGTTTGTTCTTGGAAGCACTGCTAAGAAGATATTAGCAGGTGCCTACAGAAAAGACCTTTCTGTTCCCATCCAGGTCTTTATGCTTTGATTTGATTGCTTAACAAGTTCAGCTGTTGTTTTTTCCTTATTTGTTTTTCTAAGTATAATACTGAAAGCAAGTATTCCTTTTTATGTGCTACCAAGTATATCTGTGTTGGGAGAAATAACCCCATAAATAAAATATCTTCTTTGCTTTACATTCGAGCAAGCAGAACTAATTTATTGTGAACGGCTGAGTCTGGTATGAATGGACTACATTTCCCACAATCCTTTGCAAGTCATATTAATATTTGCCTTTGCCAAGACTGTGGACATTCTCACCCAGTGCCCCCGTTTACAACCTTTATGAAAATGGGTAAAAGGGGCAACATATAAATGCCCGTAGCATGGGGAATAAGATCCCAGATGTTGAGACTTTAATAGGAGTGGCAGACTTGGATTTAGTGGCGGTAACAGAAACATGGTTCACAGACAGCCATGACTGGGATATAACTATATCAGGCTATACTTTATTCACAAAGGACAAGGTAGGAAGAAGGGGAGGAGGAGTGGCACTGTATGTAAAAAAATAATAAAGCTATAGAAATACAGGGCTTAAAAGGGAGAGAGGAGGCACTGTGGGTTAAATTAGAAAGAGGGAAAGAGAAATCTATTTGCATTGCCATGATATACAGATCTCCTTCACAGGGAGAAGAGGTGGATAGAGATTTAATAGAAGACATACTCAGCATTGCCAAGAAGGAGGACGTGCTACTGATAGGAGATTTCAATATGCCAGATGTTGATTGTCACATCCCTGCTGCAGTATCATCTAGAAGTAAGGAGATTCTTGATTCTCTATAGGGAGAACTATTCAGGCAACTGGTAACAGAATCCACACGTGAAGGGGCCATACTGGACTTTGTGCTTACCAATGGTGAAAGTGTTTTTGATGTTACAGTGGGAGATCATCTCGCATCCAGTGATCACCAGATGGTGTCTTTCAGTATTAGGACGGCTGATAAAATTCATTCAAAAGCAAATGTCTTAGACTTTGGAAAAACTTAGAGAAGTTAGCAAAGTAGTCTGGAAAGCAAAGATTCAAAAAGAGGAGGAAATAGCCAATGCAATAAAATGGGGGGATAAGACATTTTTCAGATATGTTAGTGAGAAGAGGAAGGGCAAAAGTGGTATTGTCAGACTCATGGGTGATGGGGAGAAACATGTAGAAGTTGATGAGGATAAAGAAGAATTGCTTAACAAATATTTCTGTTCTGTGTACACAGAACCAGAAGCAGGACGACAGAAAACACCCACAAACAGAAACATAAGTGAGGAGCATCTTGAACGATTTTTAGAAGACTATGTTCGTGAGGAACTAGTTAAACTTAAAGTAGACAAGATGGGATACACGTGAGAATACTGAGGAAACTTGGGAGACATTCTAGCAGCTCCATTTACTGACCTTTTCAATGCCTCGTTGGAGTCTGGAGTGGTGTCAGAGAACTGGAGAAAGGCGCATGTGGTCCCTTTACACAAAAGCGGACCTAAGGATGACATTGAGAACTATATGCCGATTAGTCTAACCTCTGTGGCGAGTAAATTATTGGAAACATTGCTGAAAGAGAAAATAGTGAGGTTTCTGGAGTCCAATGGATTACCGGATCCGAGGCAGCATGGATTCACCAGAGGCAGGTCTTGTCAGACAAATCTGATTGATTTCTTTGACTGGGTGACCAGGGAGGTAGACCAAGGGAGAGCCCTAGATTAGGTGTATTTAGATTTCAGTAAAGCCTTTGACACCGTTCTGCATAGATGATTTATAAACAAACTGAGCACCCTAGAGATGGATCCTAAAGTTACTGCTTGGGTTAAAAATTGGTTGAGTGGGAGGCGGCAAAGGGTACAGGTAAATGGAGCTAGGAAGGTGTAGATAACATGAGGAGGGAGCTAGCTAAGCTTGAAGAATGGTTTAGAATCTGGCAGCTGAGATTTAATGTTAAAAAATGCAAGGTCACATATTTGGGCTTCAGAAATCCAAGGGAACAATATAGTATAGGGGGTAAAGTACTTCTGACCACAAAAGAAAAGCAGGACCTCGGTGTGATTGTGTCTCATGATTTTAAAGTAGCTAAGCAGTAGAATAGGCAATGGTGAAAGCTAGAAGGATGCTTGGGTGCACAGGGAGAGGAATGGCCAGCAGAAAAAAGGAGTTGATAGTGCCTCTGTATAAAGTCTTTGGTGCGACCTCATTTGAAGTATTGTGGAGACCACACCTTCAAAATGATATAAACAGGTTGGAGACAATGCAGACGGTTGCTAATAAAATGGTTAGTGATCTTCTTTATAAAACATATGAGGACAGACTTAAGGAGCTTAATATGTATTCTTTAGAGGAAAGGCGGGATAAAGATATGATTGAGACGTTTAAATACCTCCATGGCATAAATACACAGGAGGAGAACCTCTTTCGATAGAAAACAAACTCTGCTATGACGGGACATAGGATGAGGGTGAAAGGGGATAGACTCAGGAGTAATATGTGGAAATATTTCTTTACAGAAAAAGTGACAGATGTATGGAATAGTCTCCTAGTGGAGGTGGTAGAGATGAGGACAGCATCTGAATTAAAAAAAGCATGGGACAAACACAGAGGATCTCTTAAGGAAAAAAGGGACTGTTATAGTGGTTGATATAGAAGGGCAGACTAGACAGGCCATGTGGTCTTTTTCTGCCATCATGTTTCTGTTTCTATGACAGACACACTCCCCAGAAAGCACAAACCTTGTTACACACAACCCTCCCACAGCTCCCATCTACCCAAACACATGCAGAACAGCCACTCCACAAACATCAATCCTCCCTAAACTCCCCAACACCCCTCCCCCACATACACCACATTCATAGACTCACAACCACATCCACTATGCACACACAGTCATATCTCACCCAACAACCCCCTACACACACCATTCCCACATCTCTCACCGATATAACTACCCAAAACCAGACATTCGTTTCTCACACACCCTCATTCCCTATTAACATCCCAATACCTCTCTACACTCCTGGCCCCCCAAAAAACTTTGCCAAGAACTCACTGCATGTCACCACATATATTGCCCCAAATATTTCCTTGCCCAGCTCCCCAACTCCCCGGACACCCATACCCCCCTTCTACAAATGTATGCTGGAAAGGAAAGCATTTCCTAATTTATGCATCTATATGTTCTCCTCACTAGTTAAGGACCTTCATGTGAGTAACAAGTCTGTATAGTCCTATAGCCAAGCAAAGAGGGCACTGAGTCACTAGCAGGCTGATACTCTACACATATATTCATTTTCCAGCCTTGCCACACAACTACGATTCAGGGCAGAACCGCAGTTATTTTTATTTTCAACAATGACTGCTTTCCATCAAGAATCTCCTGCTAAATTTTGTAAAACAGCATTCATAGTTAAAAAATATCAACTCTAAATTGCTTTTGGCTAATGTTGCCTGCAGTATATGGTGCCAGTTTTGAGAATGATTTGGGTATGGCTCTGGACTGCAATGAAATGTAAGACAGAGTCCTGATTGTTTTACTTTTGTGTTTTGTGCATTTCAATGTTCTGTTAATCATGACAAAATGTTTCCCAAAGCAATTAACGCAGGCCTGGGATAGAAAAGAAAGCAGCATGAAACATAGAGGTCACAAACCCTAACAATGAATAATAGGCTATTTTGTCACTCTGAGTGTGCAGTTTACAAATGTTTGCACTCTTTTCATTTTACACAGACCAGACGCGGTAATTCATATGATGATGATGTGACTTCTACAATTATAGCAGGTGACCTTGCTTAATAAGATTAAATACTATTGGCGTCACGATGGAACCTTTAATTCTCAATTTAAGAGATCATTAAAACTGATTTCAATGCTGGGTCCAAAACTGAGATGTATTTTTAATGATCTAGAATAGGAGCTGTACCCTTATATGATTAATCTGACTCACAATAGGATTAGAAATAATACAAAGCAAAGCAAAGGATATTGAACCAGCAAAGGAGGAATAGCAGAAAATCTATAGCCAAACCGTTAAATAAACTTCAACAAGGCTCAGCAGTCCTATCTAGAAGAGGTCAGTCACAGTACCAGTGTATTTTAATCATTCCTCAATGCCCCCAACATGTTTTGGCAAAGAAAGCTTGTATGGGAGGCTGGCGTCCACAGCACCGGACAGCTAAGAGGAGGACCTGCTTCCTAAGTAAGGAAAAGCCTAGTAGCTTAACAACAAAACAAATTTAAAATATAAAGCAAAAAAATAGGGGGGGGGGACGTAGAAAGGAAAGGACAGGACGAACCAAAATACGGAAAAAAAAAGAAAAAAGAAGAGAGTAAAAAGAAGACAGAAAATCACTCCGTGAACCAGAGAACCACCTCTCCTCTTTGCTCCTAATATGAGAAAGAACACACACAGAAAATATTTACCTCAAAAGTGCTGGATAAACATTCAAAACTGATTAAAAATCCAGTATCAAAAGGATAGCTAGCCACATTAGTGCAAAAAAATTGGGAAAAAACCAAACCACATTAAACAGGCCGAAAAAAGCACAATAACTCAAATAGAGCAGAAAAAAAGAGCCAAAAAAGAAAACAGAAGGACAAACATGCAAACTGCATCTTAAAATAAAAAAAAAATTAAAAGAGGGGTTAAGCAGGCAAATATCCTTCTAAGATTCCCAGTTACACAATATGATAGCATTAAACAGCATAAAAAAACAAAAACCACTCCTAAAAATGGCAATAAATGGCAAAAAAGCATTAAAACTTACCAAATAGGCGCCCACAATGCTGACGCACATGTTAAAAACACTCCATGCCATTTTTGCTGCGATTTTATATTACAAAAATGTGTGCTTCCTGCTGAGGCTGCTGATTGACACTCTAGCATCAGAAGTATGAAAGTTCACTGTTGAAAATGCCTAAAAATGACTTAAAAACTAAAGTGATACTGCCGTTTTTGGGTCATGTTTAGTCCTTATTGGTGCACAGAACCTGGTCTACATTACATGGTAATGGTGGTGGGGCTGTTAGGCAACAGTGTTTACAAAGTGATCAAATCTGTGATCACTGGAAGAAACAGTCCAGAATCAGGCACTCACATTCACAAACTCGCAACTCAAGAGCGAGTTGACTAGGTAAATAACACCACACAAATGTAGATATATATTAATGATTGGTTTTATTTCTTCATGACTGACCACTTGAAATCACCTTGCACAACTGTGTTTTGTCATGTGACTTCTTCAGGGGTGTATGTCTTTAAAACATAAAAACCTGAATATTAATTACAAATATATAATACAATAATTTAGACATTGTTTGGTCTGTTTTATCTTTTATGTCTCTTTATGGTTTTATTAATTATCCGGTATGATATACTTGTTATTAATATACATTTTTCTATGCTTTAAAGACAATATCCCTGAAGATGTCACATGAAAAACGGTTTTGTAGGCTGATTTTGAGCGGTCTATCACAAAGAAATAAAACCAACCGTTATATCTACATTTGTGTTGTGTCATTTACTTTGTCATCTCACTCTGGGGTTGCATCACTGGAAGGAAGGCACTATTTTGAAAATGGAGACTATGGTCCCGATTCTATGGCTACACGTTCTGCTATTCCTCCTGCCGGTATTCTGCCTGCCTCTCTGCTGCATGCACAGAGCCGCTGTGCGTGCAGCAGAGGACGTGGACACGATGGGGGCGTGGCATGTGCGGGGCATTGGCGGGCTCAACCCCTGGAAGTATAGGGCCAATTCCATTGTTGGGTCATTGGGGGAGGGGCAACCTGCTTATTCCACCTCAGAAGTGGAATAAGAACAGGCGGACCTCCCCAAATCCCACCCGCCAGCCTCCCGGAGTCAGATCACGGTGCATGTGGGTCCCTGCCGCCCAATCGGGGAACTTGTTTGCCCCTGTTAGGCACGGGTGGCGGGGAATCAGGGTCCCGGGATGCACCGCACATATATTCCCATGGTAACGGAAGGGGCACTCCGGGCTGTCCTTGGGCCCAATTCTGACTGCCACAGACGTACTCCTTAGGGAATTGGGCTCCACGATAAAGTGAGGAAATTAGAAAAAAACTAAAAGCAGTGGCTGCCAGGGTCAAAACTTTGCAAGAGGTATGGAAATTATTTTTTTAAAAATTGTATAAGCCCAAATAAAATAATTGCATGCAATGAAAAAGGTTGTATGAGGCCAAACGATGGCCTGTGTGGTTTAAGAGCAAGGTGAAAGAGGCAGTTTCAGCCAAATGAACATCTTTCATAAAATGGAAAGCAGACTCTAATAAAGAAAATAAGGATGAGCTCAAGCAAAAAAGTAATAAAGCAGGCCAAAAGAGACTTTGGAAAGAAGCTTTCTGTAGAAGGAAGAACTAAACACTTTTTCAAATACATCTAAAGCAAATAGCTCATGAGGGAGTTGGTTGGTCTGCCCAATGACCAGAAGGTAAAAGGAGTGCTCAGAAGGAAAAACGCCTAGCAAATTACTGATAGGCTGGTATAAATCAAATAAATGAAATGAAAAACTAAATGATTGCTTCGCATCAGTCTTTATTGAGAAGGATGTTGGCATCAATTAAAAACAAAGTTATTTCCTATTACTGATATAGCATTTTAATCTTGTTTTAACTAAATTATGTGGTACAATTTTCTATTGAGATGTGTTATTGTAATATTTGTATTATGACTATGAGGTATGACAAAAAAGAAACGAGACTGTGGCAGCCATGCTCATGACTCAATGCCAATTGGCTAACCGCTTATGCAACATCTTGTGCAACATCTCGCCACTATTCTGCTGTAATATTTTTTCTCTCTCTCACTCTGTTTTTCTTTTTCAGGTGTTTTTGTAGCACACTGCTCCATCGCTTTGTCACGCAACTGGAGGTGGCAGAAATATGGAGCAAAGAATCAACTTAAAATTTCTGGTTAAGTTGAGAAGGGCCCAACTGAGTGTCTCCAACTTCTCCAAAAGGCTTATGGAGAAGATGCAATGTGAAGGCTGTGAGACTTCGAGTGACACAAATGCTTCAAGACTGGCCGTGAGGAGGTGGAGGATGACCCCAAGTCAGGACGGCCTTCCACGACAAAGACAGCTGAGAACATTGACAGAGTGAACCAGCTGGTGCGGAGTGATCGCAGATTGACGGTATGGATGATAGCTGAGGAGCTCAGCCTGAACAGGGAGTCAATGTGGACCATCTTAGTGCAGGAGCTGGGGATGTGGAAGGTGTGCACCAAGATGGTGCCCAAGCTTTTATCAGACGACCAGAAGGAGCACTGGGTCAATGTTTGTTGAGACTTGCTAGAGAACGTCGGAGAAGATCCAGAGTTCGTTGGCCGAGTCATCACAGGAGACAAGACTTGGGTCTTCCAGTACGACCCTGAAAGCAAGAGACAGAGCCTGCTGTGGAAGACGTGACGGTCATCCAGACCCAAGAAGGTGCGCATGTCCAAGGATCAAGGTCATGCTGATCGCATTCTTTGACCAGAAGGGAGTGGTCCATCATGAGCTTGTGCCTGAGGGTCAGACAGTCAACCAGAAGTTCTACCAGCAGGTCCTCAATCGCCTCCATGACCGGGTTCGGCACAGCAGGCAAGCTCTATGGAGAGACAAGTCGTGGCTGCTCCACCACGACAATGCACCCACACACACCGCGCTCAGTGTGAGGCAATTCTTGGCCAACAAATAGATCACAGCTCTCAAGCACCCTCCTTATTCCCCAGATCTCGCACCGTGCAACTTCTGGCTCTTCCCCAGGCTGAAGACTGTGCTCAAAGGAACTCATTTTGCCTCTGTAGAAGAGATCAATGCCACTGTTACGAGGGAGCTGAGGGACCTCAAGGAGGAGGACTTTTCCGTATGTGGCAGAAGTGAATGCAGAAGTGCGTTAACTCTGGGGGGATTACTTTGAAGGGGACAATGCATAATTTCCCTGTAGATTTTGTAATAAACATTTATGGGACAGTATCGTTTCTTTTTTGTCACACCTCATATAGTTGTGATTGTTTCTTTGTAACCTGCCTAGAAATTTATGATAGGCACAATATAAATACATTTTTAATTTAATGTAATCATACCCACATTAGAAGCCTTCTTTGATGGTGAGGATTCAGATGTACACATCACTGTACATCTAGAATATGAAATAAATAACATTGACAAACTCAAGAGCAACATATAACCAGGGCCAGATAGTATTCAGAGTCCTAAAGAGTTCAAATATGAAATAGCAAATCTATTACTAGGTATCTATAACCCATAATTCAACATTGATATGGTACCTGGGGATTGGAGGGTGGCAAATGTAACACAGATATTTAGCAAGGGATCTAGGGGCATTCCGAGGAACTTATAGAATGGTGAGCCTGACATTGGTGTCAAGCAAAATAATAGAAGCGGTACTAAAAAATAAAATTACTGACTGCATATATGGATAGAGCTTAATTGGAGAGTCAGCATGGGTTCAGCAAAATTTTTCCTAACCAATTTTTTCAAAGGTGTAAACAAACAAGTGGATAATGAAGGCGTGAATAAACTTGTGGAAAAAGATGAGCTAGTTGATATAGTGCTTCTGGATTTTCAGAAAGCATTTGATAGAGCCTGTCATGAGAGACTCCTAAGGAAATTTTAAAGCCATGGGACAGGAGGCAAGGTCCTTCAGTGGCTTGGGAACTGGTAAAATGATAGAAACAGAGAGTAGAGCTAATTTTTTCAATGGAGAAAGGTGAATAGTGGAGTGTCCTAGGGATCTGTACTAGGACCAGTTCTTTAAAATATTTATAAATGATCTGGAATTAGGAACAGTGAGTGAGATGATAAAATTTGCAGACGACACAAATTGAATAAAGGGAGCTCATATTCAAAGCACCCACTATTTAAACGTTGACATTTTTTTAATTTAGTACTGCCTCCTGGTAATCCAGCTGCCTCTGGGTTTTCTTTTCGTTAATGTATCACTAGAAGTAGATTACTAGGCCTTTTCTTCCAAGGCAATGGAGGGCAAAGTGACTTGCCCAAGGTCATAAGGAGTGCCAGTGGGAATGGAACTCTTGAGCCTCTGGGTACTAGGCAGCTGCTCTAACCACTAGGTGACTCCTCCACAAAGTGTTGAAATATATTCCAGATATTCAGTGTCAATATCTGGATGGGAGCAGCTGCTGAGTATCTGGATTGTGTGGCCATTATCTGGATAATTTCTGCCATTTCCTGGACATTGACAATTTTTAGTAGTTATCGGGATCATTCCGAAACACAAATACGGTCTGGAATATGGTTCTCGCGAAAATGACAAGAACCGTATTCCAAAATCATACAGCCCTGAATGTACATGGTGCAAAAACAGAGATCTCAGAATGACAGTGGGAGGGGATGGAACAGGGGCGTGGCAAGCTGCAGAGATGTATAAAGCATGTTCAGGAAAGGCCCATGTACATCCTGAGTGTTTCCCATGGATGTCTACATTATACCAGCAGCAACGTGGAATAAGGTCAGGACTTAGAAAAATTTCTGCTCCGATCTTCAATGCATCCCGTATAGATGAATGGCTGTGATATGTCTATTGAACTGGTGTGTCTGCTGTCTAGGAGGGCACAAGAATCAGTTGTAAAAAACAGAATGCACATGTGAGAGAAGTTTGTAAGGTTAAGGAACACCCCCCCCCCCCCACACCTACAGAATTATAAAGCCTTTATTCTGGCTATGCTAACATTTGCTGTTTGTGCTAAAGGAGCTATTCTAGGCTTCCCTGACATAATCCAGTGTTTGAAAAAGTGGGAATGTAGATGCAGGGATGGCTGAGGAATGAAGATCAGATGTGTTGCCATTATGATCAGCAGTTGTTTATAGGTGCAGGGCATGCTTTTGGCAGAGGTATATTATTTGTGACTGCAAGCAAGAGAGTGTGTGTGTGTGTGTGTGTGTGTGTGTGTGTGTGTGTGTGTGTATGTGCACGCTATGGGGTATGGACAGAGTACATAGGCATGCATGTAAATTATAAAATATTAGAATTTATGTGCATTCTTGCAAGCTTTCTTAACTTAAGCTGTGATTTTTGCCTCTTAGACTGGTATTTTATAAAGACAAGTAGGCACCTATTTAATTTTGTAGAATAGGCTTAAAATAGTTGCTTTAAAAAATCATTTAACTAAGTTCTCTGTTATAAAATCATCCTCATGGTAAGCTCTGTCTATTTATATTCAGCAGTACCGCCTATCCAGAGAGTGGCATTAAATATACGTACTTTTAAGAGTACTTTGGCCCATGCTTAAAAAAACTGCTCGCAGCCTCCACTGAATATTGAGCCACAATATAAATAAGATACTGTTGTATTGCCATTTCTCAGTCTAATGGGCACCTTGAAATTTATCAATAATAAAGCTATCTGGATATAAAATTACTTATAATGTAAGCCGCACTGATTTTAAATAGTGCGGTATAGAAAAGCAATAAATAAATAAAGTAAGGTCTTAGCTACATACCGTGTTTCTCCGAAAATAAGACCGGGTCTTATATTTATTTTTGCTCCAAAAGATGCACTAGGGCTTATTTTCAGGGTAGGGCTTATTTTATTTTTATCATATACAACAATCCACATTTATTCATGAACAACAATCCTCATTTATTCATGTTCAACAATCCAACTGTTTTTAAGTACAGCAAACTACATTTACTCATGTACAGCAATCTACATTTATTCAAATACAATCATGTCATCTTCTTCCAGAACATCGTCAAAACTCTCCAAACTCCGAATTCCGGCCTGATTTTCTTGTGACTGCATTCCCTGTAGAACCATTGGCCCCAATCTCTCATGTCTAGCAATAGAGCTCTCCTTAAATGAACACTTCTTGTCCAAGTAACCTGCTTGTAGTGCATTGGCAACACAGCTGTCAGTGATGTTATCCCATGAATTCTTCACCCAAGTCACAACCTCTTGCAGGCTAGGCTTCACAAAGTTTCCACGCTGATTTCTCTCCATTCTATTTTGAGTGAAGTCATTGATTTCCATGCGCAAATGGTCCTTGAATGGCTTGTTTATTGCAATATCAAGAGTCTGGAGATAGGCAGTCATTCTTGCAGGAATCATTATTTGATCTAACCTTCTCTCTGCAAGGAAGTTTTTCATGTCTTTAGCGCGATGAGTGCTGGCTGAATCCCAGACTAGCAGACCTCTTTGACCACCTCGCAAAATAAGTGGCAGCATTAAATCGACCCACTTCCTTATAACTGCTTGTGTACACCATGCCTTTTCGGTTTCAAGAACATAAATGCCTGAAAAACGTTCAATCTTATCTTTCTTGCCCTTACTGATGATTAGAGGTGGGGCTTTCATTCCATCCAGACGAATTGCCAAAATACAGGTAATACGTGCACTTTCGTAGCCAGTGAAGGGAATGTAGATTGACGAGGCACCCCTCTAATTAATTGTCATTTGAGATCCTTGGCCCATAAACACTGCTGTTTCATCCATAGCAATCATGTTGGAGAGTTGATATTTAGAAAAGTTGATGGAATCAACAAAGGACTTGAATGCAAGTGCACGTTTAACAACTTCAGTATCTTCCAGCTTGAACAGTGTTGTCGATCTTCTTAGAGACAGTTCATATCGCTGAAGGAAGTCATCCAGCCAGTGTTGTGATGCTTTGAATTCTTCTGGGGATATTTCAAACTTTGGTGCCATTGCAAGGGCAAATGCTTGAATGTCAGCCCTGTGCACAACCAAAGTCTTTGCTCTCCTGTCAGCAATCCATTCATAGGTGATGTCTTCCAGCTCAGGAAATAATGGTTGCCGCCCTGATCCACACTTGCGCTTCTTAGACTTTCCCTCATCCATCTGTTGACAGAGGTTATCATACTCTGCTCTCCATTTTCAGACCATTCGGAGATCCAACTTCTTCTCTTGGCAGAAAGCCGTAAGATTCTTGCCCTGGGAGTTCTCCACGATTCCTTTCTTGTACTCAACCGAATAGCTCTTTCTTTTTGCACTCATTTTGTCTGGGGGCAAAATATTCAGTTTAAATCAGTAGTTTAAAGGACCTTAGGGTAAGTACAGTACTGGTAGTGAAGTGACAGTAGTGATAACGGTAGCACTTGAAGCTGATTGGCTGCCACCTCATGACAGTCAGCCAATCAGTGAAGTGTTACCACAGAGCGCACAAAGGGAAAATGACAAATGAAACATGAAAAACCAAACCAAGTGGCCCTCTGGGAGAGCTCTGTGAACCTTGGACTGCTCAACCCCCAACAGGTCAGGCCCCGACCCCCTGAAACCACAGCGGTTTAAAATAAAAACCGTGGATTTAAAAGCTGAGCAGGGCCTTTTCCTCGCGCCAAAATGCAAGCAATGTCGCCTAAAAGAGCTGCCCGGCGCTTTACAACATGCAGCTCCTGTAGCTCAAAATGGCCGCCGCCACCGGAGCATGCCAGAAACAATGGGCGCCAAAAGCAGTGCAGGATACTAGGCTCGGGGGATGGCTTCCACACCTCCGATGCCCAAGAATTTCATAGCCGCCAAACAAAAGACCCGAAATAACCAGTCTTTGCCAAACTTACGGGTCTTCAACGGGCTCTAGCCCGCGGTACTGTTTTAAGCAGAGCAGCACCATCGGCGAGCCTCTCGTCCTTGTGCCCCCGCTGTCTGATACTGCCGCGGCTCTTCTCTACCGGTAGGCAGTAAATGCCCCTGTGATCCGGTTCCAGTGCTCTCCCCCGTGCAGAGAACGGCACTACCATAACACAAAGCTTTGCTGATTCCTTGAGGGCTCTTCCCTAATTAATGATTTTTTTTTAAAGGGGCAGCCCCAAATGATTTCAAAGGAACTCCACAGCACCTTGGAGAGAATGCATTCCCCTACCTCAAGAACCCACACAGACAGCCGTCCTCCATGATCTGCACTAGGGCTTATTTTCAGGGTAGGGCTTATATTACGGTAAGCACAGGAAAACGTGCTAGGGCTTATTTTCAGGGTAGGTCTATTCGGGGAAACACGGTAGAACAGTGTGTGAAAACTGACCTAGTTAATTGGCTAAATTTAGACCCCATGTTTACTAGTAAGCTAAACTTAGTTGACTAAAATAGTAAACAAACCTGGGAACAGGATTAGGATGACGAGGCCAGGGGAGAAATGCAGTGCTTACATTTCAGTGCCATTGAGTTAATTTGGTTGTCCAAATTTAGTCCTAAACAAGCAGGCCATTATTTGGCCTACCCCCATCTAAAAAGGAGAGCATGCTGAATAGGAGTCCCTCTACACAGGGCCGTACCAAGCTATAACTGCACCCTGTGAGACTTGCGAACCTGGTGCCCTCCCTCCCCTAATAACCACTGGGCCTCATTTGCATACATGTAATTTTAAAAATGTGTACGCTGCCCACATAAATTGTAGGATGCTTCCAAAGTTGCTCTTCGTAAACTTCTTTTTTTGTCCCAGCAATGAATTAAGGACATGTTTATTGAATATTAATGTGCGTTAAATGCTACTACACCCATAAAAATAAATGGGTGCTACTGCAGTTAGTGCGTGTTAACATTTGTGAATATGCATTAACCTTTAGTAAACATGCCTCTTAATGAGTGTCTTAATACCATTTGCATGGGCAATGAAAATAAAGAAAGGCTACCATATTTCTACATTACCATCCTCCAGGATTAACTGTCAGGTTCATTAGGAAGTACTACAAAACCCTGCTCATTTAGAACCCGTAGCAAACCTGCCATATCATAACAGAACTAATAGGACTCACACAGCACCATACTCTCTATATAAAAAGGCAGCGCTGAAAATATAAAAACAATACATCTTATAGAAAACCAGTACATTTCCTACTGGGAAACGAGAACAAGTAGGACAGTTACACAGAAACTACACAAACAGAATGTCCCAGCTCGGTCATATATGCAAAACATAAACAGACCATCATCAAATAAAGAACAAGGGATCACAATTTAGAAATATAAAGGCAATAATTGAACTGGGAACCCCAAAAACCAAACTTGGAATGCCCCACAACACTGTCGGAATAAAACTATAAATTAATTTCCTCTTGTACTGAACAAACCCAAAGACATTTCCCAGAGTTGACATATCCCCAATCCTAAAAGACCTACACTGGCTGCCAATCAACTGCCGGCTCACCTACAAAGTAGTACTAATGACCTTCAAGGCCATCAATAAATTATCCTCCACCTCCATGATGGACCTCCTCCACCCTACCCATCCAAACAGATCCAGGAGGATCTTCGCCACCAACATACTAGTAGTCCCCAAGGAAATAACAAGATGCTCTCAGGCAACAAAGAACAGAGCCTTTGCACTCTACGCACCTATCCACTGGAATGACCTACCAACCGCAATCCGAGCGATCACTGACCTCACCCAATTCAGGAAGGCACTAAAGCACCATCTATTTGTTCAACACTACTCACACCCCAACGACACAATTCTACCCACCATACCCCCACCCACCTTAAAGTCTCCACCAGCACACCCTGAGCCGGGTGAAGCAAACACTCCCAGTAGCCCAACTGTTGTTGTTGTTAAGTGCCGTCGAGTCGGAGTCGACTCATGGCGACCCTCTGGATAGCTATCCTAAACTGTGTTCGGTCTTCAGTCAGGCGGCTTATTGTTGACAGACTGGTACCCGTAGCTGCTGTTATTGTATCGATCCATCTCATTGCTGGCCTTCCTCTTTTGCGTTGACCTTCTATCTTGCCAAGCATGATGTCTTTCTGTAATGATCTCTCTCTCCGCATGATATGTCCAAAGTATGAAAGTCGAAGTCTTGTCATCTGAGCTTCTAAAGAAAGCTTAGGTTTGATCTCCTCTAGTACAGACTGGTTTGTTCTTCGGGCAGTCCATGGTATACACAATATTCGCCGCCAGCACCATAATTCAAAGGCATCAATTTTCTTCCTGTCTATCTTTTTCACTGTCCAGCTTTCACATCCATATGATGTTATTGAAAATACCATGGCTTGAACAAGCCAAATTTTTGTATGGAGAGAGACATCTCTGCTCTTAAGAATCTTATCTAGGTCTTTCATAGCCATTCTGCCAAGAGCAATGCATCGTCTGATTTCTTGACTGCTTGTTGCTTCTTTATTGATAGTTGATCCAAGTAGGTTAAAGTTATTCACAATTTCAATTTCTTCTCCTTCGACGATGAACCTGTTGATTATGCCAGTTGTCATGATCTTTGTCTTCTTTACATTAAGGTGCAGGCCCATTTTGAGACTATGTTCTTTGATTGTGAGAAGCAAATGTTTCAGATTATCTTCACTTTCCGCCAGTAATGTGGTATCATCAGCATAGCGAAGGCTGTTGATGAGTCTTCCACCAATCTTCACACCTCTGTTGTCTTCATACAATCCTGCTTCTCTGATAATTTGTTCTGCATATAAATTAAACAGGTAGGGGGAAAGTATGCAGCCTTGTCTTACACCTTTGCTTATTTTAAACCATTCTGTTTCTCCTTGTTCTGTTCGAACTGTTGCTTCTTGATCAATGTACAGATTGTGCAAGAGAACGATCAGGTGTTCTGGTATACCCATGCTTCTTAATGTGGCCCAGAGTTTCTCATTTATTTATTTTATTTATTTATTTTTCTATTTAGATTAAATAACTGACAATCCTGTACATAGTTCACTGACAAATCTGTACATAGTTACAGAGCAAGCATGTCGCGTTAACAGCGCAGTGACGAATTGCTTAGTTTGTATATAGTTACCCCCAGTTCTAAATCCAAATTGCTACACCTGTTCAGTGTAAGTGCAAAGTAGGTCCCCTGCTTTATACAAAGAAATGTTCCTTGTAAACCGCACTGATTTTAAATAGCACAGTATAGAAAAACTTTTAAATAAATAAATAAAAAATAAAACAATTTCTCTCTACCTTTTGTTGTTTGGGCATTTTATTTTTCAGTAACAATTGCCCCCGTCTCTCTCTTCTGCTTTCTTCATATATTTTGCTACCTCTCCATTGTCTGCTGTCCATTTGTCCTGTCTTCACTCGTCTCTTATTTTTTTCCACTCTCTCTCTACATCTGCCTCTGACATATTGATCTTTCCCTTTTTGCTGTTTCCTCCATTTCTTTCTTCACTGTTTCTTCATCCACTGATATTTCACACACATTCACACACCTGTCCTCAATCCCCCTTTGACTTTTCACCTACCAACTTTCCATTACTGCTCTAACCTCTAGCCCAAACCATCTCCCCCATTTCCTGTCTCACTCTTTTGCTAGCCTCTTATTCCCTTCTTTCACTCACTACCCATTACCACATTTCCACCCTCAGTAATCACCATCCTCCTCTCACTCATCTCCTTGCCAACTTCTCATGCTCTCTCTCACATAGTTCTACAATGCCCATCATCTCCACGCTCTCTCTCCCCACTCATTTTCAGCATCTCCTAGTTCCCTCACCCTTCCCTTTGACACCCAAGGCCCAGCATCTTCCTCTCTCTTCCACCTCCCTAGTCCTTTTTTCCTTCCCCCCATGGACCAGGAGCCTTCTATCCCCTTCCCCTTCCCATTCTCCATCCTCTCCCCCTCCAGTGGCCTGGCATCTCTCCTATCTCCCCTCCTAACCCAGCATCTTTCCCCCTCTCTCCCCCTATTCCCAGTCCAATATATCCTTTCTCTCTCATAACCCCAAATCTTGCTCTTTCTCTCCCCCTCCCTGCCATCCAGTAAATCCCTTCTCTCTCTCATAAACCAAAATCAACTTCTTGGTTTCCCCCTCCACACCATGGCAAAAATATCGTGCAACACCATTCCTGGTGTCATCTTTCTTTCTCTGAGTCAGCATGCTGCAGCCAGTGCTGCCTGTAGCTGTCACTTATAGTGCACAGTACAATGGCCCCACATACTGAAAGTGAATGCTACAGACAGCAGTGGCTGCTTTCACTGACTTGGAGAAAGAAAGATGTAGCTTGGGATGGTGCCACAAGATACCACAATCTTTCTGCTGCTGGGGCTGCATACACAGTGAGTTGCGCTGGCCTTGGGCCCGTCGCCTGAGTCCCCTTTAACTCACCCAATACCCAGTCAATCTTAGAGTTTGTCATCTTTTCTCCCACCCAGTTTTAAAGTCTCCACTCCACCTAAATCCCAGTCCCTGCTCTCCGCCCATCTCCCTCTTCCCAGTACCTACCCCCCTGCCTCCTACATCCCTCTCCACATCCACCCAGCTACTTCCTTCTCCAATATTCATTAACTCTGCCTTTCCTCCTCCTTACCCCAGCATCCATCTTATGCCTCTCCCTCTCAACCTTTCGTTCTGTATGACTTGTTTCTTCCCTCCAACACAAAATATCTCTCCCCCTCCCCATCCTCACTCCCCCAGCCTTTTTCTCCACCCTGACTGCAGCATTTGCCCCCTTTCAGCTCCCCAGACCCCAGTATCACCCCCTTCTAGTCCTTCCCAGCATCAGCTCCTTTCTAGTCCCAGTCCTTTCCAGCATCATCTCCCAATCCCCCCAGCATCAGCTCCCCTTCAGTCCCAGCATTAATTCAATTCCAATCCTCCCCCCCAATCAGTCACCCTTTCTCCTCCTTTCCTCCTCATCCTGATGGACTGAACCTGTCTGCTGCAATCACTACACAGCGGCGGACCATTCTCTTTTGATCCCATGGCAGTGCTGTACTGCAGCCACCGGCATGATCGCATCACTGCATTATTAAAAGTGAAATGGAGGAACTTCCAAGAGACGGAAGTTTCCCCATTTCACTTTTAATAGTGTGATGATGTAATCATGCCAGCGGCTACAGTTTAGCACAGCCACAGGACAGATGAGCTGGTGAGGCGGGCTTGCAATACCGTACTTCGAGCCAGTGCCTCACTGACTCACCACTTAAGCTAACCAGGTATGGTGCAGGGCCTGCTCCAGAGCAGGGCCATATGTGGGCAGTATCCTCATCAAGTAACAGGCTGATCCCGCCACTGTGCTGCTAGCCTTTAACGCTGCAACCCCTTGCCGTGCTTACTTTGCCGGGCCCTGAATTCAGGAGGTCTAATGGTAAGCTTTCACTTCCAAAGGGGGGAAATGGTCCCGGTGTAAATGTACCCCTATATTTTTGCACCCTGTGCTGCTGCACCGCTCGCACTGGGCTAGGTATGGTCCTACCTCCACTGCCCCCTCCCCTCATAATGGATAAAATGCTGACCATCTAAGTAAACGCTCAGTGCCTGATATTCAGTTTTGGAAGGGCTATTTGCCTCGTTGGCACATAGCCCTCCTCGCTGACCCCTAAACCGGATATTCAATGCTGCGGTGACAACATTGAATATCTGGTGATCACCGCAAAAGCTGGAAGCTGCCGATGCTAACCAGGCAGCAGTGATATTGGATGCTGCCCAGTTAGCGATTTGTGCTATAAAGATAGGTGAGAGTTTTCCGCCTGCACTCCGTCCCAGAACATCCCCAACATGTCCCAATACTAACTGGATAGCATTGGGGCACATAGGAGGGGATATTCAATGGCACTAACCATGTAAGTGCCATGGAATATCACCAGCTAAGGCATCTACATGGTTTATTGGGTTGTAAACCATGTAGATGCCTTTCAGAGCTTTTTTGAATATTGACCTCGGTGTGACCACCAATGATAGACACTTTAAAATGGATCTGCAGGCAAAGTGATATAGCAGGAGTGTTTTCCTCTGTCACTGTACTTACCATATTGAATATGGCCATGGTTAATATTATTGCAGTTGTTGTTACAGTAAGTGTGATGCGTGGCCAAGGACGGTTTGAAATTATTCCTGATGACTTCAAAATCCATAACAGTGATGATGATGCTTTCTTACTACACTGCTAGATAAGGAAAGTAATAGATTTTAGATTAGATTCATTATATCTCAATATATTTCAATCTGTATTTCTATATATACAAATACATACAATGTATATATTACATTTTATGCACTCTTATTTTATGTGATATATGAGTACACATGTGAAAGGAAAGGTTTCTACAAATCACAGTGGTGCTTAAAGTTCTAAAACAGGTAAATAACAGTATATAATGCTTCCTGAATTTATTGCATGGTTACACAAGTAAAACAGTAAAATATTTATTGCAACCATTTATGTTTTATGCATGTGTGCACATATAGAAAATATATCAAATTTAGGACTTAAACACTGCCAAACTTGGTAATTTAAAGTAAAAATATATATTATTAAAAATAGATGGATAATATTTCTTTCACTTTTTACTAAGAAAACACTGTCACACCTCCTCTCCCTATTGAACCCTTTATTTCTCTTGTAATGTGCTGTCTGTTTTGACTAGATTGTAAGCTCTACGAGCAGGGACTGTCTTCTATATGTTTGTACAGTGCTGCATATGCCCTGTAGCACTCTATAAACGATTAATAGTAGTAGTAGTACTAATTGAACTGAAGAGAAATGGTTTCCATGAGTTTTATCTGTCAGCACATACAGGATGGCCCAAAAAAGTGAGAACATCTCGTAGCATATAAGTTATTTAAAAATTCAAAATGACAGATGTAAACAATTGACAAATTAAAAAAAAAAGATGGCGCCCGGAAATTGTCGAAATAAAGACGTTATATAGCTAAAAAAGGTAAATAAGTAAACTATTTAAGCTTTTAATTTACAAGATGTTCTCACGTTTTTTGGACCACCCTGTAAATATGTTACTGTAGCTTTGGTCTGTCTATGTACCATTGTTTTTGCTTTTTTTACTAAACCTATTTAAACACATAGAAGCTGTTTTATGTGGTGGAGCTGCAGGCTGGATATTTTCTTTGCTCGTATGCAGGGAGCCACTGATCGTAGAGAGTTTAGGGTCCGAGACCTGGCTTGCTACAACTTAAGCTGTATCTTGTGGCATTTGTGGGACTGGCTTTATCACACCTCCACATGCACATCGGTGGTCTTAGAGTATGAGGTTTTTTTTTTTTTTTATGTACAAAATTTTTATTGAAAGTCATTGATAAAAAAAACAAATACAAGTATCAGTACACAAACATACTCAGTACCAATACCAGAATATAGCCTTGTTCAAACATTACAAATGCAGAGGCAGAGGACTTAAATTGACTCATCCAAGAGGAGACAGCAGTAGATGTTTGGATCTCTTAAACAGAAGAACGTAAAACTAAGAATACATACTGGTTAACTATCCAAAAAATTATCATGGCTAAAACAATTCCAATGCCAGTTAAGGCATAAGTGTCATAACATACATAAACTGAGCACCTAAAGGGGCACCCACCCTATGAAATAAGACTGGAAACCAAAGGTGAGACTTTCTTTATCTATAGTCTATCCCACTCCCCTCCCTTGCCCTTCCCTCCTCCCCTCCTTCCCTGTCCCCCCTCCCTGCCTCCCCCCCAGGGTCAATGCAGAGATACACTAGCACCAAAGAGAGACACAACCCCCCAAAAGGGATGAAGAGAATGGGAAGAATGCAGCCTGAATTCTCCCAAAGTTGAACTTGTTTAAATATCCTAGATCTCCCAGTCATAGAGCAGCAGAAAGCATTAGCAGTGGTCCAAGGGTGAGAGAAGTAAGAGATTTTAGGCAATCCCAAGTCAGACTCTTCCACTATAATCAGAGAGGTAACACTTGATTCCATAAAATACTCAAAGTATTCCACTTACCCTGTAGTTCGGCCGTCATCTTGTCCATCCGGTATAGGTTCCACACCTTAACCAACCACTCATCATACATAGGTACAGCTGATCTCTTCCAGAATCTACTAACTACAGAACGCGTGGCCAAAAGAAGGCACTGAGCCATACGTGTATGCGTTTTAGACATTAAATCCGGGTGGAAATGGCCTAAGATGCAGTGTTCCACATCAAAAGGGAAGGTGATCTCAAGTTTTCGAGTAATCGCGTTATATATGAGCAGCCAATACGCTTGGATTTTGTGGCAATCCCACCACATATGAGAAAAGGTTCCCACTTCTCCACATGCTCTCCAACAAAGTGGGTCATCAGCTCGCCCCCATTGGAAAAGGGAGGTCAGAACAATGGACATTCTTAAGACAATTCTTAATTGCATATTGACTAGAGATAGAGAGAACAGGAGTGTGCATGGTGAAATACCTCTATCCAAAACTTATCCGATTTAGGCTGTATAACCTCCTCCCAGCAGTCACAAGCCTTCAATTTAGGAGCCGCAAGCACCATTTCTCCAGATATAGATCGATAAAGACGTGCCAAGAGAGCTTTGTCTGACTGAGGTAGAAAGAGAAGTCGCTCCCAAATAGTGGGGGAGAGTATAGCTGCCTCTCTAGTGGCTTGAGAAGAAAAACAATGATGGAATTGGAGGTATTGGAATGCTGAGAGTGAAAATTGCAGCTTCGACTCGAGTCAGCAGTGCGATAACAACCCGGATTGATGATATAGTGCAGCCATATGCATAGTCTCCAGAATTCTTTGAAGTGGCAGTGGCAGGACTCCAACAAAAGGGAAAACTCCTATAGGTGTGTACAGGGACCAAAGGGACGGTCGGGCCGTTTTAATACACACTTTGCGCCAGGCTGTCCAAATTGGGCCCAGAAAGATATGGGAGCGAATAGCTCGTATCATCAAATTGTCAGTGACGAAAGGGATTGCTTGTAGTGGTATTGGAAAGATCAAGTGGGTTTCCAGGTCAATCCATGCTGCGGCTCTTTTCAGGTGCCAAAGGGGAATGGCCCGTAAGCAGGCGCAGAAATAATAGAGCTCGAAATTCGGGAGTCCAATTCCTTCCCATGTTTTGGGTCGAATCATTGTATTCCAGCTTAGTCTAGATCTCTGCCCTTGCCATATAAAGTGCATAAGAATCTTGGGCAAATGCAGGAAAAATGAACATGGTAAATGAATAGGGAGTTGTTGAAATAAGAAAAGGATTCGTGGGAGGAGTAACAGCTTGATTGTATTTACTCTCCCTAGCCAAGAGACCGATAGGGCTTGCCAAGCTGCGGTCTCCTTAGACAAGGAAGCTAGTAAAGGAAGGTAGTTGCATTTATAGAGTGCCTCCACTTTCTGGGAGATCCGAACTCCTAGATATTTAAAACCCGTAACCTTCAGAAAAATACTGTCCTACCCCAAATAACTTACACCTCGCCGCATCATGCAAGTCATTAGAGCAGATTTCTGAAAGTTGATTGAATACCCTGACAGGTAAGAAAACTCAGTTAAAATAGAAGTAAGGACTGGCATAGAGGAGTCCAGCTCCCGAAGGAATATTAAAGTGTCATCCACATATAGCCATCATCCGCGTATAGCCATCATCAACCAAGTGGGAGGAGCTGTCTTCGGGTGTCCAGCAGCCGGCAGTGGTTTCAGTGCTTCTTTCAGATCCATTCTTGAGTACTCCTGTGATGGGTTCCTGAGCTGAGTTGGTGAAACCAGATGTATTTACTCATGAGAACTTGTGGGAAGCTTTATTTCCTCACAGCTTAAGTCTATCTCAACGAGGTTTATACAGCTTCAGCAGAAGACTGTGATACAAGAGACTTCTTTGACTAATGTTAATTCATAGGTGGTTTCTTTGGAGGCCTGCTTGGATCAGTGCCAAGAGACTGCCCTTACGGTTCTTAAAGACTCTGAAGTATTCATAGGAAGCTTGAGTTCCTTGAGAATTCATCTAGATGTAGAAATTTGAGGGTTCTTAACTCTCCCAAGTTTCCATGTATCTCAGCCTTGGAATTGTTTAAGAAAGTTATGGTTTCTGTCTTGAAAATTTCTGTTGAATCTTTACCCCATTTTCTAAAGCTTTCTATTTGCCTATTGCTAAAGTCAAAACTAAGCACGATCAAGATCACTCCTCAGTTTTGTCTTGTGATAGCCCGGACTTTACAGTCTATTTGGAAAAGTCTGCATCTGACTCCAGGATATCCGCTACCTTGCTGGTCACCTTGGCATTAGAGGCAGACAGGGGTTGGATCCTGAAAATGTTTTTTCATACTTCAAATAAAGTGTTTATGGATTCCCAGATTAAGATTTTCCCAGATGTCTCTAAGGCTACACAGAAAAGAAGGAAAGCAATTTATATTGCTTAGAGCTGGAATTCTTCAGTTGGGAGTGCTTTTCTTTTTATGCTTTGCATGTAAATGTTTAGTGAAATTGGCTGGGTCCAGTATTCTTTTTTTTAACCCACACCAACTGTCCTCCTTTATTTCTTCTTGACTGCTGGTCACACAGACCCCTCCCATGGATGCATAGGGCTCTTGTGGCAGCATAGAATATTGTCTCCCTTAGAATCCACCTTGCCTATATTGTATCCATTTCAATATATTTCTTTTGATTTGTGACATTCCCCCTCTCTTATTTGTTTGTGGGCTTTCGGGCAAAGGTCTTTATCTTGTTTCCTCTTGTATTTGATATTGGATCACGAGAGTATTGTAAATTTCTGGACTTATTTGCCTTTTTCCATGCAAGAGGAGTTTTGGTTTGTTTTTTTGAAATTTTGTAAATAAAAAATAAAAGCACTTACGCATTGGTGTGATATACAGATCTCCTTCCCAGGAAGAAGAAGTGGATGAAGATTTTATAGAAGACATACACAATATTGTCATGAAAGGAGAAGTGCTACTGATAGGTGATTTTAATATGCCAGATGTGGATTGCACATCCCTGCCGCGATGTCATCTAGAAGTAAGGAGATCCTAGACTCTCTACAGCAAGAACTAAGGCAACTAGTAACAGAATCCACACATGACGGGGCCATACTGGACTTAGTGCTTACCAATGGGGAAAGTGTTTCTGATGTTACAGTGGGACATCATCTCACATCTAGTGATCACCAGATGTTATGGTTCACTATTAGAATGATAAAAGGCTGATAAAATCCATTCAAAAGCGAGGTTCTTAGACGCTAGAAAAACTAACTTTGCCAAGATGGGACAATATCGCAGAAGAGTCGCTAGTGGGATAGGAAACAATTGGGGGGTCGGGGGTGTAAAAAAACAGTGGGCAAAACCGAAAGGGGATATTTTAAGGGCAACAAAGCTTTTTGTTAGAAAGGTAAATACAAGGAAAAGGAGGCCGCAACGGTTCTCAAAAGAAGTAGCTGAAAAGGTGAAGAAAAAGAGATTACAGAGAGAGGAAGACAGGCATCTATATTTAGAAAACCTAGAGAAGCTAGCAAAGTATGCAGGAAAGCAAAGGTACAAAAAGAAGAAGAAATAGCCAGTGCAATAAAATGCGGGGTTAAGACATTTTTCAGATATGTTAGTGAGAGGAGGAAGGGCAAAAGTGGTATTGTCAGACTCAAGGGTGCAGGGGATGAATATACAGAAACTAATAAGGATAAAGCAGAATTGCTTAAGAAATATTTCTGTTCTGTGTTCACAGATGAAGGGCCAGGTGCAGGACCTCACAAAACACCTACAAACAAGAACAGAAATGGCATGGATCTCGAACAATTTTCTGAAGACTGTGTTCTTGAGAAGCTAGCTAAACTAAAAGTAGACAAAGCCATACTGAGGGAATGTGGGGGACATTCTAGCAGCTCCAATGTCTGACCTTTTCAAAGCCTTTTTGGAGTCGGGAGTAGTGCCAGAGGACTGGAGAAAGGCACATGTGGTCCTTTTACACAAAAGTGGACGTAAGGATGATATTGAGAACTACAGGCTGGTTAGTCTAATCTCTGTGGTCAATAAATTATTGGAAAGGCTACTAAGAGAGAGAATAGTGAGTTTTCTGGAGTCCAATGGATTGCAGGATCCGAGGCAGCATGGATTCACCAGAGGTAGGTCTTGTTAGACAAATTTGATTGATTTCTTTGACTGGGTGACCAGGGAGTTGGACCGAGGGAGAGCCCTAGATGTGGTGTCTTTAGATTTCAGTAAAGTCTTTGATACCGTTCCATACAGGTGACTTATAAACAAACTGAGCACCCTAGGGATGGACCCTAAAGTTACTGCTTGGGTTAGACAAAGGGTATAGGTAAATGGAGCTCACTCTGAGGAGAAGGAGGCTATCAGTGGTGTGCCGCAGGGATCTGTCCTTGGTCCGATTTTTTTTAACATCTTTGTTAGTGATATTGCTAAAGGGCTGTCGGGTAAGGTTGCTTGTTTGTGGATGATACCAAAATCTGCAATAGAGTAGACACGCAGGAAGGAGTAGATAACATGAGGAGGGATCTAGCTAAGCTTGAAGAATGGTCTAGAATTTGGTAGCTGAAATTTAATGCTAAAAAAAATGCAGGGTCATGCATTTTGGCTGCAAAAATCCAAAGGAGCAGAGCATTGTAGGGTGTGAGGTACTTCTGTCCACAAAAGAAGCGCGCGACCTGGGCGTGTTTGTGTCTGACAATCTTAAAGTAGCTAAACAGGTAGAGATGGCGACTGTAAAAGCTAGAAGGATGCTTGGGTGTATAGGGAGAGGAATGGCCAGCAGAAAAAAGGAGGTGATAGTGCCTCTATATAAGTCTCTGGTGCAACCTCATTTGGAGTATCATGTGCAATTCTGGAGACAACACCTTCAAAGGGATATAAACAGGTTGGTTTTGGTGCAGAGGGTGGCTACTAAAATGGTTAATGGTCTTCGTTATGATGCATCTGAGGACAGGCTTAAAGATCTTAATATGTATACTTTAGAGGAAAGGCAGAATAGGGACAATATGATAGGACATTTAGATACCTACGCGGCATAAATGCACAGGATGGTCTCTTTCAATTGAAGGCAAGCTCTGTTATGAGGGGACATAGCATGACAGTGAAAGGGAATAGACTAAAGAGTAATATGCGGAAATATTTCTTTATGGAAAGAGTGGTGATGCGTGGAATAGTCTCCCAGTGGAGGTGGTGGACACGAGGACAGTATCTGAATTCAAAAAAGCATGGGACAAACACAGAGGATCTCTAAAGGCAAAAAGAAGACTATTTAGTTGATATGGAAAGGCAGACTAGATAGGCCATGTGGTCTTTTTCTGCCATCATGTTTCAATATTTTTATAACTGGCTAGCAGCGATATTGA
This sequence comes from Ichthyophis bannanicus, assembly GCA_033557465.1. NCBI lineage: Eukaryota > Metazoa > Chordata > Amphibia > Gymnophiona > Ichthyophiidae > Ichthyophis > Ichthyophis bannanicus. Next base: position 920,996,541 of record CM066031.1, on the reverse strand, counting down.
GCTGCTAGCCAGTTATCCTAAAGCGGGTAAAATTAGGCATTTGAAAGGCTATCCTAAGTTTAGCCGCTTTAGCTAACCGGCCAGTGGCTGAATATCACCACTAGTCGGTTAGCTAACGCACTATTCAGCTAACCTAGATATTCAGTGCCGTTGAATATCACCTCCATTATTTTAAGTACTTCTCAACTTTAGAGTAAGAAAGCACTTAGATGTGGTTAAATACATTCATTTTTCTTTTGATACAAAGGTATGTTAACTCTCATGTCCATGAACCAATCAGGGTCTATTTTTTTGAAGAAGGTGAATTATGATATCTACCCTAATTGAGAATAAACTTGATTCAGTCAAAGGGAGGCAATTTTTATAAGATCAAACTTGAGAAGTCCACCAAATCCATGCATATGCATGGATCATCTGTGGGGGTTTTCTCTTCTCATATGCTGATGAGCCTCTCCTAACATCTCTTTAGTATTTCCTTTAACATTCTTCTGCACATGATAGTGTTTTTTTCACCAAAAGTAAAAGGGTCTTTATCTGATCAATTTTTTTCTTTACCCAGAGATTTCAATGGGGTTGTATTGTGTGTTTTTGTGCATATTTAAATAAGACAAGGTAGTTGATGTGTGGGCAAGAATGTTTGGCTTAAACATGCTTCACTGCTTATAACCAGATGTTGGTAATGTCTTGAAAGCCACTGTGTATATCAAGAAAGTGATAGTGAGTGTCATGCTAATGTAAAAGAAGTGATAGCCTATTACATGTTTATGAGTAGGAGTGAGCCTGAAATCTCAGGCGAAAGGAATTTTATGTTATTTTCCTAAAATCTTCAGTGCTCTGGAGACACAGGGCCTGAATTTCAGTTGGGCAGTGCTATGAGTCACGTTGGCGCATAGCTTGCCCACCTCCTGCCTAACTCAGATTTTCCATGCCGGGGTCATATGTGGCCCCAGCATCGAAAATCCAGGTGCTGCCGCACAGCCAAATTGCCACAGGAGCTACCCGTGCCGTACCAATTTTCGATGCTACACAGTTAGCTCCAGCGCCTTAAAGACAGGCAAGGTTTTCCCATGCCTATCTTTAAGGTGCAGAGCGCTAACCGTGTAGCATCGAAAATCGGTGCTACATGATAGCACCATGGCCCGCCTCCACTCTGCCCTGGAACGCCAACATGTCCCGATGCTATGTTCATCTGGGCGTGTTAGGGACATATCCAGGATTTTTAAAGGGCACTACCTGTGTAGGTGTCCTTCGAAAATTCCGGATAAGGCCTTTACATGGGTAACTTGGGAAATTACCCGTATGAAAGCCTTTTTAAACACAAAGGAGGAATTTTATACAGGATTTTCAGGCATATACGACAGTATACGGGTTATTTTAGGAGTCTTATTTGTAATTTCCATGTGGAAAATTCAACATTTACACGTGGAAATGGCAATTTTAGAAAGGGCTAATTTACATATGGATGCCACAAATACACAGAAATTGCAAGGAGACATAAGTTGATCTGAGTGGGCCAAAAATCTACACATGTATTTCCATTTCATATAGGGAATGCATGTGTATGACAGGAAATTGTCCATGCCGGGATTTACAGCTGCTACCTGGCATATATAGATTTTTAAAACACGTTCATTTCGGCCAACTCTGTATAGGAGGAATTAAGAGGGTTATCCTCTTTAATCCCCTGTTGTTTCTTTCCACCCCTAAATCTAAATCAAATAAAGATAACATCTTCGTAGTTAATTGTCTGCATGTAAAGATACAGGTCTGCGAAATGCCAGCGTACATGTGATAGGTATAAAATACAAACTTACACATGTAAGTGGACACCTACATGTTTAAGTTGCTGCGCTTCCTCAGCTGATATTTCTTATATAAAAGTCTGTAAAGTGGCTCCTCCCACTGTTCATGGATGCATAGCCATGTGCACTCCTGCAGTTCCTTATACATATTTTGGAAAAGGTTTCTCTTTTGGCAGAGACTTTTCTAAAATACTACCGCAATTATGCAAGTCCCCACGTAGATGATTCAATCACAATTTCCATGTACTATCTAAATGTGCCTTCACATGCATATAAAAGGCTTCTTATAAAATCAGCCCACACATAAAAATATGCATAGACCTTGATTCCCTGCTGCTTATTCCACCTCTGAGGTGGAATAAGCAGCACGTCCATCCCTGACCCACAGGACTTACAGGGTCGTGACCTTAATCAGCCCCACCGGGACGTATAGTGTCGCAAGTGGCCTTGCTGAATCGGGGCCATAATGTAATTAGGCATGTAGAGGGGGGATATTCAGCTAGCACTTGTAAATCACCTAGCTGTTGCTGCTGAATTCCAACCCCGGCTATTCAATGCCAGGGCCATATCTGGTCACCGTCATTGAATATCCAAGTCACCACTGAATTTGGAAACTAACCAGGTAGAGGCATATTGACCCTCTACTCGGTTACCTTCTGTGGGTAAAGTTAGGCCAGTCTTTGCTCCGCCTGACTTTACCTGCATGTCGTTAACTGGGCACTCACTCAGTATTGGAGCTGCCTGATTAGCAATGGGTGCTGCCTCCACTAAGCCCAGAATGCCCCCAACACTCCCCAATGGTAACTGCTTAGCATCAAGGCATGTAGTAGCGGAAGCCACAGATATCCAGTGCCAATAACAGTGCTGCTGAATATCCAACTCAGCGGCATTTACATGGTTTGCAGGTCTGCAAACCGTGAAAATGCCTTCAAATATCCTCCATATTTGTTTGCAACTCTACAGTAGGCGTGTTAAGGATAGGAATTTGAGTGGCATTTGAGTGGAGGTGCAAATTACATTTGTATTGTATAAAATATGGGGCTGATTTTATAAGGAGTCACATGAAGATAAGTGCCATTTACATGCGCAAGTCACCTATTTTCAAAATTTAAGGCATGTGGATAGGCACTTATATCCATACCTTAGGCTGTCGCTATTCTGTAAGCACACTGATCACATGTACTTTCAGTGTGGTGTACACAGCGATGGAATTTGGGCGGAGTGCAAATATATGCATGTAAGATATAAAATATTATAACTTACTCTCATGCTTGAAAAATCAAGTCGCGGGCATTTATACCTGCCATAGGGCAGGCAGATGTGCTTACACCTAGTTTTTGTGTGTCTTTACACAACTTATGCTCCTATTTTATAAAATAAAGTACACACATACTTCACTTTATAAAACAGACCTCAAATACATACATGCTCAAGCACATAATCTCTGCAAGAGTTTATGTAACTACCCTCCATGTGTATATGAGTAAACCTTAGGCACTAACATATGAGTGCCTGCTCAGGAGCAGGTGTAAATGTCTGCAGCTTCAGTCTATCCACTATGGGAGTTATTTTATTTATTTATTTGTATTTATTTAGTAATATTTAGCTCACGCCTTCCCAGTGGTAGTTCAATGCAAGATATAGTCAGGTACCTAAGTATTTTAGAAGTCCTTTTTGTGCTTTGAATGTCTGAAAATGGGCATAAAGATGTCCAAAGCACAGAGACACCTCTGGAGCAATTTTATAAGTTGGGTTTGTGGACGTCCCCAGTGTGAGGATGTCCAAGTCAGAATAGGGCATGGTGTAGGTGTGGCCAGGGAGTTCCCTAGAACCTGGACATCCTTGCCCAATTTTAGAAACATCCTGGATGTTCCGAGCCACGTCAAAAGTTATACTGCTCAAAGCATGAATAAGCATCTGAAAAGTGCTTATTTTGTCAGGCTAACCTCTGGGAGGGGTGTGGAGAAGGAGGTACACTGATATCCCCTTTATTTAACAATTTTACATTGAATACTGACAGGGAATGGGGGTTCATGTTTTCATTTTGACAGACCGCTGGACATCTCCATATGCAACCTTGCTTGAGATGGACAGTCCCGCCCTATGGTTTCATAGCGGGAACATCTATATAGATGCCAGCATAGGCGTCCATGTCGAGGGCATCTATGTTTCTAAAATCAGGCTGAAACTTAGACATCCCTGGAGTTTTTCTGTATGTTCTGCCCTGGATATCCCAGATTGTTCTGGGATACCCTTTTTAAAATGTCACTTTATTTCTGCGCGATCTGTACTAGTATTTTATAAAGGCACATAGCTGCCTATGTGTCTTTATAAATTAGGCTGAAAATAGATGCTTACATGGCCTTCCCACATAGGCAGCCTGTTGTAAGATTGCCCACAAAAAGTACTTCAGTGTATTAGATATGGACTAATACTATACTTCTATAAAAGCTTAGACAAATTTGCATATGCTGTAATTATACAAATTACACTTATATTACAGCATAATTGCCATGTCAAACCAATACATATAGGGGTATGTTTACTATTCAGTGGTAGCAGCTTCCGTGAGATATTGGAGCTGCGGTCCCATTGAAATCAATGTGGCCGTGGCTCCGATATCGCACGGAAGCTGCTACCGCCAAATAGTAAACATACCCCATAGTTGATCCTAACATTTAACAATTAACCTATGCAAAAGGGGCATTACATCACTTAGGTAATTACTTATTTGAGACAACAATGATATGTGATAGAATAAAAACATTTTTATTCTTTCAAAATAGAGATCAGGAGATTTTTATCCTAATATGCCATCAATGATTCTAATTGCAATTAGTAGCTTCTTATTCTCTTCCATTTTGTTTTGGTCCCAGCTGGGATTGTAATTTAGTCTAAGAGACTGAAATTACTATTCACTGGAGCAGTTTTAGTTGCTAGTGTACAGCAAGTATACAGTGCCTAAGATACATCAGCGATGTGATCGGCTTAGCTTATCACAAGCTCAAAGCTGTTTTTGGATACTTACCAAAAGCTGTCCTGCAAAGCAGATGAAAAGGATGAAGGAAAGCAAGAGAAATGCAGCTCCAAATGAAATTCCAAGAATAGACGTTCTAGAAGATATTCAGAAAAAAATAATTAATAGATAAATTGTATTTATCTCCTCCAGTTTTAAGTATTTAGTACTAAAACATACTTCATCAAATTTTTTCAGATTTTTTAAAAAGATTTGTTTAAACTTCACTTCATGTCACATATATTTAGAGGTACACATATATCCTGCTTATAACTGACTACTTTTCATGGTTGAAGGACAAAATGAAAAGAGGCACAGAAAATGGGATGCACTAGAAAAATATTTAGTCCTGTAAGATAAGGAAATGGTCAGGACTTAAATTAGTAAAATAAACAGATTAAAAACTGATTGTGATATATCAGGCACTTGTGTGCGGCCAGATTAGCCCCTTTCTTTTATATTCCACTCCCATATTATCCCATGTTGAATCTTTACAATCTTCTACCTTTCCCAACTGCACACATTCTGTAACATTTTCAGCTGGAGGAAATCATTTAAAAATCATGATGCTTAATGAGAGGATTATTCATATGACTAGTATTTGTTTTATTCACAAAAACACTATGAAGTAGTATACAGTAAGTAGAACTCCTATGTACTGAAAGGTATTGGGGGAGTCCTATCATTTCAGGCATGATAAACTTGGATATCACCATTCTAGAGTTGAGTAAAATCATGGAGCGGATCAGAAGGAGGCAAGAACAGTTGTATCAGGCTCTCATTTCCAGAAGAACAGTAGATACTTTCAGCCAGGTCAGACAAATGGACATTATCCTTAATGAGATGAGGTCTGTACTGAGATGATCTTCCTGCCACAATGAAAAAAGAGACCTGATCTGTTATCTGTGTTATGAGCTAGGACATATTTATCAAAAATGTCTAAGTGAAAGACTATATTCTGGTACCCAGAAAGGGAATCAAGAGAAAGAAAGGGTCTGCAAGTTGACTCTAAACCAAAGACCATAGTACCAACTAGTACACCACAGACCCATGAGATTGATACCATGCCTAGACCCAAAATTCAGATACAAAGATCTAAGCCATCCAGTGGAGACAAATGAGAGTTAAAAAAGGAAAAGGCCATAGGCCTGAGTCCAGTGTTGATGATAACAGTTGGAGGAATTGAGAACAAATGTCAGACACTGAATCTATGTCTACAATTACAGCAAGTCCTTACACCTGAGAGTATAAAGTATGCTGGATGGGTGAAGCTGGCTGCAGCTAACAGAACCAAATTGCCTGTACAGGGGTGTATTGAAGCTGACATGACGTGTATGGGACAACATGTCCAGCAGGTGCATCTTCATAAAAAGGGATATCCATAGAGTGGAAGGGTCTTTCAATGAGAGAATTCCCAGGATTGTTGGGATGAACGTCTTACAGCACATAGAAGGCCTTTTTGAAAATGTCACCAACCTTTCTGCAGATCCTTGAATGTCTCAAATAATGAAGATCTTAGCTGACATTAGAGAGTATTAGAGGAATAAAAAGGTTCCCAGGATACTGGGATATCTGAAGAGGGTAAGTGACAGAAGCATGGTGATTCCTCCCTTAACAGATAAAATGGTTGGAAGTAAATGCCTAAGAACACAGACCATGAATTCCTTTCTGACAGTGGTAACACCTATTGAGACATCACTGCCAGGGAAGATAGGAATGCCCAAGGAATCCCAGAAAAGAATGGTTCAGAAGCGGTGAATAGTACAGATGAAGCCACGTGTATCTCATCATAAGAACAAAAGATATGCCATACTGAGTCAGACCAAGGTCCATCAAGACCAGTATCCTTTTTCCAACAGTGGCCAATCTAGGTCATACATATCTAGCAGTTTCTCCAAAAGACACAGGTTCCACAATGCTTGTATTGGGTCAAGTATTGATATCCTGGGTCCCTTTTTAATAATGGTTTATGGACCTTTCCTCTAGGAACTTGTCCAAACCTTTTTTAAACCCAGTTACACTAACAGCCTTTACTACATCCTTCGGTAACAAATTCCAAAGTTTGATTACATGTTGAGTGAAAAAATATTTTCTCTTATTTGTCTTAAATAGTTTACCCTTCAGCTTCATTGCATGTCCTCTAGTCTTTCTATATTCTGATAATGTAAACAATCGATCGACATTTACCCGTTCCACTCCGTTCATTAATTTATAGACTTCTATCATATCTCCGCTCAGCTGTCTCTTTTCCAGGTTAAAGAGCCCTAACCTTTTTAGCCTTTCTTCATAGGGGTATCCTTCCATCCCCTTTACCATTTTGTTGGCTCTTCTCTGAACCTTTTCTAATAACGCTATATCCTTACTGCAACCAGAATTGCACACAATATTCAAGGTGCGGTCACACCATGGAGCGATACAGAGGGATTATGATATGCTTTGTTTTATTTTCCATTAGTTTCTTATGATAACTACCATTCTATTTGCTCTCTTGGCTGCTGCTGCACACTGGGCGAAGGGTTTTAACATGTTATCCACAATGACGCCTAAATCTTTTTCCTGGGTGGTGGTTCCTAATGTGGAACCTTGCATCTCTTAACCATAGTTTGGGTTGTTCTTCCCTAGGTGCATAACTTTGCACTTGTCCACATTAAATTTCATCTGCCATTTTGATGCCCAGTCTTCCAATTTATCAAGATCCTCTTGCAATTTTCCACAATTCTCATGGGTTTTAACAACTTTAAATAGTTTTGTGTCATCTGCAAATTTGATAACCTCACTCGTTATTCCCTTTTCCAGGTCATTTATGAATATCTCAAAAAACAGCAGATCCAGCACAGATCCCTGGGGTACACCACTATTCACCTTTCTCCATTGGGAAAGTTGGCCATTTAGCCCTACCCTCTGCTTTCTATCTTTTAACCAGTTCCTGATCCACAGTAGTGCACTGCCTCCTATCCCATGACTTTTTAGTTTTGCCAAAAGTCTCTGATGAGGGACCTTGTCAGAGGCTTTCTGAAAGTCCAAATACACTCTATCAACTGACTCATCTTTGTCTACCTGTTTATTCACACCTTCAACAAAAACATAACAGATTAGTAAGACAAGATCTTCCTTGTCTAAAGCAATGTTGGCAGTCTCCCATTAAGCCATGACCATCTACATGTTCAGCAATTTTGTTCTTTATGATGGTTTCTACCATTTTTCCCGGTACTGACGTCAAACTCACCGGTCTGTAGTTGTCCGGATCACCCCTGGAACCCTTTTTAAAAATTGGCGTTATGTTGGCCATCCTCCAATCTTCAGGTATTACAGATGATTTTAATGATATTAAATATTAAAGCTACTGAAATGCAGGGGACAATGGGAAAAGACGAAGCGCTCTGGATTGCGTTGGAAAGAGGAGATGGCACTCTCATCCATACTGCTGTAGTCTACAGACCTCCGACTCAAATCGAAGAGAGAGATAATGAATTGATTATAGATATTGCCAAGATAGCAACAAAGGGGGAAGCGATCATATTGGGTGACTTTAATCTACCTGATGTGGATTGGATTACTCCTTCTGCACATCTGGAAAGAAGCAAAAAAATTATGGATGCTCTCCAAGATGCATTACTAAGACAAATGTTGATGGAACCAACCAGGGAAAGCTCAACGCTGGATGTAGTGCTCACCAACAGTGATAGCGTGTCAAATGTCTCCGTGAGTGCCCCTGTGAGCAACAGCGATCATCATACAGTGTGGTTTGAGATAAAAGCCAAGGTACAGGCCAATCATAGCAAGCTCAAAGTCCTAAACTTCAAAAACACTGACTTCAATAAAATGGCCAAGTACTTAAAGGAGGAGATGACGGGGTGGAAGGAGATAAGAGAAGTGGAATTGCAATGGGCTAAACTAAAAGTAGCAATAAAAGGGGCAACAGATAAATATGTAAGAAAAGTAAATAAAAACAAGAGGAGAAGGAAACCTATTTGGTTTTCCAAAGAAGTGGCTGCTCAAATAAAGGCAAAAACCACAGCTATTGCAAAATTCAAAAGCTTGCAAACAGAAGAACACAGAAATGAATACAGGATCAAGCTCAAAGAGTCTAAAAGAGAAATAAGGATAGCAAAATCAAAGGCAGAGGAAAAGATGGCTAAAGATGTTAAGGGTGGCGACAAAACTTTCTTCAGGTATATTCGGGAAAGGAAGAAGATCAGAGTTGGAATTGCAGGACTCAGAAGTGCTGGGAAAGGACTCGTGGAAAGTGACATTGAAAAAGCGAAACTGCTAAACAAATACTTCTGCTCTGTTTTTACTAAAGAAAATCCTGGAGATGGACCAGCTGTGACTCCCAAATATAAAAATGGGAATGAAGTAGATACCACACCATTCACAGAAGATGAGGTGTTAGCACAACTTGCTAAACTGAAAGTAGACAAAGCCATGGGACCGGATGGGATACATCCCAGGATACTGAAAGAGCTCAGAGAGATTCTTGCAGGACCATTAAAGGATGTCTTCAACAGATCTTTGGAAACAGGAGAGGTTCCTCAGGACTGGAGAATGGCTGATGTTGTACCTCTACACAAAAGTGGTAACAGGGAAGAAGTGTCAAACTACAGGCCCATGAGCCTTACCTCGGTGGTGGGAAAAGTAATGGAGGCGCTCCTGAAAGAGCAAATAATGAACTTTCTCAAAACCAACAGGTTGCAAGATCCGAGGCAACGTGGTTTTACCAAAGGACGGTCTTACCAAACAAACCTGATTGAGTTCTTTGACTGGGTGACCAAGGAACTAGATCAGGGGCATGCAATGGATGTCATCTACCTGGATTTCAGCAAAGCCTTTGATACTGTTCCTCATAGGCAAGGCATTGATAAGGCAGGCAAAGGGAGAATTTGAGAGGAAGCTTGCTGCGGAAGCAAAAAAGCGAAGTAAAGACCTTTTCAAGTACATTCGTAGCAAAAAACCTGTGAGAGAGTCAGTTGGTCCATTAGATGATAAAGGGGTTAAAAGAGCACTAAGAGGCGACAAGGCGATAGCGGAGAGACTGAATGAAATCTTTGCTTCAGTCTTTACTGAAGAAGAAGTAGGGATGTTACCCATGACTGAAGTGGTATTTAAAGGTGCGGAAGAATTGAAGGAAATATCGATACATCGGGAAGATGTATTACAACTATTAGATAAACTGAAGAGTAGCAAATCACCTGGGCCGGATGGTATACATCCAAGGGTGTTGAAAGAACTGAAATATGAGATTGCAGACCTGATATTAGTAATCTGTGAACTATCATTATAATCATCTCTAATACCTGAAGATTGGAGGATCGCCAATGTAACACCAATTTTTAAAAAGGGTTCTAGGGGTGATCCGGGAAACTACAGACTGGTGAGCCTGACATCAGTACCGGGAAAAATGGTAGAAACCATCATAAAGAATAAAATTACTCAGCATGTAGATAGTCATGACCTAATGGGAATACAAGTAGAATAATGGTCAATCTATCACAGAGCTAGACTTTGTCAAAATTACGGCTCAACTCTGCAGTAAAACTATGAAAGTGACACAGTATCTTCAAGAACTGGTGTATACATAAACGATGGTTTGAAAAATTCTAGTGGTTGCAACGCTAAATTGTAACATTCATCAGCAGAAGCAACAATGGGTCTCAGACTTCCCGGGCAAAACATAAACCGGTCAAATTGAACTGACACGGCATAGCCCTGCTAGCATCAATGACCCTTGACAGTAGTTGCTCTGCGATGGAATTAAACCGACTCTTCTGAAAACAATTCAACAGCAATACATCAAAAGAGTGGTTAACAAAACTTAGCTTTGCCACAATGCTTAGATGGTAGTGCTAAGCCAGTGCCATGATCATGATCATGGCACTGGCTTAGCACTACCATCTAAGCATTGTGGCAAAGCTAAGTTTTGTTAACCACTCTTTTGATGTATTGCTGTTGAATTGTTTTCAGAAGAGTCGGTTTAATTCCATCGCAGAGCAACTACTGTCAAGGGTCATTGATGCTAGCAGGGCTATGCCGTGTCAGTTCAATTTGACCGGTTTATGTTTTGCCCGGGAAGTCTGAGACCCATTGTTGCTTCTGCTGATGAATGTTACAATTTAGCGTTGCAACCACTAGAATTTTTCAAACCATCGTTTATGTATACACCAGTTCTTGAAGATACTGTGTCACTTTCATAGTTTTACTGCAGAGTTGAGCCGTAATTTTGACAAATGACCTAATGGGAGACAGCCAACATGGCTTTAGACAAGGAAGATCTTGTCTTACTAATCTGTTATGTTTTTTTGAAGGAGTGAATAATCAGGTGGAAAAAGGTGAGTTGGTTGATATTGTGTATCTGGACTTTCAGAAAGCCTTTGACAAGGTCCCTCATGAGAGACTTTTGGCAAAACTAAAGAGTCATGGGATAGGAGGCAGTGTACTATTGTGGATCAGGAACTGGTTAAAAGATAGAAAGCAGAGGGTAGGGCTAAATGGCCAATTTTCCCAATGGAGAAAGGTGAATAGTGGTGTACCCCAGGGATCTGTGCTGGGTCCGCTGCTTTTTGACATATTCATAAATGACCTGGAAAGTGGAATAACGAGTGAAGTTATCAAATTTGCAGATGACACAAAACTATTTAAAGTTGTTAAATCCCAAGAGGATTGTGGAAAATTGCAAGAGGATCTTGATAAATTGGAAGACTGGGCATCAAAATGGCAGATGAAATTTAATGTGGACAAGTGCAAGGTTATACACCTAGGGAAGAACAACCCAAACTATGGTTACACGATGCAAAGTTCCACATTAGGAACCACCACCCAGGAAAAAGATTTAGGCGTCATTGTGGATACCATGTTAAAACCCTCGGCCCAGTGTGCAGCAGCGGCCAAGAGAGCAAATAGAATGCTAGGTATGATAAGGAAAGGAATGGAAAATAAAACAAAAGATATTATAATGCCTCTATATCGTTCCATGGTGAGACCGCACCTTGAATATTGTGTGCAATTCTGGTCGCCGTATCTTAAAAAGGATATAGCGATTTTAGAAAAGGTTCAGAGAAGAGCCACCAAAAGGGTAAATGGGATGGAAGGATATTCCTATGAAGAAAGGCTAAAAAGGTTAGGGCTCTTTAACCTGGAAA